>JAQPZY010001008.1:600000-975004 GCA_029931535.1 Margaritifera margaritifera
TTAGAGTCAAACTTAGATTGAAAATTATAGTATCTGGTAACTCTTGAAACTTTCAAACTGAATACAGTTTTATAGGTATCCATCAAGGAATATGGAATTAAAGCATTTCCGTAGATGTTTTATATGTAAATAATTGCTTACTTCTCTCCAAGACAATTGTCTTGTCTACCCAGCCATATCGCAACAGCTTGTGATAATTGCTGCTAATCGTTAGCACTATCCTGCTCTCTGGATTAACATGGAGCTGTACAGCCCCTTTAGAATAAGCATATAGATCCATCCATTGATCTATAACCGCATCTACTTTAGTATTCAATTTGACAAACTAAAAGAAAAGATAATGCATATGAACCATGACCTATAGTCACTAACCAGTTTGGCATGGAAAAAACACAGATAATTATAGATTTTTGAGTGGTCAAAATCAAACGTTATTCCAATTGTATTTATACAAATATTCCACCTACGTGTTGTTGACTTTGTTGTTGTGGGTGTAGGCTTTGGCGTAGTTGGTTTTTGTGTTGTGGGCTGTGCTAAAAAAATGGCAATATCATCATGAACAATAATTCTATTAAAAACATCTCATTCTCAGTTGTTTATATAGTGAAAAGAACCTTTATATTGCGTAATGATATCTGATGTCTTTAAAAATGTACCAACCAGTCTAAAATTACATTTCTGCAAGATTAAAACGGAAATTTTATTTTATTGTGTTCACCTCAGTCTTTAGAGTCAAACTTAGATTGAAAATTATAGTATCTGGTAACTCTTGAAACTTTCAAACTGAATACAGTTTTATAGGTATCCATCAAGGAATATGGAATTAAAGCATTTCCGTAGATGTTTTATATGTAAATAATTGCTTACTTCTCTCCAAGACAATTGTCTTGTCTACCCAGCCATATCGCAACAGCTTGTGATAATTGCTGCTAATCGTTAGCACTATCCTGCTCTCTGGATTAACATGGAGCTGTACAGCCCCTTTAGAATAAGCATATAGATCCATCCATTGATCTATAACCGCATCTACTTTAGTATTCAATTTGACAAACTAAAAGAAAAGATAATGCATATGAACCATGACCTATAGTCACTAACCAGTTTGGCATGGAAAAAACACAGATAATTATAGATTTTTGAGTGGTCAAAATCAAACGTTATTCCAATTGTATTTATACAAATATTCCACCTACGTGTTGTTGACTTTGTTGTTGTGGGTGTAGGCTTTGGCGTAGTTGGTTTTTGTGTTGTGGGCTGTGCTAAAAAAATGGCAATATCATCATGAACAATAATTCTATTAAAACATCTCATTCTCAGTTGTTTATATAGTGAAAAGAACCTTTATATTGCGTAATGATATTTGATGTCTTTAAAAATGTACCAACCAGTCTAAAATTACATTTCTGCAAGATTAAAACGGAAATTTTATTTTATTGTGTTCACCTCAGTCTTTAGAGTCAAACTTAGATTGAAAATTATAGTATCTGGTAACTCTTGAAACTTTCAAACTGAATACAGTTTTATAGGTATCCATCAAGGAATATGGAATTAAAGCATTTCCATACACGTTTTATATGGAAATAATTGCTAACTTCTCTTCAAGACAATTATCTTGTCTACTCAGCCATATCGTAACAGCTTGTGATAATTGCTGCTAATCCTTAGCACTATCCTGCTCTCTGGATTAACATGGAGCCGTACAGCCCCTTTAAATTTGTGGAGTGGTTAAAATCAAACATTACTGCAACTGTACCCCTCCAAATGTTCCACTTACTTGTTGTTAACTTTGTTGCTGTAGGTGTAGGTTTTGGCGTAGTTGGTTTTGGTGTTGTGGCCGTTGCTAAAAAATGTCAATATCAAATCTGATATTTGATGTCTTTTAAATTTATCAACCATTCTAAAATTAAACCTCAGCACGGTTAAAAAGGAAATATTGTTTTATCGTGTTCACCTCAGTCTTCAGAGTTATTTAGATTGAAAATTATGGTATCTATTGAGTAATAAAAAGTGCGTTCTGACAAAAACATTCAATGTCATTTGAAAAAGGTAAATGCTGCAATATGGCGAAAGAGATTAATTTATCTTGTCGTTTTTATAAGTCATCCTTTTTAAAGGTTTTCCTAAAATATGCGAACGCTTTCATATTAAGGATTCAATTTAAAATTAGATCGACGCAGAGTAATTGCAGCCCAAATTTATGTGAAGGCTCTGTAGGGCTCGAACGTATTTATCACTCAAACATACCTTTAATTTTCCTTATTTGCTGTGCGCTTTATATTTGGAATAATAATGCAAATTAAAGCAGATATACAGAATAATCCTTTTATAATTTAAACAGCCACCAATTAGACTCAACAAAAAGTATTTAAATACATTTACTGACTTTCGATTGTTTAATATTAGATGATAGACTTTCCAGTTCACATTGGAAATATTTCAATTTTGCAGTAGTGATGCTGGTCAAACATTGTGAACATTAAAATACTTGTATGCAAGATCGCTTTAGTACTGTAGAGAGATCTGATAAATTCATATCGCACAACTCTTAAAACTTTTAACGGCTACACATTTGTGTAGGTATCCGTCAAGAACTATGGCATGAGGTCATTTCCCTAGATAGTTGTCATATGGAAATAACAGATCACTTCTCTTCGAGACAATTATCTAGTTTCCTCAGCCATATCATGGCAGCTTGTAATCATTGCTGCCAATCCTTGCCGCTATCCTACTCTCTGGATTAACATGGACCCGTAGGGCCACTTCAGAACAGGCATATGGACCCATCGATAGATGTATAACTACAACTAAATTTGACAGTCTATAAATAAAGTTAATACATATCAACCACGACCTACATTCATTGCAACAGTTCGTTATGAAAATGCATAATATACATTTGTGGAGTGGTCAAGATACCACTATTGTAATTCTTTCCTACAAATTTTCTACTTACTTGTTGATTTTGTTGTTGCAGGTGTAGGTTTCAGCGTCGTTGGTCTTGGTGTTGTGGGCTTTGCTAGAAAATGTAAATGCCATCGTGAGCAATAGTTGTTTTAAAACATCTCATTCTCTGTTGTTTCTTTTAGTGAGAAGAACTTCTGCATTGAATAGATTGTTTAATGATCTTTGATATCAATACGAAATTCAGTAAGGACGATTACAAATATTAACCGACCCTTCTAAATTGAAAGCGTTACATGGTTAAAAAGACAAAAAAAAAATTCTTGTTTACCTATATCTTTCAAGTTAAATATAGATCGAAATTTATAAAATCTACAGAGTAATAAAAAGTACGTTATGAAGAAAGATTGATTAAATGTCACCTGAAAAGGATAAATGCTGCAATATGGTGAATAAAAAGAATTCTTCTTGGCATCATTTATAAATCATCCTGTCTAAAATAAAATAAAAATTCACCCTGAAATACCAGAAATCGTCCACATACACGAATACATTTTTATTTGAATCTATGCGTATTAATCGGAGCCCAAATTTACGTGAAAGCTCTGTTATTCTGCAAATTGTGTATCAGTTAAACCTGCCTTTAACTGTCCCTATATGGTGTCCACCTTACATTTGGAGTAAAAATGCAATACATATAGATTTAAAAGAAAGCTAATTTGAACATTCGAACAACCGCCAATTAGACTTAACATAAGGTGTGTAAGTAAATTTTCCTGCATTTGATTATTTAATATTACATGGTAACTTTCCAATTTATATGGGAAACAATTCAATTTTATATGGCAGTATTATTACTAGCCGTGTCGTTTAAAGAAACATTGTGAACATGAAACTACTAGTATGCTAGGTCCCTTTAGTACTGTAGCGAAACCTGATAAATTCACACAGCGCAACACTTGAAACTTTCAAACGGTATACATTTTTATCGGTATCCTCAAGAACTATGTCTCGAACACATTTCCATCAATTTTCGAAATAGAAAACAAACAGATTACGACTCTCTAAGACAATTATCTGATCTCCTCAGTCATACCACAGCAGCTTGTGATCAATGCTGCTAATCCTTTGCACTATCCTTTGCACTGAATTATCATGGAGCCGTACAGCCTCTTTAGAAGAAGCATACGGACCCATCCATACATGAATAAATGCATCTAGGATAATACTGAATTTCAGAGACTAAAAACAAAGTTAATACATAAAAAACACGATCTATATTCACTGCAGCGGTTTGACACGAGAAAGCACGATATAATTATGCATTTTTTCGAGAGGACAAAGTGACACATTATTGTAGTGGTACTCATACAAATATTTTACTTACGTGTTGTTGACTTTGTCGTTGTAGATGTGGGCTTTGGTGTCGTTGGTTTTGGTGTTGTGATCTTTACTACAAAATATCAATGTTATCATGAACAATAATTGTAAGAAAACATCTTATTCCCTAAAGCTTCTAATGTAAAAATAACTTTTGTGTTAAATATATTGCGTATTGGTCCTTAATATATTTAAGAACTTAAAGATCTAATTCATTGCGATAGATATTCACATAGGAAAATAATTGACTACTTCTCCCCAAAATATTTATCTTGTCTCCTCAGCCATATCTCATCAGCTTGTGATCATTGCTGCTAATCCTTCGCACTATCCTGCTTCTGGATTAACATGGAGCCGTACAGCCCCTTTCGAATAAGCATATGGAGCCATCCGTCGATGTATAGCTGCATATACGTTAATATTAAATTTGATAGACTAAAAGAAACGTTAATACATATGAGACATGACCTACATTCACTAAACAGTTTGGCAAGGAACAACACTGATAATTATATATTTTTGAGTGGTCAAAATCAAACGTTATTCCAATTTTATTTATACAAATGTTCCACTTACGTGTTGTTGACTTTGTTGTTGTAGGTGTAGGCTTTGGCGTAGTTGGTTTTGGAGTTGTAGGCTTTACTACAAAATGTCAATATCATCATGAACAATAACTGTAACAAAACATCTCATTCTCAATTGTTTATATAGTGAAAAAACCTATATATTGCGTAATGATATTTGATGTCTTTGAAAATGTACCAACCATTCTAACATTAAACCTCTGCACGGTTAAAACAGAAATATGACTTTATCGTGTTCACCTCAGTCCTCTTAGTCAAACTTAGATTTAAAATTATGGTATATGTTAAATCTTGAAATTTTCAAACGGTAGACAGTTTTATAGGTATCCATCGAGGAATATGGAATTAAAGCATTCCATAGACTTTTGATATGGAAATAAGTAATTACTTCTCTCCAAGACAATTATTTTGTCTACTCAGCCATATCTCAGCAGCCTGTGATAATTGCTGCTGCATCTACGTTAATAATACATTTTAGAGAATAATAAAGTTTATACAAATAAACCACGACCTACATTCACTTCAATAGTTTGCATTGAAAAGCACATAAATGTATCAATTTGTCGAGTGGTAAAAATCTCACATTATTGCAATTGTACCCTTCAAAGTTTCCACTTACTTGTTGTTGGCCTTGTTGTTGTAGGTGTAGGCTTTGGCGTCGTTGGTTTTATTGTTGTGGGTCTTCCTGCAACATATCAATGGCACCATGAACAATAATTGTGATAAAGCATCTCATTCTCTACAGTTTCTATAGTAAAAAGAACGTTTAATATCTTTAAAAAATCATAAAGAAGATTATAAATATACACCAACCATTCAAAAATGCAAGTTTTGCATGTTTATAAAAGCAAAAATAATGTATCGTCTTTATCGCTATATTCTGAGCTAAATCTAGATCGATATATATATATATATATATGTGTGTGTGTGTGTGTGTGTGTGTGTGTGTGTGTTTGTGTGTGTTAGTGTGTTTGTGTTCAGTAATAACACATGTTTATGAAGACTGACTAAATGTCATTTGAGAAGGGTGCACGCTGCAATTTGCAGATCATACAAGTGATTAATTTCATCCACCAGGTTGTTAGCTTTTGACTAATGTAAGTATATGCAAGTGAAGATTTTAATTTAAGAGGTGAACAGATCTATTTTTCGGTAATTAAATGGAATAATTCATGCAGACGCCATAGTATAGTCCAACTAATACTACATTTGGTATTGCAAACTGATACATGAAAAGATTAAGAAGCCTTCTGGTTAGTCATAATACAAATTCCATAATTACATTATGCATTATTTAGCATGCAAGCAAGTATGAATGATACGGTTACATTTTTTGTTATTATATACCATGCATCTTATATAATTACTTGCAACAAAAGACAATACAATATTTTATGATATTATAAAATATATATTTATTTTATTCAAATCAAACAACAGAGATGAACAGTGAAACGTCTAATCCCTTTATAACAAATATGCTCCTTTGCAATAAACAGGTAAGATACAAGTAAAATACAAAAGTCAACAATACAAAAATATTAGAAGCAGAATATTAAGTCAATTACTTCAAAGTCATTTGATTTAGATCTGATTCGATTTTAATACAGTAATGCAATACTTATGACTTAAACAAACAAGAGATCAACACAACGGAAGAAAATAATTTATATGATGACCACTGTGCTCTTAAAGTTCATAAACCCATGTCAACTTTTTATCAGTATTACACACTTATAAAATCACCTCATGGCGTCGACTTGGCGACATCTAATCCTATAAATGTATGATCACTAATCATACAAGCCTTGCTGTATGTACATGATATAGTTTTGCTTTCAAACAATTAGAATGGTTTCCAAACTCTTAAAAATAACCTTGCGAATTCTCTTCAAAAAAGAAACTCAGTATTAATGCAAAAATATATCTAAGGTTGTTGTATTTAATTTAAATAAGAAACTAATTTGCTATACCTTTAAATTCAGCCATACATGCTTGAAATCTAGGTCTTCGTCTAGTAATCTTGGTTTAACTTTCAAGAACACAAAGTCTCCTCATCTCTCTTAAGACAATGCGATCAATAAAGCTAGAAAAGCTGCGGTAGATTGGATGATTCCTTTAAATTACCTGCAAAACCGTTTTATACTTTGGTATTTTTTGTACTTCTTGGTATTACCTGTGATTCTGTATGGCTTTGAAATTAAGAGTATCTATCTCATGTAATGGCTGAATATATTTTTAACATTTACACTTAACAGTTACGAAAGAAAATCTAGATAAACATTGTAAAACATACAATAATGTATGCAACTCTAAGGCTGGTCTACAATACTAAAAACTAAAATCATGATTGAATATTTACAATTTTTGCTGCAGATACTTAGCTTGCGCAGTTTAGTTTACTACAGAATATTCAAAGTCACGGAGGTACAACATATTTGAATAAAAAATCATTGCATACTCTATCCTTAAATAGTCTAAGTATTAACATAGATTTAATTATTTATATAAACAGGTTAACGTTTTTGGAAATTGGTTACGAATAATTTTTAACAAGAGAAGAATACATTGTCAGATGGTGTTTTCATGACAAGAATAATTTAAAAACTTCGCAGTTTCTAAACGTGTGACATTCTTGTGGTTATACAAATATTGCTGATTTTTATGAATAAAATCAATTGCGACGCCATTATCTTTAGACTAAATGACATGATCTTGCAAGTAAAGCAGAATTATTACTAATAGTTTCAAAATTCAAAACTGAAACCTATGTAACAACCATTAAATACAAATATGTCAAAGTGATCTCAAAACTAATTGTTAAAATCCGTGCAGTTGAGAGATCTACGTATATGGACATTAACACAAAGAAAACTCTACCAGAAAGTGATACAGTTAATGGGCAGTGTGTAATATTTGGAAGAAAATCTGCTTTTTGTAAAGAAATATGTCGACCATTTAAGAATAGTGAAAGCTGTCTACTGTGCTTCCTTTAAAAATTAGCTTGACTTTCTATATTGCAGATACTACCTGGTATTATCATATTACCTGAAAAAAATTCAGCAGACATAATAATTAAAGTCACAAATTTTATTCTCTTTTCTCTCAGCTTATCTCCATACCATCTGTTTAAATATCGTCCTATATATCTAAACAATATTCCACTTAAACGTATATTTATGTGATGTATATTTGTATGTATTCGACAGAAGCTGCAATAATGAATATAGTCTTCATAATTGCATGATCTAACTTTCCAGTGTGATAGCTATTAAAAAATTTTAAACAAAAGGAACGCCAACACTGAATTTTTAACATGGCATTTACAAGAGAAAAATATCATTCAATATGACAAACAAGTTTTAAAAGTTTTAAAAAACCAAAACAATTGTCTAATGCATCCTGCTGTTTTTGAAAAACAAATCTGAAATGGAAATGGGTGACTACCTTGTATGCATGCTTTCTTTAAGAACTCGGTCTTTAATCCATGCAGATCATCAAATTCTTTAACGTAGAAAGCATGTTCGGCTGTTGGGAGTGATACAATTTTACTGAGTTCACTGGTGTTCGCCACACCTATCCCGACGGTGAAAATTTCAACGCCGTCCATCTTAGCCGCTTCAGATTCCAATATCATATCTTCTATGTCGATATCAGATATATAATTGGCAAATAATATAAAAACATTTCTGGCATTCGGTCTGTCTCCTCTATCATAGGTGAACATTTCAGTTCTCATTGTGCGTAGAGCCTCTGCGGTGTCTGTACCATCTGGAACGTAGGCCAAGATCTCCATGGCATTCAGCACTTCTGATTTGCTTTGGTAATCGAGTAGATAAAAATGAACATAAACTTCTGCGCTGTAGATAGCAAGTGCGACACGAACACTCCCACTGTCAATGGATGACTCCCTCAATAGGTCTTGAGTAAAAGCCAGCATTTTCGTGAAATTTTGTTCCCCAACACTTTCGGATGAATCCAGAAATAATACCAAGTCTACATCTCCCAGACCACATGATGCTGCTGGAATATCGCTTATAATCTACATCATCTATAATATCAACTAACAATACATATAAAATGCTGTCTACGTGTGTTCATCGTGTTCTACAGTATTATAAGATATACATCATAAATACAATAGGAGATATTTTAAATTGCATGCTACATTCTTATTAAGATGTAAAATGTGTTAATCATATATGTATAAACAACTGCATTACAGTAGTACTGTCGTAGGGATAGTTACGTGCCATGCATGCATATTAGGGTAAGAAATATCACCAAAGAAAGAACAAATGCAAGTCATCGTTATTTTTAACTATGCATATCATACATGTGTTTTACGTATGCTATAAATCCCGATAAGAAAGTAAGGGAGAGGCTAAATTTAAAGAACTTATGTGAAAATTCGGTTAGTATGTAAATTTTAAGCATACATTTTAAGAATAACATTTCTTTAAATTCACAACCATGAACTGGTTTAAATTTGTTGTAAAATTAATACCAGAGCAGAATTGCGAAGGAAAATATGAAATGCCTAAAGTTAACACTATTGTATTCGAATAAGAATTTTTCCAATTTTTCTTTGATTTGTTGGTTTATTTGTTTTTAGTTAAAATATACATCGATTTAACCGGCGGGACGTTAATCATATAAGCATTATAATTTTATCCCACAAAAGTTTACCTAAACTGGCCCATTGTAACTCGGTCTGCTATGTAGCGTGGTTTATAAATCATGCAAGAAATGTAAGAAGTATCATCTTCACCCAAAAGATTACACTAAACCGCCCCAATGTAACCTAGCCTACTCTATAGACTGGTTTAAAAATCATGTAAGAAGAATCGCAAGGAAAAGATAAAATGCCTAAAGTTAACACTGTCATATTCGAACATAAATTTTCCAAAGTTTCTTTACTTTTTGGTTTCTTTGTTTTTAGTCAAAACGTACATCGATCAAATCGGCTCAACTCTGCAATATATCAAGGAAAACAAATTTTAATTTCTTTACAAATCATGTAAGCCATATAATTTACCTAAACCGGCCCACTGTAACCAGGCATCCTCTGCAGATAAAAAATGTAAGCAATATAAACAAATCTACCTAAATCAGCCCCACTATAACCCAGCTTATTATGCAGACTGGCCTCAAACTTTGATCCTAATACGACCGTTATAATTTTTTCACACCACTTAAGTCCTGTCAAGTCTATACAAAAGCAAATGTTTTTGGTTGCAACAGTGGTCAATACAGAGATAGTTCACTGGATTAGTAAATGATGCATGCGCTATGGGTTACGTTCTCATAATATATAAGTGCTCGAAGAACAGAATGAAATAAAACTTACGTGTCGTTGCTCTTGTAGTTGCGACTACAAAGAAGAGTTATAAATTCATGTCATTGCTCTGACAAGGTACTCATTGTTAGTAAAGAACAAATATACATTATTCTTCATCTTCAGTTAACATAATAGAGTTAAACTCTATATATAATTTCCTGTGATATCACAAGATTTGTAACGCGTAGACATTTCAGTTTTCAAGTATCTTGTACCATCTTTTGAAAGTAGGAAATACCAAGCTTAACATCGCTCACTTATTGAACAAATATTTTTTGGTAGTGAAAACAAATAGACGCGACAGTGCAAATCATCTTTATTATTAAACTGTAAACTGTGTGTCATATATTGTAGTCGTTTGAGTTAGAAATTAAGTTTGTTATGGATAATGTGAAACTTTGGAAAAGTTTAAAATTAATATTACTTCTCTGTGAATATCTGAGCGTCTGCATCAGCATATACGTTTCTACAGACAGGACACACAAAAATGTCAGTCATAGTATACGACTTAGGATTAAAAATAATCATTTTCGACAAGGCATGCCATTCATATTGTTTGTAGCTTCAAATAATGAAACGAGACGTGCATCATGTATCGCTCAAAGAGAAATTGGCAATTTTCATGATAAATTTTAAGGAAAAGAAAATACGCATTGAAAGTATTTGATGTAAATGTTGCTAAACACATAATAGCTATTATTCTCTACACTTAGAGACTATCAATCCTACTTTAGATATGTTAGGCAAATTCTGAGAGTTATTTAACGCCCTACATATAAAGGTGGGGGGAGGGAGTGGTCAGAGCCCATTAACTGTTCGTACATGGCCGAATGGCCGCACACGAACTAAATCCAACGAACGAAGGAACGAACGAGTGGTCAGAGATTGTTGGGAAAAAACAACATGTTACATATGCGAGTGGCGTACGTGAAACACGGATAACCAATCGGAACATGTTCGGGCTCGTACAGCACTTACCGGAAGAAGAAAAAAACTCAAAAATGCAACAGTAAGTGCCGTTGCATATACATATATTTATTTACCAAATGATGCCATGTCAACATCACACGCTGTCATAGCCTTCATCACGAGCGACTCAACTCAAATGCCTTTCTCTTGGCTGAAACATTCCCAAGTTTATTTTTTCTTGAACTGAACTTTTGCAAATAATTACATATATGTATCAATGTTTTAAGATGGTTCTATTTTTCTTATCGTACTTCGGCGTGTGACAATTTCACCCTATCAAACTATTTCACACCATTCAAGTATTTCTCAGAAAGAACTTTGTAGAAAAGTCACAATGTGTTCCGACTGCAAGGTATATATGTTTAACAGGCAAAAAAGAAGAGATGAGGTGCATACTATTTATTTTTAATTTAATCTTGTCAAAGGGTACACAAAATAATATAATAGTATACAATTAATTTTTTTTTTTTTTTTTTTGTTGGTAACTTTGAAAATGTATAGAGCACTATATGAAATTAGGGTAACACAATGATGAAGCCACATGGAATATATTATCTGCCAAAGAGTGGACTACAGGTCTCATGCAACTAATATAATTCACTATATATTATAATATGAGTGTTACATGTTCAAAATAGAATTTTTAAAAATCTTTTTTGATATTAATTTGCAGATATTTCCGAGATACATGTAATGCCAATCAGAACGAACATATGTTGTGCAGTATTTTAATATTGTAACCTCTTAAAATGGTCCACCTTCAAAACGGCGTGTAAACATGGGTACCGAAGCTACTTTTTGCACTTCACTTCGAAAAAAAAATCACTTTCATCAGCATCATAGCCTGCGAGATGTCAGTGCCACAGTAGTGTAGTGAAAATATTTGTCTAAGCATGAACAAATTTGAAAGTATCCAGTATCATTATAGGCTATGTGACACACTGAAAAATACTAGGCACCATCTTCTGTCAACCATGTTTTGCAGGCCACGAGGAAACGCATTAATAGTTGCGTGGTACCTACATGCGTGAGGATGAATGTGGGGCTCTAGATTCTAATCTAAATGGATGATATATAACCGAATTTTGGACAAGATACGAGTTAGAAGCATAATTGCTAAGGAAGGGTGTTTTATATTTTACCCGAAGTCTTTTGAATTGTAGCAACTTTGATCGAGGTGCTTTCGGTTCTATCTGTAGCTATCTTTTTTGAAACTGAAACAACATAAATGACAACATACAACACAACAAGAAACTGATTAAACATACAAAATTCATTCATGAGAAATACAAACGACACAAAACAGAAAAAGTAAATTGGACAAAAAGTATTCTGTGTGATGTAATATTTTGTTTTTCAATTGATATATTTCCGTAAAAACAGTTATTTTCAGTTTAAATTAATCTGGGTTGGAGAACGCCTTGCATTTAAGAGACTTGAAAATAAAATTTCGCACAATGTTAGCTAAGCCACGTTTTGTGAGAAATAGAATTGCTCCATGTTTAAAGATTCTCTCTGAAAAAGCATGAAACATTATTGACAATTATCAGATTCAGTTACTACCCAACTACGAAAGAGTATGGACTAAAGATGCTTTTAACATCTCTCTATATCTCTATTATTTTTCACACGATTCTCATGGGTTTTTTTTGTGGGTTTCTTTATTTTTTTATTTTGTGAGGGGGGATAATATGATCGTGATATAATTTGCATATATGTAACACGTATACTAAACTCTGGACAGCACAAAGGGTGTCATGGCATCCTCTGTGGCAAAGGTATCATAACTGAAACATTCAAATATATTGCAAAGTCATTTCACAACACAATTCTGCGGTTTCTTCAAAGAAAATTAGTATTATTTGTCGTGTGATAAATACAATCTTCCTTCTTTGCTCATCTCGAATAATATCAGTCTCTTTTTTTTTTTTTTGTTCGCCAAAGCTTGCAAAATACTGAAATTATTCCACTCATTTCTTAAATTTGATTTCAAATGAACACTCATATACAATTCTTTTTGATTTTTATTTCAATTAGTCAGTTAGTCAATTACATTACCATACAAAAATGCATGTGTATTCCTCGCTCGCTATGAATAGCAAATGAGGAGAAACACTCAATCCGGCTCTAATTTCGTGAGAAAAAGAAATCTCGCAAGGACATATATACACAAATTGTAATATACTAGAACAGTGTACAGTTTAGACAATTGATCCCTCTGGCTATCACACTAATGTCGCATTTTTTATTTAATAATATAGTCATTATTTTATTGAAGCAACCTACTAAGATATAGTACATGTTATTACAATAACTGCATCTGTAATCCACCACACTTGTTCCGATTTAAATGATAAACAGTTACTGAATAATAGTACCATGTGACTGCATTGAATATTATCCTCACATATCTTGAATATTACTGTTATCATCGATAATTGCAAGTGAAAAGCATCTTCTTTACTGAATTAAATGGAACATTTGCATTTTTGTCTAATTCTGTTAATCCACGTAGACTCTAGAGAGAAATCATTGGATGCACTACAACTGTGATCGCTTTTGATTAAGAACAAACGTAATAACTTCTGATTATTTGAACTTCCAGTGCACGGTAAATATAGGTTTAAATGACGAGTAAAATATTTATAAAAGTATTTATCTCAATCGTAAACACTTTTACGGCACTATACAAACTACCACCATCTTCGAGTTGAAGAAACAAAATATGAATTAGCAGATACGACTGTGAAATAAACATGTTAGTCAACAATTCATGTAGTGCCATAACCGCGTCTCTGATACTGTCCTTAAAATAGCACGGACAATAATACGACTTCGACTACAGCCAGAGCACAAACATCTTACCCGTAGTTGGTTGCTTTCCTCTAATCACTTTCATCCACAGCAGAAACGTATAACACGTAACATTTTGACACACAGAACATCACAAGACGGTGATCAACACACAGTCCATGGAATAGAATGAGAGGACAAATATGCATAACAAATATTTAAATGGATAACATGGATTGCAGAATGAATTTCTGGAGCTTGTTGCGATGAATAGAATAACTGATCTAGAATAAATATATATATTTTTATGACCATATTAGTTATGCAGATTCAAGTGTTTTCATAAAATTGTATAGCTAGGTCACAGTGAATTTAAGATATACCAATGTGTCAATGTCTTCGCCATTTATATAATCGGAAAGCAGACATTTTCAAAGAAACAAGAAAAACAACCACACACACATACGAAATAGAAAATAGCTTTATCTCATCTTTGGTGTCTCATAATATAATGTGCGATAAAACCGAATTCGAGTCAAAGGTACATACATTTACTGACGTAGAGTGCATGTTTATACGTGCTAAAAACTTTGCTACATTTGCAGCTATGCCTCTGTTCGATAGCTTAAGAAATATGTTCATGTTTTCTGCTAGAAAGAAGACATACTATTTTTTTGTTTACATTAAACGAGTTCTTTCAACCTCATAATTTGAGTAGGTGAAAGTGAAATTATCTAGGCTGCATTCCGGACAATAAGATGTAGATACATCGATTTTATCGCTAATGACAGATGGCCAATCAAGTTAATTATTCATTTGAAAAAGAATGTGACAGATGTAATGTTCCAAAACAATTACGTCAATTATTTAAATTTTGCTGGACAATGATGATATTTTTATATAACTGAAAAAGCAGAGCATATATTTTGATGTTCCTAGCACTATTGAAAACGAAGATAATATTGACTCAAATTGAGAGAAGCATCGGCTGGTTTGCTAAAGTTAAAATGTTAAATATACGATAACCATCGCTCAACTGTTCAGTATAGTGTGTTTCAGAGAAAGCAGAGTGTGTAAATCCCACGACTACAATAGCTCTCGAGAAGTAACGTGTATCTGTATTCCAATAACTAAATAGTCGGCATGCATTATAAGCTAAACTACTGTTACAAAGTGATACATTCGGGTTCATAGTATGATTTTGACCAAAATGAATAGGGGAATGCGCATACCCGCTCTGATTGTTCAAAAGACTACCATTTATTTTAGCAATAGCCCTGTACTTTGAGAACACTTCTCTATCTGAAACGGCCTATAATGACTAGCTGCCCAGCAAGGGTTGACGGGTGTTGTACAGTTAATTTCTCATATGCATAGCTGACGTTGCGCTTAATCCAAATCAAAAGTATATGTCTGATTAATCAAGCTACATAAAATAAAATATAAATTTCGCATGAAATCTAAACGTATGTTGCATGCAATATTCTTAAATACAGAAGCAATAATATGATCTAATTTCAAATACCGGTATGTCATACAATGATTGATAGCATCAGGATACACAAATTTGGAGAAACTGAATAGTTTTGTCAAACAATTATTTTCAGACTCTTTCCAGCATGAAATAATTTGTACATGTATTATCAAACACAGTTTTAACTAACTCATTCCATGAAAACAATTAGAAACGCCACAAATATTATCGCACTGCACTATGATATCAACTGTAAGTCTAAGAGATACACAAGCTAGTCTTACCTGGACACAGAGATGTAAATACTTTCTCCTCGACTGCTTTCAGGTCATCAAAGGTCTTGACACTAAAACTGTTTTCAGAAGCAGGAGACGAAGCTATCGCATTCAGTTCCCTTGTATCCGTCAGACCAATACCAATAGCATAAATATGGATACCTTCGGCTCGGGCTTGTTCCGCCTCAGGGACGGTCCTCCTAGCGTTGATATTGGAGACTCCGTCTGTCAGGATGATTGCTACATTGGGAACGTCTGGGCGATCACCGTTTCTGAAGGAAAACATCTCTTCTCTCATGGTCTTAAGTCCACCCGCAGTGTTGGTACTGCCATAAATGTACTTGATCTTATCGATGGCGTCCATTACATCTGACTTTGTCTTGTACCTGAAAGAAGCATTTTGGAAATACTTGTAAAATATCTGCTACGAGCAGTTCCTTATTGTTCACTATGCAAAGGGAACCAAAATATAATTGTCTAACTCTTTTCTATGCCTCGGTATTTACCTCAGGCACATACTGTGCTGCACGTTCTTTGCAGACAAGTTTCATACATTTATCATGGTAATTTTTATGACAAGACATTTGAAATATTTTTTATAATTCAACCACAACACCAACAAAATAAATTCATATAAATATGCAAAACATGGGTATAAAGAATGGTATCAAAAATTGTGTCAGAACAGTATATTGAGTAGCTGCTTGACATATAACAGTTGTTTCGCATTCTTCTTATTTTATAGATAAATTATGTGGATGTAAAATGATATTATCATATTCTTTTGAAAATGTCAAATCAAACCCTTAAAAGTAAGTAATCCAGAAAAAGAACTGAATGTTTCTCTAACTCACCTGTTCAAGTGGAACTCAATTTTAACATCAGTACTGTAAACAACGACACCGACCTGCACATTGCCGTTGTCAATTTCAGCTTGTGCTAGAAGTTGTTTACAGAAGTCCAGCATCTTCTCAAAATTCACCTGCGTCACACTAGTCGAGGCGTCGAGTATATAGACAAAGTCAACTTGAGCATCAGCACATGCTATTTGAAAATCAAATAATTCGATTTTAATCTACAATAGCATTTAGTCTAATCTATTACAGAAAGATCTTTACTATGAAATAATATTTTTGACATCTTACTCAATCAGATTTAAGAAACAATTGGCATGGTCTAATATATGCATATTCCCAAACTGTCATATCAAACGGAGTAGGTATTAAGTATGTAAAACACCGATTACAACACGAATGAACTATTTTGAAGGACAAATATTCTACCACATTCACAATTTTAAGGCGATTTATCTAGACTCAAACTATGCATACACAACATAAAAAGTATATTCCGCGATAAAGGAAACAAAGAGGTAATAGAAACAAATGTCAACCCAAACGCTCACATGTTAGTGAACTTACCCATAATATGTCTTGTTGTAGTCATCCTCTAAACTCTTCCCTGAACACTTCATCGACAAATCATAAACGTAAATTGGTATTCAGGTTTTTTGTATTTTGTGTCATAATATGCTGAACATAATAATATATGTTAGTCTAATCTAAAAGAGGACTAAATATTTCCAAACCATCAGTCACTGACACAGAATATATCACCTATATTGTGTGATGGAAACGTGACAGACTGACCTGATATAAAGGGTCATTTATCAACAAGAGTCATTTATCAACATTTTAGGGCAAATGATGCATACTCACCAGGTGGTGGGAGTGCTGAAATAACCATGTGAATTATGTCATACAAAATAATGGCATTTGTAACAGAAGTGAACTTATTTAAAAATGATTACTTGTTTTACATTTCAATAGCATTAAAAATGAACGTTTAGACATCAAATATTAGCTCCACACCATCATCATCATTATCATCTTCATCATGAATATGACACACTTGTAATATTGACATCGTAAACTTGTACAGACAGTTTGCAGCACTAGGGACCACCTAAAAATGTCATACCTTTTGCACAATCTGGTGAGAGTGCCAACAGTCGAGTGCGATAGAGCGTTAGTTTAGAGAAAATACCACTGTCATTTACATTTTAACAGACTGACCTGGACTTTAGCCAATGGTTTTGCGCCAAATGTTATACTGTTTATTCCATTGGGTTACACCTACATTGTAATTCTTCAGAAGTTCTCATCGACAAACAACGTGATAGTTACATATATAGGCAAAAGTTTAAACAATAATTGAAAAACATACTGAAAAATAAACATGAATATGTCCATGAGGAACTCACAAATGAAAGTGATTCCTAATATTGTTTCAATTTACATTTTATAAAACAAAATATTTATATTTACTATTAGGGTCAACAGACAGACCAAAAGGCTAATATGACATACAGTAATCTCTGTCTGTTTGCAATTTTTAGGTGATTCACGGTTGCTCTCCAACCTTAAATACAACCGTGGTTGTCGCAAAATAATTTGCTGTAAGTTGCAATTGCATAGCATTTTAATGTAAATATAATATGGGTCCCGTTGTCTGATATATAATTACGCGTACAACATTACCTACTGGGTATGCTTGGATCAGGGGCGATAACGACGTATGTCATTTTTGCTCACTCATTTGATAGACTTAATGTCGCACGTGCGAGTTGTCGGCATCATACTCTCGCGTACCCCACTCCATATTTTTCGGCAGTGGTACATGTACACAAGGCATGAGTTTGTTAGTATAGGCACATAGTGTCTCCTTCACGACAGTGTATATCGTCCAGCTGTAGAGGTATGTAATAATCATGTGTTACTCTTTTTTTATCGTCTGTGCTTGATGTTGTATTTTGACCTGGATTTTTTTCTAGATTTCCATTGTCAGTCAAATTTCACATTGCACAATGCTGTCAGATTTACTATTGTGTGTGTTTTCAGTTTACAGTCGTATTTTATAACGGACAAGCTGGCATGAATTACGCTTGTCGTATATAGTAAATGATGGAAGTGCTTCCAGGTTCTCCTAATCGCGTGTAATTCATCCTTGTCGCAGATAAATTCACTTGTAAAAATATGCTATAATTCTATACATTCTTTTTGAACGTTAAACAGTTTTAGTTTATAAACTACGTCTTTAATATTGCACGCATGCGTGATTTGTTTAGAGGTGGTTGTGCTTTTAGCACTAAACTATCCTAGTATATGTGTTACACGGTTCAGTGATTGTA
Source organism: Margaritifera margaritifera (assembly GCA_029931535.1). Lineage (NCBI taxonomy): Eukaryota > Metazoa > Mollusca > Bivalvia > Unionida > Margaritiferidae > Margaritifera > Margaritifera margaritifera. Next base: position 618,908 of record JAQPZY010001008.1, read on the forward strand.
TTTCAATTGAGATCCTTCGGGAACTTGGCCCAGCACTAATGGTAAGGGTGTGTTAGACGTGTGCAAGCAGTGGTTATGTCTTGGCTATGCGAAAGCAATGTTGGACCCCGTTCAGCTTTATGTAGTATACTGGGTCAACGTTTTGACATGTTCAAGCCTTTTTCTGCGTGGAAGTGACACTCTGACGACTTCCTCCAGCAGACGGGAAGAAAGTACGTGTTGGGCATCATTCCTTGATTATCTGCCCCTCTGAAGTGCAATGGGGCATTTAATGTATTTTATGTGAACACAACACTATGTAACTTTTCATGTCTGCACGTCTGCTATTGAACAGCATAATCGCACAGATTCATATATATATATATATATATATATATATATATATATATATATGTGTGTGTTTATTGCACGAGCAGCATCAAAGCATAATCCCTTGTATTTTACACGCACAGAGTGATTTCACAAATTCATTCCTTTTATGCCATATTTGTTATGCGAATAATCTTATTAAAGTTGTTTTTATAGGATAACGGCAAAGTGCTGAATAAGCAAAGTATAACCGTTCGGTTGTAAGAACGAATAAATACAGCATTAGCTTGTGGAAAAGTTTGTGTAGATCTATCAGAAATTGCCTAAGATAAAGTTTATTTTGATTCATCATTTGCAATTTTATTTTTGTAAATAAATCATTTGTTCTTTCTTTATAACCGGACTTCGTTTCTTTACTGATCTAGTCACCGTTCTTTCTATCTTATGACAATAGTCAAATGTCGTTGTTTTAATCTTGAATGCAACACATGAAGAATTAGAGCATATGATCACAGTAATAAAAGTATATTTTTCTTATGTAAGCGCATAATAAAATGGAAGCTGACAAAAAAGCACACTACACTCCTTGCGCAAATACAGTACGGACATGGTTCAGATGACATAAAGATTTTACGAAATGCGGAGGTCGAACACACGGAGAGAGAACAAGATTGTGCCTTGCTGTGCACATAACATTGACGGACACGGACACAAAACCGACGACGACATTTCATACATTAACGAACGTGTCAAAAATGACCGATGAGATAATTATTGTACATTGACGGACACGGACAAATAAGCTGATGACACCAATGTTGTAACGATAAACTTACCGGTCGAAGTCTCTCCTGAAATATTGCAAGAAGTACGGGTTAGCTCAATCACAAAACAGTTCCAGTAGAAGACAAGTTAACCATGGTTCAGACATTCACAGTTATTTTGATATGACGAATCTGTTCTCTTTTTTATTGACTTTAAGAAGAAGGTAATGATTCTTACAAAGAAGAAAAGCTTATACATATGACTCTTCCTTAACCGGAGGTCCTCGATATAGTCTCGTGACACCTTTGATGTATGTAAATATGAGCTTAAATATCTGACTTACGTGTAGCTACATAAATATAGTATCTGACTACCTGAAAAACTATTTAAAGAAACCAAACTATTTACTAATATAAACATTAACTTACCTTGAAATTGCATAAACCTTTCAAAAAGTGAAACCAAAGAAAGAGCGATAACATCAAATACGAACAAATAATAGACGCCATGACAACGAGAAAATTATATTAACATAACAATTGTCATAACAGTCTTACATAACAAACAATAACATAGACATGGACATTACGTATTTATGTCATGCTCTTTAAACAAATTAATTTTCAAGATTAAATATTTGGATACAACAAAAAGAGTAATGTAATCCGATAGTCTCTACATTCACAAAGGTGACATAAATGTGACTGCGCCGAAGCTATTTCTGTCAATTCGGTACCTGGACAAATGGCAGTAAAAATCCTTCTCTCGAATCCTGCTAATTCGTCGAAGTTCTGAACGGCAAAAGTGTTGTCGTCTGCTGGTTCAGATGCAATGCCTCTCAGCTCTTTGTCATCAGTTAAACCGATTCCAATTGCATATATATGTATCCCGGCAGCGCGAGCGTCTTCTGCTTCTGGAATAGTTCGACGAGCGTTGATGTTGGATATGCCGTCCGTAATCACTACGGCAACGTTTGGAACATCTAGCCGGTCTCCTTTGTCTTCTTTAAACATCTGGTAATGCATGGCCTCTAAAGCATCCGCAGTGTTAGTGCTGCCATATATGTAAGGAATATTATCTATAGCCTTTAACAGGGAAGCTTTATCCGAATATTCGTTGAGGTCAAACTGAATACTAACTTCTGTGCTGTATATAACAGCACCAACACGAACGTTTCCATTGTCAACGTCGGCACTAGCCAAAAAGCTCTTTACGAAATTGAGCATCTTGACGAAGTTAGCCTCTGTTACACTTGTCGATGCGTCTAAGACGAACACTATATCCACTTTGGACAATTCGCATTCTGGAAGCCAATGAGATAACAACTATTAGCCTTTTTATGAGATCTTAAAGTGCAGTTATGCAAGTATGTACGAAGATAAATTTGTGAAATTCTTTGCAACTCAAGCATTTATGTGGTTCTTTCTTGTAAGTCTTTTAATTCATCAATATCTCGTTTTCCGGATTATATCCTATTCATCTTTTATATACAAGCGACTAAAATGACTCTTCATATGACAGTGTTTTAGTTTTAAGTAAAAATGGTCATCAGCCAAACGTTCAAATTTACTAATTGACATATGATATTGCATTTGAAAACTTTACAAAGTTAACAACAAACGATACATGAAATGTATTACTGCTGGTAGTTTTACCTTCTTGATAAAGTAGTATCAATTTATCTCGATAGCATTTTTAAGCAGGTAATTATAGTCAAACTCCTATAACTAATAATACGTTTCGGAGTCGGAATTATTCTACCTGGATTTCTTTGGAGACATAATATTTAGAAATTTTATATAAAATGGTGTCTTTGAAATATCCGCAAGTTTTAATTTGGCCATTGCAGATATAGTGATCTTATAATACAAAATGTGATATGTATTGTCGTAATTGATTTTTGACACATTAGCGCGAGACCGTTAAATCGCCAATATTTTTTTTCCAACGCTAAATATACCCGCTATACGCTATTTTGTATGAAGAAAAATTATAAATTACGAATTCTGTCTTGGAAACCAATCACGCTCGTTTATATTTAACAGTGAAAGATCCGCTTGTACCTCGTTTAGTATTCATCAGTTTATTGCTTCAAAAAATAAAACCAAATTGTATCCAACCTGGTTTAGCAGTTGTAATGCGAATGGTGGTGGTCGTCGTCATTGGAGTAGGAGTTGCTGAAATATAATAATATTGCCAATAATTTTAGTCCTAATTTATTAAATGAAGGACGGCTTATATGGAACAAAATGCACAATGCATTCATTTAAATCGAAAATAAAAATTTGCATGTTTGAGGTTTGTGTATATAACTATGCATAGCTGAAGCCTAATGAAACAGACTTCCAAAATTTCAAAGAATTAGATGCATGGCACATTAAAGTCTAAATGTAGATTGTTAACTTGTAAACAGCAAAAAAAAATATATTTTACTGTTGAAACCGGAGGAGTGAATCATTGCCTACATGAAAGTATGGGCTGTACTATGGCGTAGGCAGTAGTGTGAATTTAAACGGCTTACGGTTTGGTCGGTATCTAAGTTATCTGTGCACGAACAGTTTACACATTAAGCCTTCTGCATAAAAGGATAAGCACAATGCAGTAGTTTAATAGTTTCTGCTATATCAACCGGTCACTGTGTGAGTTTACATTCTTGCATCAGATACATCTTCTAGTCTTCGGCAGCTTAATAGACCCCTTGGCCGAGAGTGGCATCTGTCAATCAGCTGTCGCATATGATATATTCTAATGGACCGCTAGCCAATTCGATCGCCAGCAAGGTGTAAATCGTGACATTCGTGGGTGGAATGACAAGGGTTTGGCCAACCAAGTAGGATAATATAAAGAATTTTGTATATAAGATATATACCATATCAACACTTTATCTCTTCAACATGTTTCACCAAATTTTCAGGGATTTTTTTTCAAAATATACTCATGAGACTTATTTCAATCACTGACAAATATTACAACACGAAAAGCACCTGTTTGTAAGGAAATAGATATGCAAATGAAAAGGCAGATCATTCTCCTTTGTCCGATGCATGAGTCTGATTTGAAGTGAAAAAGGGTATAAAAACAAGCTGCATTATGTAGCACATTAAAGAATCATAGGTGATTTACACCATACACAGACGAATGGTTTAACTACCCCTAGATTGTAAATGGTTAATATTCACTTGTCTTACATTTCGTACACTAACTATTGAATGATTTTCAAGTGCACCTTTCACGAAAAATGTTTTGCACATCAAATTTACTTTTCAACTCGAAATAGGCAAGTTCAAACATATTTGCGATAAATATAGGCTTGAGCAATAGCGGTTTGCAGAATTTTAGGTACAGCAAGTTTAATTATTCTCTACTTTGTATATATTTACATTTTATTATATAAACGTACTCTAAATTGTGAGGTCGGAATAGGAATTTACGTAATATGGACAAAAAAAAAAAAAAGAAGAGGACATTTCTTCAAACAGCATCAAAGTAAAATTTATAATACACACCTGGCGGCATTGTTGGTGGCGGAACTGTCTCTGAAAGGTATAACACTATATTGAATATATGAATGTTGCTTCAAATGTATGAACAGTTAGATTAGAATATGCATTTCTATTAGTGTAGAGTACGATCAATGTAATGAATGCACAAAAGGTGGCAATAATATCACAAGTTGTAACGAATTCATATAGATGAAAATGGCACACTAGTGGACGTTTCGCGAATGCAGTCATTTATGTTTTTCAACATCTGCTAAAACTATATTCAAAGAATAGAACGAATAGGACTTTGTGACATACTCTTTTCAAAATTTATCAAGAAAATATTTCTGAGAAAGATTTTTAAAATGCAATTGGTTGTTTTTGTTGTGGGTTTAACGCCATTTTTCAGCACATGAAAGGCTATACATGGCGGCCAGTATATTTGGTGGAGGAAGAACCCGAGAAAAACCCGGGAAGAACCACCGACCCACGGGAGGCTACTGACAAGCTTTCTCACAAACCCACGTTAGCCGAGCCCGAGACTCGAACCCACGCAGACAGAGGTGAGATGTGTGAGTGATCTGTAAATGCGAGCGCCTTAGACCACTCGGCCACCCGGGGCCCCAAAATGCAATTGGTAAGAACAAGCAAATCAGACACAAACAATAACACATATCTACAAACAAACGAGTCCCTCGAAGATACCGGCCCTCTACTAACTGAAAAGAATTTACAGAAATTCTAGAGAAGTACGTTCCTTCCGTCCTTTTATTCTAACTGCTGAGTATTGAAACTGTCTGATCAAGTGGATATTATTATAAGTCTTTTAGTGAAAACTCATGTCTATATGACCACCTGTTCAGAAGACGTAGCTATAAAAAAATTTTAAAGATGGCTACCATGGCAACAATTTTAGAGAGCTGATCGTCATCATTTTCATCTAAGAACAACTAAATATCATAGAAAGTCTGTATGTGAAAGTCTTACGCTACAACTATTCATTCAGAAGAAGCAGCTATAACAATAATTTCAAGACGGCCAGCATGGCCATTAAATTACAGGTTGTTTTGCTTTTGTTTATTTGGGGGAGGGGGGTGTGAGGTAAAGATATTGTATTTCCATATATGTTGACAAACGAGGTCGGGCTACAAGTTCTTAAAACTTAGAATAAGCCCTTTCCCTAAAATCGATAAGACATTTACATGGATAGCGGCGCATAATTAATATGGGTTTACAAGTATCTGTAAGCGTACATGATTCAGGGAAGATAGGTATAAGAGAGAGACAGACAGACAGAGACAACAGACAGAGACAGAAGAACAGACTGATAACATTAAGTACATGAATTAAATTATAATCGAATAAATTAATGATCGTGGCAGATACTAGAAAAGAGCACACACAATAAAATTAATACACGAGACAATTAATAGGAAAAAATGAAGAACATCGTGTCTTTTTTATCAATATGGCAGTAATTTTTATTGAACTGAATCGAGAAATCAAATTTTGAATACTCCTTAATTATATAAAGCATTACTTGTCTTGTATCTATCTTGGAATTAAGTCAAATAAGCGAATATTAATATTCGCATTAAACTCAGATGATCCATATAACAAAATAGTTTTAGTCGCTGGTATGTACAGATGATTTAGACCCTGAACCAATTTCCTACTCTTTTTAATATGGCACTTGCAAAACAATATGTAGTGATATGCATTTTCTATATGCATTTTCTATATCCTCACCACAAACACACAATGGATTATCTGTCAAATGATTAGAATATAAATCATTATGTAAATCACTACAGTTATGTCTAATTCTAGTATGCAGAATAGATGATTTCATGTTACCAATTAAGAAATGGGCATGCACTTCTGTTGTCTTAGTCTCTATTTTACTTCTGAAGATAGAATACTTTCACCTTTTATTGAATACAGGGGAGAATTCCAGACATGAATAGAAGAGTGTAAGAATGAATTTCTACTTATTTCGAGTCCAGCAATTATTCGAATAAAATTATATCTATTTATAAGATCATACCTGTTTGTCTCACCAACCAGTGGTGGTACAAAGGCCATCAAGATAAGGAGAGACGCCCTATATGACATTAACATAGATTGTGAAACTTTCGTCTATCTGCCAAGGTAGGCCAACCAGTTTTTCCATAAATCCTACTACACGATACACATCAAGTAAGACCAGTCACAAAGTCCTGCTTCTAATTGTAGTGTTTCTGAATTAAGAGAGTCTTCAGCCGAACAGCCATCCCATACAACATCAGCATATTCTAGTAAAAGGCGGATGCATACAAAATATATCCTTTATAACGTTTTTCAGGTCAAACTATATTTAAGTATTTTCAAGGCAGTTATTATTTTTGAGGTCGACTGAAATATGTTTGGTCCAGTTGCCTAGACCACAAAAAGTTTGCCAAAATGTATATGGTAATCAAGAAACGAGAGAATTTCGGTTTTGAATTTTAGTTCAGGAAACATGGGCTCTACCTTACGCGAGAATAACATTACCTCAGTTTTGGTTAGATTGAAGGCAACCAAGCACTGCCTTGACCAATCGTTTGTAAATCTGTATTCAGTACATATTCAATTTCGTAAGTATCATTTCATGAATACACCAGTGAATAATAAATAATTATAGGTCTGATTAGCACCATTTTAATTTTGAACCAACTAAATACAATACGAAGATTTTTAGTGAAAATCCCATGTCTATATCAACAACTGTTAATAGGAAGTAATAATAGCTAGATTTTCGAGACATTTGAGGTCTTACCTCCGCGGTAGCTCAGTTGGTAGAGCCTCGAACTCGTAATCTGAGGGTCGCGGATTCGATATCCGCGCAGACCAGCCCGGGTCTGCTGCCTGGATATGTTGTTCGTAAATGCAGTTAGCTTCAATTACTTCGCTTCGACATGATATATCCATTCAAGAGATGTAATGACTAGATTTTCAAGATGGCCTCCATTGCAGCCGTTATTGGAGGTCTGATCGACCACAATTTCATAAATGATTAACTAGATACTATAGAAGTCTTTATGTGAACCATGATGTCAATACGACAATCCGTTCAGGGGAAGTATCAATAATCTGATTTCCAAAGTATCCACCCCAGTGGCCATACTGATGTCAGCTCGGCAAAATTTTTATTTACGACCAAATAGACATCATAAACAAGTCTTTCAGTGAAAACCCATATCACTCTAACCATCCGTTTGGAAGTAGCGATGATACAATTTTCAAGATTGCCGACTAGCGACAACAACAGTTTCCACAATACAGCCGCCATATTAGATTTCTCAGCGGCATCATTTTTATTTACGACCAGCAAGACATAATATGCAGTCTGTTAATGAAAATCCCATGTCGACATGGCCATCTGTAGCGACAAAGAGATTTTCATGATGGCCGCCTTTGCGGCAATATTGGATGTCAGATAGGCACCATTTTCAATTAGAACAAACCAGACCTTTGCTGAATGTGTGTGTGTGTGTGTGTTTGAAAGCTTCATGCCACTCTTCCCGTTAGTTTAAGATGAGTAGCGATAAAAAAAAATCCTCTGCAAAAGAACGGACGGCGACCGACAGGATATCTCCAAGGTTCTTCTGGTCCATGACCAGTAAAGTTAAAAAGCAATGAAAATACACTTGCATTTTGATTCCGAATAAAAAATATGAGTAAACATATATTTTGCTACCTTTCTTTATCTATGCCTAATTTGTTACACTTTCAAGCAAATTTAAATAAATAGATCATTCCAATTAATCCATAGGGATGTTGTCCATGGATCAATGTTTCAAAAAATATTTTGCCCCATGCAAATAAAAACAGTTATTACCGAATCAATGCTGTTACATAGAGCACAAAAAAAAAAACGTTTTATGTAGATGTTTTTAACAATTAAACTGGAAGCAAACAATCACAATATATTCGGATGCATCTTCATAAGGCTGTAGAGTGGGAAAAAAACAAGAAACTATTGACCATACAATTAATAATTCTTTAAGTCTTGAAGATTTTTGTCAAATCCCGTCCTAGATATTTTATTTTCATTGAAAGTTTTAGTGCAAAACTGGAGGAATAGAACACTGAACTAAATAGAAAAGGTTGGTGCTATTATCATAATATTCATGATAAAGGTGACAGAAGTGTCACAACAAACGTCAATTGAACGCGGTCAATCACGCAGGCCAAGAACTATTTTAGACTTCAAACGAATGTTCGACTCATTAGATGTTAAAGTGACAGTGGTACAGACAGATTTGAGAGAGATAAAGACGGAGAGAGATATAATTATAGTGTGATATACTTCAAAAGTAAAACAAAACAAAAACATAAACATCAAAACATCACAGGGCTTACTAACACAATAAACCTAATGAAGTGTTCAAGGTCCAAAGCACAACGGTCTTGAATAAAACTATCTAGAGGATGAAAGTGAGTTCACACAAAGACTGATCAGAGAACGAGGAAACGAAACTTGTTCACAATCCTAATTCTACATAAAAACTGGAGTAGTTGAACCAAATAAAATAAAAGGCGATCATTTCTATTCTCTGCTGCTTTCTAGGTAGCCCATCTTCGCTAATGATGGAAAATAACCGGGATAACTAAAAGCAAACTAAGTTAATAATACAAGCAGAGCGCAAGCATAAAAGTAAAACTTAACACTCTTCAGACAAATCCTTCCCATGATACCTTTCTCTGCTGTTGGTGGTGTAGTTGTTTCTGTTGTTGTAGTGCTGGTAGTGGTGGTATGCTTAGACGTAGGTGGTTCTGTTCTGCGCTCTGTTAGCCCAAGTTCCACAGCGCATATTGATTACATGACACACAAGAACACAGATAAGCGCAGGACGAATACATAACCAGGTGCAGTTGATGTGGCAGGTGCAGTTGATGAACAATATATAGAGAGATGATATGTTGGAGGTGCTTCTCATATATATATATATATATATATATATTAGGAAGGTATAAAATGTAAGAAAACGACATTGAAGATGAATCGCAAGGCATTCCTAACAAATCAGCCTACATGATCTTAAAATGTAGGAGAATTTTTCATTTTTTTAAATTTCTCATTGTTTTATATCCAAAATATATACCCTGCATTAAGTCATTTATGACAAATTATTGTATATCTCGAAATTCGTTTTGCTATTAGGTCAAGGATTATATCTTACAGGAAATTACATATCTCATCATACGTGGTTTTCTTCATTTACTATTGATATATTTAGTCACAGCAAGAGAATATTCAATTAAAAGCTCAGTTCACATTCAATTATACCCTAAGTCCTGTTGCATGTAACTAGGTTTAATATCAAAGTTATCAAGAGTTAATATGGTCTGGTGTCTAAGACTAGCAAACAGTAATTGTAAAACACTTATTGAAATCAGTAAGATCGAAAGTGGAGATGTTTTTTCTTTTTTCGCAAACCTTCACAAAAAAAAAAAATTACACGCATCCTGTGATAACGTTACTAAATAGTCTGGCAACTGACTACTTATTGTTTTTGTCTTATTTAATATTTCCATTTTAATTGTCATTTCTACCGCAAATGATCGATATATGCTACCTTAATCTAATTTAGTTATTTTTTCAATTACTCTTTTTTAAAACATTATACGAGTTTATTTGTAATTGCATGTTGAAGTATTATGTTTTACGATGTATAGAAGTGCGAAGAGATTATGCATAAAAACGTGGTATTTTACTCACCTTGACAGATTGATGTGAATATTTTGTTTTCAAATCCTACCAGCTCATCAAACTCTTTGATAGAAAAGCTGTTCTCTTTAGCTGGTTGAGACGCTATGGCATCAAGTTCCCTACTGTCCGTCAAACCGATACCAATGGCATAGATGTGAATACCAACTGCACGTGCCTGTTCTGCCTCAGGGACCGTTCTTCTAGCGTTGATGTTGGAAATTCCATCAGTAATTATAATTGCCACATTATCTACCTCAGGACGATCTCCGTTGGCCACATTGAACATTTCGGTTCTCATTGTCCTTAGACCATCAGCAGTGTTGGTGCTACCAAAGATGTACGGAATTTTGTCTATAGCAGCAAATAAGTCTGACTTTTTCGAATATCGGTTAAGGTGGAACTGAATGGCCACATCAGTGCTGTAAATCACCACACCAACACGAACGCTTCCAGAATCAATATCAACGTTTCTTAGGAAGTCTTTTAAAAAGGTCAACATTTTCTGGTAATTTGTTTTTGTCACACTAGTGGATGCATCAAGAATGAAAACGAGATCCACTTTTACCAGGTCACAAGCTGAAAGGAAAAAATGGAATAAATGTATAGAAATCTCAGCAATGTAGATTGTTTAACTTTAAATCATAACAAAAAAAAGAAATCAGCCGAACCTATGGACTGAATATAGCAATTTCAACGACAATGAACGATAAAATATGTATTGTTATGCATATGTAGAAAACGAAAGCCATAAAAACGAATAATAAGAAATGTATCGCTACAAAATCCATCTCATTCTTTTATTATTTATTTTAGTAAGTCATTCAGACTGATATAGGTACTGTAAACTCAAACCAAAAGAACGATATTTTAGGATGTATTGACCTCATAGATCTTTTGTACAGAACCAGAAAATATTTTGCTTGGGTGTATAACAAGTAAGGTCATCGCATTTTATTATTACAAGTAAGGGCATCGCATTTTATTATAACAAGTAAGGGCATCGCATTTTATTATAACAAGGACATCGCATTTTATGTGCAGTATATACCCTTATTAGCCTCAATAATTATTTTAAAATTTTACTCGATACTTTTATCAACGGGGAAAATGTCTGGCATTAAGCCTGATTAACGATATTTAAGAATATGATTACGGGATACACTTTCGACTACCTTTAAGTTAGATAGACCATTCTCTACGGAACAAAATTTTCTTTGAAAGCACTTATTAGTGCCAAACACATTCCAACGTTAAAGTTTGATTGTGTGTATGTATTTATGTATGTATGTATGCATGTTTCTCTGTTTCTCTGTGTGCCTGTTTAATTGTTTCATTTTTCTGTAGTAGTATATATATATATATATTTTAATTACTATCATTTTGCTATCAATACAAAAATAGAAACAAAAGCGGATAGAGCATCCCTACATTGCATATGTTCGTAATTGTCAACAAAAAACCCCACCCTTATTCAAACTTTTTTTTTACTAAGAATTTTGTTTCGCTCGATTTTAATTTATATCCGGCTGGAACATCATTAAAGAGCTAAATCCATGAAGAGTTCAATATTAATTGCAACCAACAATATAGTGTATTTGGGACTTTAGATCAGAAGATAATATTAGAAAATGAAAATAAGGTTTCATCTTCAGCACAACTCATGAATAAAACTAAGATGAAGAACATTATTTGTAAAGAGGATATATACACATGCTTGTATATAACAGACTAATCTACTACTTCAGAAAGTAAGTTACATGAGTAAATAACAAGGTAGTTAAGTGTGGAAGTAACTATTAATTCATAAATTAACCGATTATCTATCTACAAGACGGTAGCCTATTGTTAGCAGCATTAGAGGGTTGGATTTTCAGCGGATGTTCTGGGTTAGAGAGATTTTGTTTTAAAATTAAGATTTTGTTTTTGAGGAAAAACAAGACAATTTTTAGAAAGGAATAAAAAAAGCAATCATAATAATACGCTGCCTGTTCACGTAAAGGTTACACAACATACAAACATCGATATAATAAATATCAATATTTGGAACTACACATGTAGAAAAGGTTCAGAACAAAACAAAAAGAATAAGATTCTATCAAACATGCAAATAAAAGTCTTTCACACTGATCGCAGCGCTTTCTTGCATGCCTACATAGACAGGATCTCTAAGTTAGTGGGAGGAATCTTTCCACTATATCGCATAGCAGCTGGCGATGATATATGCAGTCGGGCGCAACGTTTCTTTCCGAGCACCATGTCTCTGGAAATTCCATGCGAAAACGTTGCGCACTTACCAACTCTGGTGCTTGTTGTTGAGAGTGTTGTTGTCGTTCTTGATACTGTTGTTGTCTTGCGCGTTGTGGTCATTGTTGTTGTTGGTAACGATGTCGTCGATGACTGGGTTGTTGTGGTTGTTAGTGGCGCAGGCGCAGATGTTTTCCCTGAACCCAACATACAAACATGATAGAAGGACGACACTAAGACATAGTGTTCAACAGTCAGAAGAGTAATCGACAGTGAAAAATATATTAGAAGGACAAACAAATTGTGTACAGCTGTAAACATTCTCTCATTAACAGTACTGACGCTATCATAAATGTCCAGGATTTTATAAATGGATGCAATAACATTTCTCCTTGTGATGAATTCATTCAGATGGAACTGGACTTGAACATCAATGTTATAGATTACGGCACCAATTCTGAGATTTCCAGAATTGATGTCTGCGTTTGTTTTGATGATGTCTCTATAGAAATTGATCACCTCCATACAGTTTGGTCTTTAACACTTGTTAAGACGTGGATAATAAATATTAAATCTACTTTTGTTAGGCTACATTCTAAATGAACCGAAGTGCATTCAATAAAGTGTGAAGAAAAAAAAATATAAAAAACAAACTTTGTAACATAATCATCTCAGGGCGACATTTATATAATGTTGTATTTGTAACTAAACTCTCCATAATAACGTGCCTTCTAACATTAAAGTGACAACAATTTAATTTCTTCATTAAATTACATTAGCAAAGCGGCGGTCTTGCCGAACGTACCTTAAATAACCTAAATCGTTAGTGTAGATTAGCCTTTGTTTGTTATTCTTAAATTTCTGGTGCTACGGCTTTTTAAAAGACGACTTCGCATTTTGACTTATATATTAATAAAATAAATGCATATTTTAATTGTTTTTAATGATCTCAAAAGCTTAGTACAAAATGACAAGTGACAAATATCTTATAGCGTCAACCGTATACCCAAAATATGAATCATATATTGATAAATTAATTCGCTTACCTTGTGATGTAGGCGTTGGTTTTTGGACTGCAATGGTACAAAGAAAGTCCGATTTAATCATACCGTTATATATATATATATATATATATATATATATATATATATATATATATATATATATATATATATATATATATTCCAATACATCGGGTGCATGCATAATTCTAAAAATGTCACTTCGATCTTGTGTTTTCGTGCCAATTAACGCCCAGTTGTATTTTAGCGAACTTTGCTGTTTTGTCAGAAATTCAGAAAATTTTAGATCGGATAAATACGAAACATACACAATCTGTGCCAGTAAAATTTGCAAAAATCGCGAATACTGAACACGCTAAATTTCTCAAAATTGTACACTGGCAAATATTAAACAGGACATGCATTTCTTCATATACGCCAGGCATGTGCAACTTCTTCCAAGGCGCGGGAGGGATAAGCGATTTTTAAAACCACGCCCAATGATGTAAATAAGCCGATAAAACCAGGTCACGGGAATCCGACCCGCAGGTCGTATGTTGCACATGCCTGATATACGGTTATTCACTATTTCTTATCGCCTTGTATCCTCAGATATTTAAAGGCAAACATGATATCAAATGTCGCATACTTTCGTAAGGCAATGTTATGAATAAGCTAGTATAAGTAGTGGCAAGAAATGTTTGACCACGTTATCGTGATCATTCTCCGGTTTCACTAAATATCTCAATTTTTTTCTCTCAATTTTAATTTCTAAATATATTTCTTATTGTTTTGTTGGCATCAATGAATTTTAATCAGAACGCAATCAGCAGGTAAGATGGATTAAAAATTGGTCACAGTACCTGATATATTACAATAAAGAGGTTTGCTTTGTCTGAGAAAAAGATGTGGATTTCCATAAATTTGAGATCTTTACCAATTGTTTTTTTTCAAGAATAAAAATTGAGCTAGGTGTACAAATTTAAACTAAGGGGTCTTCTTCGTCATTTCTGCTATCTCAACATCTGACTATACAAACAATATTGTCAAATGCATCGTAAGCAAGTTAATGTAAAATGTGAATCCGGGGAAACATTTTGAGAAATTTCATGAAACCAGGGCCAGAACACGAACTTGATGCAGTAAAGCATGTCAAAGTGACACCACTCTGAAATATAGCGATATATGTATTTGAATGGTATAATAAATTTGTACTAGCGGTAAGTTAATATAGTCCGTCGGTACTTGCATATGTTATGACATATCAAGGTAAAAGAAATAGAACAGATTTTACTTCAAAATCTGTCGCAACATTCATATAATTTGACGCAGCCACTTTAAACCTTATAATGTTGCGAAAAAATGGCAGACTGTGTGAACCTCTTCGATGGAAATAATTTTAATTGATTAAAATTACAGTAAACGGATACTGGGGATTATTTCCTTACCAAGAAACACGAGTACTGATTTACTTACCTACACTCACTTTGCAAACCGCATGGAAATGAGTGCTAAAATAGTGATCGCTTATTCCACATTAGGCTGACTCCATATTTTTTGTTTACATATTTTTCCCAAAAAAACTGTTTTCGCAAAATTTATGTCATGGTGGCATTTCTTGAAAATTTGATATTTTGCATCAACAAATATATGCTAATTGATTACAAGTAAAAATGTTATTTAGTTAACCATCGCATTGAGAAAAAAAGAATGTGCAAGACAAAGTGACATTATCAATGTACACAGGCACATGACAGTATACACTTCAAAGCTTAGCAAAAACGTTGAGTTATTTGGCATGGACAGGTCTGTGTCAAGGGAAAAAATGTATTTGAAACGAATGGCAAGATTATGCCGATTGTCCATGTTGACAGATTGTTTAGGTACAGTTTTAAAAAGATTGGCTGCAGTCATTTATTTATCAAAATGGGCCTCTTTCAGAGACAAATTAGAAAAATAGTATTAGTGATTTTTTCACGAAATATATTCTCAAAAAAGGTTTTGAGACCTAATGTACACAAAGTAGTCTCAATATTTCAATCATTAAGTTTTCTTTAACGTTTCACAATAAAGTTAAACAACTGAGCAACTATGACCTTGATATAAAACAAAAAAGTCAACATTTTTGTCATCCGTATGATGTGTAAATTGTACGGTCAATTTATAAAGCAACTCAGGACTATTCCTAATATAAAGCGATCCGAATTCTACCAAGATCATCTAAAGGAAATAAATTAAGTGGATCTGATAGTTGTTATAAGCCAAGGTAATTAAAACATAAATACCAATGCAGATCACTTATATTCCACATGGAGATTGAGTTTCACATGTTTTCAGATTCCAATTGGTATTGAAATCCAAATATATCTTACCGGGACAGATAGAGGAGAATATTTTGACCGCCAGTCCCGCAAGTTCATTGAAATCCTGGACAGCAAAACTGTTTTCACTCGCAGGTGAAGTAGCCATGGCATCGAGTTCCTTGGTATCACTTAACCCTATACCAATAGCATAAATATGGATTCCAGATACGCGGGCTTGTTCTGCCTCTGGAATTGTTCTCCGTGCGTTGATATTAGAAATACCGTCGGTGATAATCATTGCAATGTTATCTACATCAGGACGGTCCCCATTTGCCGGTGTAAACATTTGCGTCCGCATGGTTTTAAGTCCATCGGCGGTGTTGGTACTACCATAAATATATGGTATTTTGTCTATGGCCTGGAAAACAGCTGCCTTAGTGGAATGTCGGTTTAGATGGAATTGGATCTGAACTTCAGTGCTGTAAATAACGACGCCCACTCGAACATTACCCGAATCGATGTCTGCATCTTTGAGGAAGTCCTTGCAGAATGCAAGCATCTTTTTATAATTAGGTTCTGTCACGCTTGTTGATGCATCCAAAATGATAACAAGATCCACCTTAGCTAGGCCGCACACTAGAAAATCATTAGGCAATACATGAGGAAACATAGCACAATGATAACCGAACTGTTTGTTAACATAGAAAGCAAAATAGGGAATTATTAACTTAACAGAAGCTTTAAAGTTACGAAAAAAAAACATCTACTAATTAACATTTTCAGTATTTCGCACCTTTTCCCACAGAATTAAAATTAGCAAGATTTATACCGATTCATTTTCGAATAATTCCTTATTATATGTTCTTCAGGGAAGACAAGTTTATACAAATAAATAACTATCGCATCAATTAATAATTAGAGTGTCATCTATTCACTCCAAGCCAATATGATCAAGTCAGCAATCAAAATTTTATTTATGATGAAAAGTCAATTATGAGGTATATAAAAAGTAAGGTCAACTTTTTTCTAATAAATATAGTTTTCTGACTTTTTGGAATTATTTTATATATGATAAGCATCTATGCTTATTTAATATAATTCTTAATATTCGGTGCAGCATGTTCAACAATATCTTAAATTTACTCTATGCATTTCTGTCTCCGATAATTTGTTATATAGGTTTCACAATTGCTATCCTAATTTACACGAAAAGAAGACACCGCAAAACCTCCTATCCAACTTTGTCGTGCTGAAGAGTATTTTCCAGTTACTATTTTTGTGTTTTTAGTGCAGGATGTTCGAGAAAGAGGATGATTCTTTAGCTGAAGATTAAAATATACCACCTAACATCGATTCGACATGTTTTACAAAAAAGAGATGCCTTTATTTTTGTCAAATAATGTATAAAAATAGGCAAATAACATGGAAAATCACATAGTATATTGTTTGCAAGTTACCTGTAACCGGTGTTGGAGATGGAGTTGTTGTCGTTGTTGTCGCTAAGGTTGTTGTTTTGGTCGTTGCAGGTGGTGAAGGTGTCGTAATAACTAAAATAAATATATCTTTTGTATCCTTTAGAGGAAAATTAATGTCTCTAAATCTTCATATTCAAATTGAAAATATATTTCCCCATCTGTTATCTTCTTTCTCTACAACTATCGTCTTTAGTTAAGGTCGTCTCTCATTATATTTATCCTTGCAATCAAAACAGGAACAATTTTGTTTCAAAAGGTATCTTTCGAGGAGTTTTCCATTTCCATGGCGAAATACAGTATTATTGTATTTAAGTGTAATATTCCCCATTCCTCCCTCATTGAAACAAATTATTTTGCAATGCCTCTCAGTAAGTATAACATGTCTGGAAACTCCACAAATTTAATAAAAAGAAAACACTTTAAAAGGCAATTTTATCAAATTTGACCTCATGTTAGTCTCTAAACGATTTCGATCTTATTCAACACTTTTTAAGAAGATACAGGGGCGTTTCGATCCACACTTTGCGTATTATGTGTGCAAAGTTAAGATAATACAAGATAAATATCGACATTCGAACTCAGCCAAGATATAAATAACCATATATCTAGATATCCATACTACAATTTTGACCTAAAAGTATGTGAGTACTCACTCACATGAAAACATAAACAAACATATAGACGTGCGGATGTATGAAGGGAGATGTATAGCCCAAAATAATGACAACTGAGTATGGCAGAAGCATTGGTTCGTGGACAGTAAAAGTATACCGACCTGGACAAACTGAAGAGAAAATTCGGTTTGCTAATCCCTCAAGTTCATCGAACTCCTTAACAGCAAAACTGTTTTCTGATGCCGGTGGGGACGCAATAGCATCCAACTCTCTAGTATTGCTCAACCCAATGCCGATTGCATATATATGGATTCCAGCCACATGTGCCTCCACCGCTTCTGGAACGGTTCTTCTGGCATTGATATTAGAAATTCCGTCAGTGATGATCACAGCGACATTAGCTACGTCAGGACGGTCACCATTCGCAGCAATAAACATCGTGGCCCTCATTGTCTTCAGTGCGTCAGCAGTGTTCGTGCTTCCATAGATGTAGGGAATAGAATCTATGGCATCGTATACCTCTTGTTTAGTGGACAACTTGTTCAGATGAAATTGAATCTGAACCTCAGAGCTGTAAATAACAGCTCCAACCCTAACGTCCCCTGAATCGATATTGGCATCTTTGAGGAACTTCTTGCAGAAGTCCAACATCTTTAAGAAATTTGGTTGCGTCACACTGGTAGATGCATCAAGAATGAGAACCAGGTCCACCTTGGCAAGACTACAAGCTGAAAGAATGAATACGATCTTCCTGATGACATGTTTCCTTTCTTGTGCTCCATTTTTATTCACAATATCGAAACAAGTTTTTTGAAGTAATGCCTCAATAAAGTGTGACTGGTTCGAATGAATTCGATAAATGGTATTAAAATGGTATCAAATCACATTAATATTTTCTTAGTAGCAAAGTGCACTCTATAAAGATTTAAATGAAAATTGCTTGACGAAAATCAAATCATGTAGGTATCCAAAGAAAGAAAGAAAGAAAAAAGAAAGAAAGAAAAGGTCAGGAAGGTCAAGCGATACACTTCAAACTCACTGGAAGATTCGGGAGTAGGAGTCGCCTCTGAAATATGGTAGGAAAGAATTAATTAATTTCGATTATTTCCTATATTGTCAGCCATTTCAATAAAAGAATTTCTTTCTTACAGCTATTTTTAAAACCTGATTATCTTAAGCTATGTATTTCATTGACAAAACGTGCAATTGCCACAAAGCAAATGAATATGTTTATACTGCCCGTAATGAATACACTAAAAGTGGGCTTGGGGGGTTATGCTGATTACAGATAAAGGAAACTTTGAACACACTTGTATATTTCATGCCGCTTATAAAAATGTAACGTCTTTTCTCTTAATTTTCAAAGACAACAGGAAGGCGTAAATCAATGAAACGTTCATTGACAATTTATTGTTAGAGCAATAGCAAAATAGCACATGATTTATACCACTTAATCTGCTAATCGGATATATAACAAAATAGGTTTATATAACAGTGTCAAATTTAAATTACCAACAAACCAACGTTTAGAGGTTAAAATGTACTCAGACAAATACGATTGTATTAAACAGCTATATGTGTTTAATTTATATACAACGTGCAAGGTTGGCAGTTCATTTAAGTGTAAATTTACTCGAATGATTATTTTTATATATTTGCAAACAACATTTTGGAGCATATTAGTCATGGTAGCATTTAATATACTCGGAACAAATGCAAATGACAGCATCCAGAACTTGTAACTACGAAAGCTGAAAATTATTGTCAGATTATTCAACAGTTTACAGTTATCCTTAATAAAGCACCAGAAAAGTTGTGATAGAAAATTTTAGCCTCTTATACACTGAGTAGCAAAAATTCCCTATTTCCGTACAGTGCCATGATATTCGTGCAAATCTTTATGAACTACATTAAACTTAATTTTCACCTCCTTGGATGATAGCATGTCCATTAAACTTAATTTTCACCTTCTTGGATGATATCATGTAACTTTTGATCAGACGGAGAGCTATCGGGTGGGAATTTGTAAAATCGAGCTAATGAACAACTCAAAATTCTCGCAATGAAGACCATTAGGAAATGCACATTTGATGAAGATGTTGTGAAGAAAAAAAGATTATGGGGAAAAAAAGAACAAAATGAGGAGTAATGGCTAAACGATATTCACGTACTCGAACTAACTTCATTCAATAGATGTATGTATGCAGTAGTAGAGCTTAACAGCCCATGAGCCCAGAAAAATCTATATGGTGCCAATTAAAAGTAAGGCTAAAAAAATGGCAATGAAAAAGAATTTTTTAAATGATTAAAGCTTAATAAACAAACATTAATAAAAAGAACCAGTACACAATAAAAATTGAAAGGAAACGATTAAATATATATGCAAATGGTATATATAATGCAAAATAACGATAAAAAATGTAAAGTCTTAAAACATTGGTCACAATTTGCCATATGAACCGCAAATCTCTCAAAAAGTCCAAAATGTTCATTGTCGGTACATAATCATAAAAAATTTTCATCGAGTTTATATCACAAAACATCTGTTTGACTTGGTAGAACTCAACAAACTCGATAAAAATGTGTTTCTTTGTCACTGGACACTGGCAGGGTATGCACTCTATCGAGGTTCACCCTGCAGACGGTATACATGAGACAAGTATGTGTGTCCGATACGCGATCGGTACCTTGCTACCTCTCTGCGAGGTGTTCTATATGAGAGACGGTACTCTTCAAAGGAGGATTTCATGTTCTGTTGCTTGCTTGTGGAATTTCAATTGTACCTATTTTGCCAAGTAGGAAGAACATGCTGATTTATCTAATATTTGAAATCAGTATATGAAATCTTCCTATCTGATAGCAGGGCAAAAACAGGGTGATATACTCGATCGAAGAACAAACCTTACTCGATTGACCCTTGTCACTGCCCTCTGAGGTGATGTTCATTGTAACGTTCCAAGCACAATGATGACCTTCAAAGGTATGGGGATCAGTGAACCTGACTATATCTGTAGCATAGCCTCTGAAGCTTGACGTTATTAGCCGATTGATCAGACCGGGCTATTCTGATCAGCCATCTAGCTGCAGTGGAAGACGAAGTATTGTGTTGCATTGGAGTCGCAAGCATCGGCCTCTCCCCTATTCAATTACCAGGATGCTCTCCTCCACTAACACGGGACGCAACCCACGGCACATGGGCTGCTTCCACTATGTCGTCTCTAACGACCTGTAGAAGGACGCATCAGACTTATTCTACAACCCGCGGTGCGCTAGCGCAAATGATCATTCAAATTCATCCGCTAGGTTTTATTCCTTGGTCTTCTTTCGTTAAATTTTAAGGATGGGCGATTACCTATTTAAAATGTGTTTAAATTTAAAGTGGGTACTAACTACACATACAACAGAAAGATCGGAAGTAAAGGTCATATTGTTATTGGTTAAGCTATTTTCTCTGATGTATTAATGAAAAGTTGCAAAGACACTGAAGCAAAAAAGCGATGGAAGCACCCGGCAGCAAAAGTGTACTTTACCTTTAACCGTAGTTGCTTTTGTTGGTCTCACAGTTGTTGTAGTTAATTCAGTTGTAGTTGTGGTTGTAGTTCTTGTAGTCGTTGTTGGAATGTCTGTTGCAGTTACAATTTATGAGAATTGGCAAATATGAAGGTCGGAAGAATTGCAAATTGTATGAGATGTTAGACACCACCACCAGTGAGGAGCGTGAAACGAAAGGTGTTAAAGAAGATAAAAAGAAGTATAAAATGCATAGACTCTGAACAGCACCTGCAGCCACGGAAACGACACTAAAACCTTGCCCTGGAGGGTGGAGATATCGGTAGCCGAGTAGAAAAGAGGGCTGCCTGAAAAATAAGCTTAAACGGATGTGAAATAACTTTCATTTGTGTATCTGTTTTGTTGTTGTTGCTGCTGTCGTTGTTGTTGTTTGTTGGCTGGTTTTTTTTTCAAGGTTTAATTTAAAAATCGGGATCCAAGACCAAAATTAATAAAAAGAACAACAACACTTGGTTCTTATAGACTTCCGTGGCGGCGGGTAACAGTATTAATGAATAAATACCATCAGATTGACTAACACAAGAAATAGATTCTCGTTGGCAATCTTTAAATATTATATAACCAGTCAGTACAAAATTCAAATAAGTAGAAAAGAATGCTACGAAGTGTGGCTTGTTGTAACATTTGCATATGTTATGTCATGATCGATTATGGAATCTGCAAATTGAAACACCGTCACCAAAAATAAATATTATCAGCAAAGTGTGAAAGTATCTGGCAAGATAACAATTTCTATCAGTGTAAAGACTCGGTTCAAATAAGTAATATTACAGGAACAATCATTAACTTTGTGCATGTTGTTGATATAAATCATTGCCAAATAGAACATGCATGACGGATGACGCTGAACGCTGAATGGTGGCTAGATAGACAAACAAATATATATTATTATTATTATATATATATATATATATATATATATATATATATATATATATATATATATATATATATATATAAACATTGAGTAAAATATGATAGTAATTAGTGTCCTGAAACTTATATGTGCAAACTAGTCCTTTCATTGTATCTATCTACACCAGGAAAGAGGGTTCTATTTTACAATTTAATGCTGACAACACTTACCTGGACAGAGAGACGAGAAGATATTGGCAGCTAATCCTGCAAGTTCATCAAACTCCTTAACAGCAAAACTGTTTTCTGACGCAGGAGGAGAAGCAATCGCATTCAATTCCTTGGTATCACTCAGCCCTATACCAATAGCATAAATATGGATTCCAGCTGCACGTGCTAATACTGCTTCAGGAATGGTTCTCCTAGCGTTAATATTGGAAATACCATCAGTGATAATCATTGCAATGTTGTCTACATCAGGACGGTCCCCATTGATCGGTGTGAACATTTGCGTCCGCATGGTGTTAAGTCCATCAGCAGTATTAGTGCTACCATAAATATACGGTATTCTGTCTATAGCATCGAAAATGGCGGCTTTAGTGGAATATCTGTTTAAATGGAATTGAATCTGAACTTCCGTGCTGTAAATAACGATGCCCACTCGAACATTGCCCGAATTGATGTCTGCATCTTTAAGAAAGTCCTTGCAAAATGCCAACATTTTTTTATAATTTGGCTCCGTAACACTGGTTGAGGCATCCATTATAATAACAAGGTCCACCTTTGCCAACCCGCATGCTGTACAAGGAAGCATAAAAAGTAAATATACTACTATAATACGGACAGAGTACTAAAACATTTGTTCCATTACTCAATATCATGCATTAGATTTGGATAGGCTTCAGAGAATACTTAGGAGGATAAATGACATTTTCCTTTAAAATTGCTTGTGTATGATGAAGTTTGAATCTTGCAAAGTTCCAATCTTCACAATACGATGTTTACTGTTTGAAAACATTAAATCACTTGATGATGCGGAATCAAAAACAACACTAAATCACAGTGATTCCTGTTAAGTACAAATTGTAACTTAAGTTATTCTACCTATTTTATTTTGAACTTAAAGTGTAAGTGAATTTGCTTACTTTGAGGCTCTGGTGGGGGCAAAGTTATGATGATTGTTGGTTTTGAGGTGGTCACTGAAACAAAATGAATTAAAGAAATTAAAAACGTGGTAGACTGATTCGTTCGTCGCAATGTGGTACATTCCTTTTATTTCAAGTGTAAAATCACAAAATCAGAAACTTCAATGATATCCAATTTACTGAGCTTAAAACGTACTACAGAAATATGTATGAACTTAAAGAGGGTTTGATTTGCATGAAATAACACAAAGCAATTAGGAAAGCGAAGTTTTTGATGAGACATGGATATTAGAAGTATATATGTGTCGTAAAATCGGCATTTAAGGACAATGCAAACAGATAAAGTCGCACAGTACACATACATACATTCGTGATTTGGTATGAAATAATGCTCCAATTTTATTAACAATAGTATACTAATGTATACAGTGTTACCTGTGGGACAAAGTGATGAAAAAATCCGGTCTCCAAGTCCCTCAAGTTCTCGAAACTCTCTGATGGCAAAACTATTTTCTGAAGCAGGTTGTGACGCAATAGCGTTTAATTCTCTAGTGTCACTCAAACCAATACCAATGGCGTAGATGTGGATGCCGGCTGCTCGGGCTTCTACGGCCTCTGGGACGGTTCTTCTTGCGTTGATGTTGGATATACCGTCTGTGATTATTAAAGCAATGTTGTTAACATTTGGACGGTCTCCATTGGCTGCAGTGAACATTTGAGTCCTCATTGTCATTAATCCGCCAGCTGTATTGGTACTACCGAAAATATATGGTATTTTGTCAATGGCCTCGAAGATGGCTGCTTTTGTTGAGAATTTGTTTAGATGAAATTGTATTGAAACTTCAGTGCTGTAGATAACGGCACCCACCCTGACATTTCCAGAATCAATATCTGCATTCGTCAGGAAACTTTTGCAGAAATTGAGCATCTTGATGAAGTTTGGCTGAGTGACGCTGGTTGATGCATCGAGAATGAAGACCAGATCGACTTTCGACAGACTACATGCTGTTCAGATTGAGAAATGTGAAAAATATTTATTAAAAAATATCGTCCTCTCTAATATTTGTTAATGTGTAACCCTTTTGTCCTCTACCGACGTCCTTATCATCCCTGTAAAATATTGCAACCTCTGCAAATATCAAGTGAACCAAATTAAATTGACAAGCGAACATCATTCTCGTCAGTTAAGATTATCAGAATAGTATCTGATTCGCTGATTTGCATCTTAAACTACTGAATAACATTTTAAAATCAATTGATCGTTTTTTATGAGAATGTGTGTACTAGAATGGGATCATATTCATTTCTTAATAATTTTCAGACTGCGGTAACATTTCCCTTGGAGAGGGATTGCTAACTACTGCTAAATGCATATACTCTGTGTATCGTCACATTGCTGGAGAGAAGAATCAAATAACACAGAAAGAGACATATGTCGATTGAATTTAAAATTATTATTTTCTACTCAAAATAATAATACTTTGTCTTTGTGGCTTTATCTCTGAAGATACATTAAACAATGATACTATTCTAAAATGTATAACATCAAACCTCATAACCTAATCCATCGCTTATATATATATATATATATATATATATATATATATATATATATATATATATATATATATATATATATATATATATATATATATATATATAGACAGGCAGGCAGGCCGATGCCAAACTCGGATTAAAACAAATAAACCAATTATTAAAATACAATTAAAATATGTCTGTTTTGTAAATACAGCTGTTCAGCTATATTTCTTTATTTAATTCCATACAAATGATTGCCTAATTTAAATAGATCAGTTAACTAAACATAAGGCAGGTCTTCTGTTGGCAGGTCTAGCAAATATGTGGACACAAACTCAAATCTTCTAGCTTGATGACTGTTGAATTGTTGGTATTAACGGCACCATTAAGGCATTATTGACTATATCATGCCGGGGAAATGAGAACTAGCCTCGGCTGGTTTCGAACCCGCGATCCTTGGTCCGACGTTCTACCAACTGAACTTCTGCGGCTCCCTAAAGGAGTGTTAAAATTCAGGTCGCATGGCATCCGTGCACCCATACAACTGATTCTTTCTACTAGTCGTAAATTCTTTTAATTTTAATCAGAACACGAAATAAAGGTATATATGTTTTGTCTAACGTTCTAATGGAAGAATGTTTTGAGAGTTGTGGCAAATGGAAAAAAAAAATTTTGTTGGACTCAGTTCACAAAGACAGGTACATAGACTTTGTGATTGAAGTAACAGAGTTTATTCTTATTGGAAGCAGAGATTTCTGAATTTTAGCCATATAAATTAAAGTCCCGTTGTATCTAACATAACACTATATGAGTCATTTAAGGGCATTATATTTAGTATCTGAACCCATATCTTTGACTCAACACGTCTGATCCTTTTTACTGAATTTCTATCTCTGAAAAACTTCGACCACAGTGATATGGCGTAAAAAAGGGAGTACATGCCGAGTAACTAAGTCATATTCTCAAAACGTGCAAGGTCAAATAGTAATCTAATAAAAACTGTATACTAAAATATTGTTCGAGTATACAGTCAATGTAAGCAAATGTAACTGTGAGCTCAAAACTGAAAACGACAAATTCAGTAATGTTTACTTTGGAACCAGTGAATGGATGTGATGAGCGTTTTAATAATCCTTCACGTATCATGACGTTATTTTGTAAATTAATGCTCGTGTCCATGCTATAGCGACTACCCTATTAACTTATTTTAGGTTCATTGATGAGACATTCTGATGTTATTCCGATTGGTGTTTGATAAATTATATCGATACATCTCACTTCTACATCCAATTCCAAAATAAATGTAAAAACAATTATGTAAATCAAAACAACTTCATCAAGGCAGAACAGCTGGAGGTAATGGACACGTTTCTGACTATTCTTAACATTAAATAATGACAGTTCAAACTACTATTGTGACTGATATTATTTCATATCTCTAGTTTGATTTCATATTAGATTTCAAATTTTACTTACCACCTGAAATGACTTTACCAGGAGCAGCTCCTATCTCAAGTTCTACCGGTGCTAAATTGAGAAAGGTAAATATAAACTATTCCAAAATCCGGAAAGCAGCAGTCTTTATGATTATAGCATTCATTATGATTTAAGAAAAAGGCATACACGTTTTTTTTTTTTTTTTTCTTCTTTAAAACAGAATACGTTTTAACAGTTTTAAATTAAGTATATGGAAATTAATAAAACATATCGTAAATACGTTCGTAATTTAAACTTGAAGACATTGGATAATTGAGATTTAAATACTACATAGAGTTCTTAAAAATAAAGAAATAAAATCATTGCATGCACAAAGTGAACGTACATACTCACCAACCCAAAAGCTGCGAAGACTGGACATTCTTCACGTGTTACACACATTATGACGGAAGAACAAGGACGGACAAACACAACGATCTCTCTAGGATATTATGACGATACATGATGACGCCAAAACCTCACATTACATGAATGAAGACGCTGACATCAATGTTGAACTAGGACATACACTTGACAAGTTGCTGCTTACACAAATTAGTCAACAATTAAAACATAAAACAATGCCATCTGAAAATATTTTCATATGTTAGCTGAGAGGTCCAAACACACAAAATCATTCACTTTAGGGGTTAGATATTACAGCAATTTTGTCTCAGTTTAGCAAGCAAAAATAAAAGTACATGTGAGTGAAAACGCATAAACTTTTTCTTCCTTTACATTTATTATTCACCCATTCTTTTTTATAATAATTATCCCTACATCAAAATCGACTATAATGATGTATTGACTATTTTATCAAAATGTGCTAAACAGCAAAATGTTTCAGGCAGGAAATATTCTGAAAATGGTAAAACAAATACCACTTTCAATTGGTTATTCACAAAAAAAGATCACTTTAGGTGGGTCAAATATACTAGGAAAAAAATGCATCAAAGGACTTGGAAGAACTTTCATTGTTTTATTCATGTCTTGTAAAGGATATACATTGATGCCTCAAATGGTTATTTTGTGAAAGCGGAATATGGCTCTCGTGTAGTGCATGCATAATTTTAACCTTTTCCATAAGAGAC
Organism: Margaritifera margaritifera; assembly: GCA_029931535.1. Lineage (NCBI taxonomy): Eukaryota > Metazoa > Mollusca > Bivalvia > Unionida > Margaritiferidae > Margaritifera > Margaritifera margaritifera. The sequence goes on from JAQPZY010001008.1 coordinate 646,511, forward strand.
TTTCTTGTGATCTGTACAAACAAAACAATCATCAAAGCGACATTTTTCTGCGTCTGATCTTTAACACACAAGTTAATGTCTCGAGTGATTAATGCATGATTCCATCCACCAGCATGAAAGTGCTTCCAACCACCATAATACATGTGTATAATAATAATTCAAACAACCAAGGTGAAAGCTACACCTAAAAGAGTATCGTGCTCGTAGATTTAGAAAGGTAAGACGAGTATCGTGAAGTTTGTTTCTAACAGAGCTTGTGCCTGGTGCCAGGTTACCTCCACCGTGTCAAAACAAATAGGCGAGATAAATATATTTGGTCAAACCTGAGAGTCCTTCCCGACACAATAACGTGAACAACTTTTCTTTGAGGCCTGTGAGATCATCAAACTTGTCTATTGTGTATAAATTCTCTGACGATGGTTCAGAGGCGATGGCTTTTATTTCTCTTGTATCCTCCAGATTTATCCCTATGGCGTAGATATGAACACCATTAACTTTTGCTCGTTGAGCTTCGGGAATTGTCCTTTGGTTATTAATATTAGATACACCATCAGTAACAACTATGGCAATATTTTGTGCGTCAGATCTGTCTCCGTTCTTCTCGGTGAACATATCCGTCCACAAACTTCGAAGAGCGTCAGCGGTGTTTGTACTTCCAGTCAAGTAGGGAATTTCGTCAATGGAATTCATTATTTGGGATTGATAAGAATATTGATTTAGTTTAAATTGTACTCTGACATCAGTACCATATATTACAATCCCGAATCGAATCATACCCTTATCAACATCGCCAAGTTCGACTAAGTCTTTTGCGAATTGTTTCATCTTGTTGAAATTTCTTTCTGCAACACTTGTAGAAGCATCCAGCACAAAAACAATATCTAGTTTTGCTGATCCACATTTAGCTGTAAAAAGGTAATGACAGAAAATAATTCCTTTTGAGATGTTACACTATTTCTTCACGGAATCTACAGCTAACATCTTCGTAATTTAATATTGGGGATTAATAACTATTCAGGATACAGATTCAAGGATTCATGTTGTTTGCTAGATTAAAAGCACACAGTTTACGTTCGATATTGTACAGGACAGGTTTGATGGCGTCGCTGAAGAGAGGCATGGAAATGGTAACATTGATAGATTTTCAATATGCTTTTGAAACCTCATCGCCGAGTTACAATTTTAAAATGGTTTTCAAATATATTTCAAAGCTTACGTATTGTTACATGTTTTCATCACTAGTATAGCCCAAGACTTATTATCAGACTTAACTCTTGCTTTCATTGAGCTTCGATTTTACACCTTCGGCTTTCAGTTGTTGTTAATTTGATACGCATTATTATATCGTATAAGAATGTGACTGGTATAGGCTTGAAATTTAGTACTCACAAGCCAAGGATTACAGGCATATTTCAATTTGTACTCATTTTCGATGATCTTCTGAATAAAAGTATTAATCTTTACCACATTCCATTTCAAATCTTTTCTCTGTAATATAAACTAATTGCCTAATGAGCATCATATTTAAAACTGGCGCATTTAAATCAAACGTTTTCCTAAAAAGGGATCAATTTGATCAAAAAATTAAACAATTTGATATTAAGAAAAAAAGTTATAATAACAATGCATGCCACAAAACTTAAATGCCGAAATCAAGAACTCCGTATATTTGTATAATGGTAAACATATTACCAGGACAGACGGACGAAAACAGCATCTGCTGTATATTTGAGAGGTCCTCAAATCTTTGTACCGCTGCAAAATTTTTCTCCACGGGAACACTCGCAATGGATTTAAGTTCTCTGGTTTCCGCTATTCCGATGCCAATTGTAAATATTCGGATTCCTTTTGTTCTTGTGAGTTCCGCTTCCGGTATGGTCCGCACAGAATTAATATTTGATATCCCATCAGTGATGAGGATAACCAAGTTTTCCGCATTTGGACGGTCTCCATTTTCTGGTGTGAACATATCAGTCCTCACCAGACGGAGGGCTCCTGCCGTATTGGTGCTACCAAGTCTGTATTTTACGTTTTCTACTGCATTTAACACGTCCGCTTTCGTGGTATGATCATTTAGGTTAAATATAATATATACATTTGAGCTATATGTCATGAATCCTATCTTTATCCAACCAGAGTCGATATCTACGCCGGAAATGACAGTTTTGGCAAAACGAAGCATCTCCTCAAAATTTCTTTCGCCGACACTTGTTGATGAATCGAGTACAAACACAATGTCTAATTGGTTTTTGCCACATACTGGAAATATAGTAGTGAAAATATAAAGCTTGAATTTTTGTCTAAGAAGGTAATTCAAAGTTCTGTCTTTACGAATTAAATCGTTGTCAGTATAGAGATAATTTTATTCGATGAAATAATAAATTTGCATACAAACAGGATGTGTATGTTATATCACACTCTGCAAATAATGCTATTCCTTAAAACTATTTGACTGCATGCAAATTTGTTCAGTGTAATTGGTTCATATATTCTAGTATTTGCATTTATAAGATGTTGTTAGACGTGGTCATATTAAAAAATGCAGAAAATAAGATATATGCGTACAGTGTGTATATTACAAATATAACTTTTAAAAACGGTAATTCTAGTAAAATGTTCTCTGGTGTAAAATGTTCTTTGATGTTTTCTGAGTTTCTGTGAATCTGAAAGCAATAGTACAGCCAGAAGTGTCCAATAATGCAAACGGGAAATTGCACAGCCACGGCCTCACTATACACCTTGCAAATTTCGATAGAGAATATACTTGCTCACCATGAAAAGTATGGACGAAAGATAAGAATCTAAAACAACCAGTCTGCACTGGTTCTTACCCATTCTTCTGCAATACGCCACATTATGAGCGTTATTTGCCGTTTATATTGCTGACTAATTGCACCACACACACACACACAGCTGTTCGAAATTATGCGTTTTTATACGCAATTAAAGAAACGTGGTCGATGATGACTGCAGTATACGTTAAACATTCATTATAATTCAACCATAGTTCACCCCTCTATACAAGAAAGAGTGATCAACCAACAAGATGTCACAACACCACCTATTTCTAAACCTGAATGCATAAACAAGATCGCATGAACATTCATTCCAGCTGTGGTTTCAAAAATCGTTAAGGCGCTGAAACAATGGCTATAACGGCGATCAAATAACTAAAATACATTAATTTCACAGCAATTCTACTACAAAATTTATTTTCTTGGTACTTAGCCTTCCTCGTGGGCTTTGTACTTTTCAGAAAGCATTAGGTGTGAATCGAAAGGAAGTTGGTTGTTTCAATTGACAATGGCGGTCAAAAACTAATCGGACGCCTCTTGATTGTTCAGATACAACAAATTATGTGCGTTTGTGTGTGTGTGTGTGTGTGTGTATATATATATATATATATATATATATATATATATATATATATATATATATATATATATATATATATATACACGACAAAGTTAATTTAGTTTTCTGACTCAATTGTAACTGTAATTTAAATACCAAAATCTTTTGGGATTAAATACGAATTTTTTTTTTTAAAATGATAGGCTAGGAAGCTTTCTATAGCATGATGAGTGATAAGACCCAAGAAAATCGAACGTTTGCACTTGTCGAAAACTGAGCTCTGTTCCATACGGCTATCGTCTTTTTGAACATGGGTAATTTATGTTAATTTAGTTCCATTCTTCCATTCAACTCTAACATAAGCACAAGAGAGAGCGAGAGAGAGAGAGAGAGATAAGCTTGTCACTTTTACTACAGAGAAATAGGTCAGTTACAGGTACGATCTTATTTTGGAATATATTCACCTACTTGCATCAGGAAAAATTCTTTGCTGCATATTTAGGCTGTATAATTGACAGCAAATATACGCTAAAAGGCATAAGTATTTCCAGTGACGATTCTTCAAACAAAGATTTTACTTGGGGCTCTGATACTTTAGAAAGTGCCAAGAAAGAATAAGTAATATTATTTGTTTAGCATAAAGTGTGTCGATATTATAATCGGCTGTGCCTCAAAGCAAAATTCTATGCTAAAAGTGCGCTACCTTTACAAGGTGCGGCTACTTACTATTTACGAATGGCACAGGTATCGCCGTTATTGTAGCTGAAATTGAGGCATACTTTCATTAATTAGGTATACAGAATCACGGTTGGAGTTTTCGTCACCATATAGAAGCAAAGAAAATATCGAACATGTACTTCAAGTTCACCGAATTATTTGTAACTTTGACTCTCCTGTGATTGAGAGATAAGAAACTTATAATTATCTCCCTTGTAACTTTTTGATAAAAACTTAATATGCAGTGTATAACAAAAAAAAAAACTATAATCAGCGTAGAGTATATATTTAAGATAAATATTTATTAATACTTTTCTTGTTGACTTGTATCATTGTTTGCATGTATCATCTTACATGTTGTTACGGGGTATTCAAACATTTATATAATTAAGCATTAAAAATTAATTAACCAATTGCTTTGACACGTACTTCGACCTAAGCATGGGTGAAACGCTCACCTGATTCTTTTGTTTCTCCTTCCTTCCCTAATAAGAAAAACTAGATTATCAATTTCTTAACTTATAAAAGACAGGTAAAACTGGTATTCAGTAAGGCTTTCATAATATACTGTAATCTGTTCTTGCGCGTGTACTGCTTACTAAAAATGTAACAAGATATTAAAGGATCGTTCCCCTATGAATTATATATGATAAAGGTACATTGGTGACTGACGATCCTAAATAAATATAACGGTTATCTATAAGTAATATCTTCATCTGGGCAAATATCAGCATTAGGCATGTAATGTATAAATATTTTGTTTTTATTTCCACAGTCAAAAGCATAAATCGCTTCTGTGAATACGTGCTCTCGAAGAAAACCGGAATGGACTTTGCCCATTTATAATCTTTTATAAACACTTTAACTTGCATAATATAGGATATTTCACTTGAAAGGTCATTAATAGAAACGCAAGTGTTCTAGAAGTGAGTTTCACCAGCTTACTAAGTACAAACTCAGTTTCTGAAATATTTATGAACATTATTTACGGTATAATATTTGCTGGTTAAAATAAAGTGGAAAATGTGTGAAACATTGAGATTCTATGGAGATAATACAGATCTGTGCATCTGGTGATGTCAGTAAGATTGTGAATACGAGACATGTTCGAGTGATATTAGTCTCTTCAAAGTGAATTTATATTGTGGCCGTGTTTTAATCGATATAAAGCAATAGACAACGTAAATACTATATCAAAAATGTGACATAATTTTAAAAGGAGTTGTACATTAAGGTGACCTCTTCACTGTTTCTTGGTGAATACTTTTCTAGATAGGGACTAAAAATATTCTTGAAACACAAAGAAACATTATTGCAATATCAGGTGTTCTGTTGCAAACTCATTTCTATTACAGGCTTTACTGTATTCGTCCCTTTCTTTTGCATAAATGTCGAAACTATGCCAAGAGTAAGTTCCACAATCAAGAATATTTCAAATTCAAAATACAAGAAGTCTTCCTTTCTTCATTATGAAATTTTGAATGTAAAACTTAATCAACAACATGCTCATTCTATTCTTTAAGACCACAAAAAGAAGTCCCATTTAGGACTTGTCGTATGAGCGTCTTCTATACAGTCTTCTCTAGCCAATGCTCGTCCCTCCACTTCTTTCACATCGACTCTTAGCATCTGAAGCTAGCCGAAAGTGTTTTGAATCAGTGAACTCCCGATGATGAAAGAGTTACTTTCCGTTGCAAGCAAAATAAATAGACCAATGGGCAAGCTAGCTTAACCTGCTATGTACTCAATATGGTGACTTCCATAATGAAAAATCTATGCGAACGATTTGAACTGTAGAAATTGGCTGCAACATAAATTATTACTCTTTTTTTCAAAGTTAGTCTCGTTCAACCAGACTAGAGAATGACTCCGTAAGACCTGCGCTATACGTAGGTCTCGTAAAAGACTGAGGTTTCCTTGTAAGACCAGAACGAGGCTACACATTTTTTAAAGTGATTTGATTCATTGATGAAATGAAGTGACGCACAACGTCATTGTGATCATGAGTTTCATCGAATTGCAATGGCTGATTCAGACAAGGCTCCTGAATCGGGGTCTGTATAAAAACACATGTTTACTGATATCCTTTAAAACTAATAATAACTGATTGAAAAAAGGATGCATACATAAGTTTTAAGATAGCGAGAAATGCTTTTGTAGGTTCGCTTGTACAAAGTTTGACCGAAGCGCAGTCTGTTGGTAACAGCCATTAATGAAGCATTTATCAGATCCTCATATAGCGGATATATCACGATGCCACAAGAGCGCCTGGTTGAACAAGACTAAATTCAGATACGCGATTATTCCACATCAAATCCTTAGGCAAATGTAACAGGCAATCTAATTGGATTAGTTTGTAACAGGCAATCTAACTGGATTAGTTTCTTTCAAGTTTGCTTTGGTTTGGTGCTTTACGGCACAGCAACACCAGTAGGTTATTTAGTGCCAATGCAATTGGAGTAAAGAGCCTTGTCCAAGGACACACCACGGTAGCTGACCCAAGCTGGTCCGATCCGATGGTAGGATTCGAACCCGCACCCTTTCGGTCGTGAGTCTGCCACGCTAACCACTCAGCCACCGCAGCTCCGCGGTTTCTTTCAGCTGCATAACATCAGAAAGCAGGGCAATAGACACTTTTTCGGCAAGTTATATATGCTCAAAGTGGATCGACGACCCTTGCCTAGCAAAATTGATGCTAGATCAATATAATCGTTCACTATAATAAACACCTTTGCTGAACAGTTAATACTCGTTCACTGTCGTCATTCATATTTGTCATTATCCGCTATATTTAGGGGTACAGAAATTAAATGTGCTCCTGAGGCGACTTTTGTGGAAAAACAAATTGCTTCAATAAAAACATGATTAAATGCTTATATTTGGTTCTTCTCTCATTATAATCAGCAAACAAATGTCAATGCTTTGTTTCCTTTAAGATGGCCGATGTTATGTCCACAAATATTGGTTAAAACAACAAATACTGCCACAAACACTAAATGCACGTGCAAAGAGTAAATAAAACAAGTGAATCTCGAAAAGAAGCCGTAAACAAAACGTACATATGTGCAACATACACATATTATAAGATCGAAGTCAGTCAAATTTAAGTCGCAGTATATTTTTCAAATAAATAACTAGACGTACGTTGTTAAAAACAAACAAACCAACAATCAATCCACCAAACGAACACACACTTTGATTTCCTAATCCCTTCCAGTGACCTAACTGCAAATGAGGCTTTGTTGAAGGTACCCAGAACCAACTCAGAAAAAGCAGTGAAGTATAATATATGTAAGATTTAAAAAGCACTCTGTTGCTACGGGCGACGATATAGATTTAACAACAATGAGCAGAATGTCCTCTAATTGCTATTATAAAATGGCTGGCGATTGACATATCTGCCTGTGCAAGCTACAATAGTATGTGTGACTTGATGTAACAAGAAAGCGTGAACATGGTAAGAATAGCGTGTGCAATAAAGTTGGTCTAGAGCTTTCAAATATTAAATTTCAAAAATTCATTCTACAACCAACACATTAGCGTGAGCATTTATTGTGATTTAAGCTTGTGGAGGCTGGTCCTACCCGCCACGCCGCAAAAGCATGATTGCACCTTCACCATAATACCTTGACATCGGGAAGGAAACACGTCATTTCTTAGCTCTAGCAACTTGTCAAAGTCATCCACATTAAAGCGATTTTCATCAATAGGTTTGCTGGCTATTCCGTCCAGTTCTTGCGAGTTCTGCAGGCTTATTCCGATAGCAAATATCCTTATACCTTCCCGGTGCGCATGCTCTGCTTCTTCTATTGTCCTTTTCTGATTGATGTTAGACACACCATCCGTTACAACTATTGCATAGTTTGGAGCATTGGATCGATCGCCATTTGCCACCGTAAACATTGATAACCTCATGTCGCGAAGTGCATCGGCTGTATTGGTGTTTCCAAAAGGGATGACTACCTTCTTCATGGCTTCCATAACATCATTCTTTAAAGATATGTCCTTCAAGTTAAACACTGTTCTTGTCCGATCACTATAAGTTATCACTCCAACACGCACTTCTCCGGAGTCAATGTCAGCAAACTCTACCACCTTCCCGGCAAAATCTATAACTTTCTTGAAATTGTCTGCTCCAACACTCGTTGAGCCATCCAGAACAAAAACAATATCAGCCCTAGAAGGAGGGCAGTCTGAAAGTGTAGTCAGCAAATCGTATTATGGAAAACGAATTTCAATGACGATTTTATGTAACGTTTGTTTGTTGGTTTATTTTGTTTCTCAGAAAAGTGTTTAAAAGCCTCCATTTATCTGCCCAATTACATTTTACAAAGTCGTAGAGAACATCTACGGTTAATCTATTTAATGTATTAATGGCGTTTTTTAAGAAGTTTTCGCAGATATCTTAACGTGCAAGTCATGATTTATTTCATAGTGTGATAACCGTGACAAAATATCTTCGTGTGATAATAATGTTACACAATGTGGTGAATCAAATCCAAGACAAAATCTGACCCTAAGATACACAGCAACCTGAAATGCCAGTTGAACTGTAGTCTTTTACTGAAAATGAACCTTTGCACGGGAAATTGAATTCTTTACTTTCTAACATTTAATATAAATTACAGAGTTGATCTACAATTGAACACTTCCAAATAACAAATGAAATTACAGAGTTGATCTACAATTGAACACTTCCAAATAACAAATGAAATTCAGACTATACAATTACTCTTGGTCATAAAACAAAATTTATTAACAGAAAAAGCGCATATCATTGTCATTGATGTACATACCACGTAAGTAGCTGAAATATCACAAATGAATAAGATTTAATTCGTCATTTTATCTGTATTGTAGTAACTTTCAAGTAATACACTTGAATACATATTATTTAAAAGAATGCAAATAATATTTTCTTATAAGCGCATATCGTCTTTATATTATATTTGTATTTAGACCGTTGGATCCAATCCTGAATGTGAACGAATTAACCCTGCAAGGAGTCAAGTTTTGTCTCAACATTATTTTTTTGGTATGTTTTCTGCCCATTTACTGACGAGATTAAATAAATTAAAAAATTGTACAGGTGCGTATAAAAAATATATTGTATCCTCAGAAAAGAAATTTGATATGTTCAAAGTAATCTTTACTGTATTTACTGAGTCAATAAATGGTACCAGCACTGTCAACTCTTTAATATAGAAAGTGATTCACTAAATGGTACCAGGACTTTTACCTCTTTGCTATTGAAAGAACATTTTAGAACTTCACGATAAACAAACATATCAGAGCATATGCATCTTATATTTTCTTCTTAAAAAAGGCACAAACGTGTGCCTAAAATTTTAGAACTTCACGATAAACAAAGATATCAGAGCATATGCATCTCATATTTTCTTCTTAAAAAAAGGCACAAAAGTGTGCCAAAAATGTATCATAGCAGCTTTGGCATAAGCATAACGCACTGATGCTCGTATGATATTCTTGCTGATAGTGGTTACATGTCTGGCAGCACCGTTAGCTCTTAAGGTTTTCAAAAGTGTCTGTACCATACGAACTTGTAAAGATCACAGACACATTATAGCCTTAGACTTACTTTTTAGGCGCAAGCTAACACGGAGCTATTACAAGTGACTGATTCTACGAAATAAGACAAAGATAAGGTGAAAGAAATACTAGATCCGAAAAAAAAAATATGTATTTACAATGAAATCTGTCTATGCAGCACGTTCATAAGACCGAGGAATTTTTTATTTATTGGATAGGTTTTCTTTTTATATGTAAAGATTTTCAATATGTAAGTGTGAAAACGACCAGATATTTATAAATAGGTTCTTTTATACGCGTTTCAAGTAATGTAATCAAGTATATGAAAGTGCTCCCAAAGACAGGTTCCAATGCAGCTATTAAGAATGCATACTTAAGGAACGACTGCATAAATTGAATAAACAATGACAGCAAGCCTAGAAATATACACCAAGTTATAAGCTCGCATAGATTGTATAATTACTGGATATTCCTCAATTATGTTAACTTTTGGAACAATGCATCATATAACTTCTCCGCATTTCTATTTTAAGCAAACCAAGAAACGCCTGTGTAATATAATTTGTATACCGATATGATCTTGGCTTCTAATTATGATTTTGTTTTCTTCAATTGTCTAGGTGTGAAGGGTGCAAAAATAACGCATAAACCTTCACCAAGCTGTATTTTTTAACGTAGCTGATTTTACTTGGCAATCGTTATGCAGACGTTAAACTCACCACATACGATCAGAAATTTAATCAAAATAGATATACGTCCATAAAGAGGAACTTGTCATATATCTTTTAAATCGTTAAAACTTAAAGTTTCAATTTTCAACCAGAAGTAAAGTATCTCTTACATCGTGAAAACTTTAGGTTAAATTTTCAGCCACAAGTGACGTAAAGAAATATCTGAATACTCAAAACTAGATATCTAGAATGTGTCGCCATCTAAACTGTGCTCAGAAAAATCCTTCACTAGATTCCAATTTAATACAGCTTAATAAATGCTTATATCCCTATGATATATCACAGATATAGACACAAGTTCGATTCTTGCACTTACTAGTAGACTTTTTATTAATGACTAATTTTCTTGTTTTGTGATAATAGTGCGATATCTAAAGGATAGTTGGAGTGTACACATATAAATGCAAGATGCATATATTACAAACCATACTACATAATGACATAAACCATTTTTTACGGTGCCGAGGTCAGTTCTCCTATATAATCCGGAAGCTCGAATAAAAGGACGTCAGTTCTTTAACAATCGATCGTTATTCATCGATAATATTGCTCATGCAATATTTATCGAAATTGGTAATTTTAGATGATGTAAAAGAACACGTGCCTAGAAAAAATGTGACGTAAGTTTGTATTCACCGGCTCAAATTTACAAAATATAAATTAGCAGAGATCCGATGACACTTGTATTAAAAATATGCACCAGTACTTTGTTTTGTTTTGTGTTTTGGTTTCTTTTCATTTGTTTTGTTTTGCTTTGTGTCTTCTTTTGTTTTGCGACTGTCTCTCCTGCCTGGCCTTTTTAATGAAGCGCATTCGGGATCCTTTGGTAATATTCAAACTTGTTATTTTAATTTAGAGACATATAAATTATATCTGCCTGACTTGAATTAAACGGTAAAGAACTCCAAAAGCAATACTTAATATGTAATGTTGGTGCAGCAAGTCTATAGTCTTATTACAATGAACAATGCTGTAAGTCCAGAAAGAAAGCAGGAAATCAATAAATGCAAAAACAATGCGAGCATGCAAAAGTTTCATTAACAGAAACAAACATTTGTAATAACTTCGTTTTATTTCATATTAGTATTAACGCATTAATCTGAACTTGTATGTTTGTTTACGAGAGCTCTAAACTCCGATTATTTTCAACGCGCAATATGTTCTGAACTTACTCTATTTTAGATATTTTTTTAAAAAAAATATAACAAAATCCCAATGTCAACTCAGATTCATTAAAATCATTATAAAACTTCATTTGATTCATTCACCATTCACCCAAGCAAAATTTACCCTCACCTATACAGAAAAGCTAGTGACATATATAGTATATCCAGTTTAATGTAGACCCACTTCATTAATAGTAGTTCACATGACGATCAGCGAAATTGAATATCCGCGAACATATATATTTTAAGATTTATTGCGAATAAATGTAGGTTTATAGTTTGAGGAAATCAAAACCATATTTTTATAATACTGTGGAAAGAATGGGTGTTAATAATAGATAGCATACACTAGATTGGTACCATCGTCCACTCAACTATCATCAGTAAGCTAGGTAGTTACAAGGTAACAGAGAACAAGACTAACCACACACAATTTTCCGTTTCCAGTACCTAATGTGGGACTTGCGGTGCAACCATAGCTATATTATACCCGTGTGAATAAACTAATACTATACGTTTTAAAGTGAATATAACAACGCTTTATGACTAGGTGTATACCATACTACTATAGAATAGGTAGAATACCATGGCCATACTTTGTGAAACAGGAATAGGAATATTTTATTACCTCTACATATCCGCACAAACAGCGGATTAACAAGATCCCGTAGCTCAGACAAACGTCCAATATTAAAAACTGTGCTTGTTCTGGGTTCTGAAGCAATGCTTCTTATTTCATCGACATACTGTAGTCTAATTCCTATGCAGTACACCTGAATTCCCTTATCTTTTACTTTCTGTGCTTCTGGAAGCGTTTCATGCGACTTAACATTTGATCTTCCATCCGTGATCAAAATAGCGACATTAGGTACTCCCGGTCTGTCTCCCCGACTCAGTTGGAATATTTCGTCTCTTAGGGTACGCAATGCACTAGCGGTGTAGGTATTTCCATCTCTTTGAGTAATTTTATCCATAGCACGGACTATGTTCAACTTTCTGTCAAATGTATCAAGATAGAATTCAACACGGGCGTCATCGCTAAACGTTAAAACAGCTATTCTAACACGCCCTGAATCGATACTTAGCAATGAGGTGAGAGATTTTGCAAATTCTTTCACAGTTTGGAAGTCTTCACGTGATAGACTAGATGAGGTATCTAATATAATAGCTAAATCTATCTGAATGTTGTTGCAATCTGTAAACAAAAATGAAAAACAAAAGAAGAGATGTAGTAAAAGCTACAGAAGCTACTCATCCTATTTCAATATTTGACAAATTAGAATAATTTAAGTAATAAGTTAGCGTTAATAAAAACCCTTACATTAAAAGGTAATGTCACATAGTCCCAAATAACAAAGGTAATTGCTTTATTGTACCAATTTTCTAAAAATAATGCTGACTGGTAACAAAATTCGAAAAAATAACTTTGGGACTCTTGATCTGTTTTGCATGGACTCTCATTTAAAACGTGCAAGATGAAAAATACGTATTTGACTTATCGTGATCATTATTTTGTTAAAGCCACCTATTTAAACTGATGAATTTGGAGTATGGGCACGCCTATAATCTGAATACTGGGGTTTTGTGGTTTTTTTAATTTTCTTCTCATTTTCTTATATTATATTTGCTTTCGCTAATTCTCAAACTCAAACTGTCTATATCAAGATTCTACCTCAAACTGTCTGAACAATTTCACGGGATAAATATCAATTTGCGATTTACGCGTTCAACCGAAGCGATAACAACTTTATCTTATAGCGAAGCGGTAACAACTTTATCTAGTATTCGACCGACGACGTTTAGCACTGTATCGCATTCGACCGACGATAATACGCACTATTGGCGCATTCATCCGAATCGTCGGTTAAATGCGTCTTTGCTAGTACCATCACTGTATGAAATGCAGCTTAGCGAGTACCATTGTCGGCCGCATTCCTTGCAGCGCATACCGTCATAGTTGAATATAAAAAATCGCAGATTGGTATTTGCCCCGTATGTACCAAGGATAAGGAATTTCTGTATAATACTTCCCACCACAGTGCATTCACCTCGTACATTTTCTCTTACCTACTGCCGGTGAGGGTTCAGTGTTCATTCTATTTATAAATGAATCTGAAAACAGCATGGGTAAGTATGATTTCATATGGAAAAAAAGTACAAACTATTTGGATCACTCATATAAATAATGTACATTGTTCCACTTTATCATCCTTTATTGAACATGGGCATACATTAATATGGGTACATTACTATCACATTGTTGTCAACTTAGTATCGTACTAGTACCGTCTATACTCGCTAATAAATAGGTCGGGTCCAACTTCAAAAATCACAGACCCTGATCTGCTGTCGCATAATTCGCCGGCTGATTATGGTCTCTGTTGCTTGTTCTACTGATTGCTCCTAACAAACTGCATAGACCCAGATATGCTGTCGCATTATGCGACGGCAGATCTGGGTCTGTGCAGTTTGCAGTTGGATTCGACTTATAAGCGAGTACGGACGGTATATAGTGTCAGTTTCTATCAGTAGTCGGTATTGTTAAATACAAGCATTAGACACAATTAAACGGTATTTGATAGGGTTGTCTTCAACACTCCATCCACATTTAACATTTGCATCCACATTTAACATTTAGATTATGAAAAGCACATATAAATTAATGCACATAAAAGTATAAAAAGACTTAAGGTTAAGCGCAGATTTAAGCTGTGTTCGTGAAATCCAGTCCGAAACCAGATTTTTGCGAAATTAAGGCCCTATATACATTATGCGTTTTATTGAAGAAAAATCGATATAAAAGCTTCTCTCCAGACCATATAAAAGACACTGATAATTATTCATTTCTGAGGAGGATACAAGCAAAGAAATGTTCAATTGATATGGTCTAAATAGAGGGTATAGAAAGGTTGTATATTTTAACAACTTTTTTCGCATCAGAATTAATTTAAATAGAGGTAGGTATATATATATATATATATATATATATATATATATATATATATATATATATATATAGAGAGAGAGAGAGAGAGAGAGAGAGAGAGAGAGAGAGAGAGAGAGAGAGAGAGATAATGATAATATAATCAAACCTGCTGAGAAAGAAGGACGCTTAATGAGATGATGAAATGTCTTTTGTCAACAGGACTCCTTAATAAAAAGGTTTAATAATAGAAATGAAATTAAGAAAAGTGCATATATGTTCTCAATGAGAAAGTGTCCTTTATATCAAAGATTCATCTAAGGAATGTTTCACTTATTGATATGACAGTCAGAGAAATTGCAAACGTAAGTGACATGAGACCCCCTTTTCATTAAGAAATCATATCATATCACCCCTCACGCATACAATTATAAATCTCTCAAACTAGGGTAGAAACGTTACTCTGTGCATTCCGGAAGTCGCAATTTTTCAAGCAATACCCAACGCGACATTTTTTTTTAAAGAGGGGATATAAAAATTGCTCAATTTTGTATTGAAACATGTGCATGTTTTGAGGTCACACATTCTGAACAGACAAAGCCTACAAAGAATTCCAAGATCGTGCAGTATCCCTTCTGTATGACTACAATTGTATTACAGTCTTGCTATAATGGTTTCACTGGACTACAATTGTATTACAGTCTTGCTATAATGGTTTCACTGGACTACAATTGTATTACAGTCTTGCTATAATGGTTTCACTGGACTACAATTCGACTTTTGAATTTTGACGCCTATGGGTATTTGCTTGTACAATCTTTGCTGAATGATTCTTATGCATTCTTGAGCCTGTAATTCCAGCTGAAAGCGAGAATAAAAAAATTTCAAAGTGCCACAAAACAAGAGACCGTTTGCTATTTTCAAGGTATTCTTAAATTGCCATACAACCCATCGGAGCAATTCTACTTTACTTCAGAAATCGCAAATTTCGGAAAATAATACAGTAACGTTACTACTCTGTAATCCATGTACGCAAACAAGGTCCCCCAACCTTCCACCCCTACCCCCCAATCAAATCATAGTAGAGTTTCTTGTGTAAACAAATGCATACGTAGTTTTACGAATTTTATTAAGTAAATACTGCTTACTACTGAAAAATATCGCAGATACATATTGATTCGAAGATAACGGTACATATTCCATGACGGGCCTGGGTGTAAATATGATTCGATGATACAGTATAATAGTTTTCCTTTTGTTTTTCATATCCATAACCGCCCACTGAGGCATACATTTATGTTCTCCTTAAATATATGATATGACGGAAACTTACGATTTCTTGGCACTAAGGTGATTCCGATGCCTTCTGAAAATAACATGGAAACGGAATTCCCAATTTAAACTCGTACTTTTCAACAGAAACATTAATATTTAAACAAATAGAAAGATCGTGCTCAATAGCAGTTGCTTTTATTAATCCTAAATGAGCGTATCGATCTTTATTTATAAAGGTATTTGCTAAAATATTATTTTCACTATTTTAATTAGATCAGTTATCATTCAAATACATACGAGCTTCCAGTGCAAGAAAGATTTATGAATACTAAGAGGTTTCCTGGTTCAGACGTTGATAAGAGGAGGTGCACTATTTCTTTACATAAATCGAACATAATCAACAACAACCATTGCGGTATGTCTCTCGACTGAAATTTACTATACCTTACCTTGTCTTGGAGGAGCGAGTGTCCTGATTGCTGGAATAATAATAATAATAATAATAATGAAAAGCGGATGTCCTCAGCTCTGAGACCAAGGAAAGTGTCCCTGTCTCAGGCTGTGTAAAATAATAATAATAATAATAATAATAATAGAGAAAAGTGTCTGTCCTCAAAGTGGCACGCGTATTACGGAATGTCCTTCAGCTCTGAGACGAAGGAAGGTATCCCGGTCTCAGGCCGTGGAAAAGAGGAATAATAATAATAATAATAATAATATCAATAAGTGTGATGATTGTGGTCATATTAGTTGTCATGGCATAATAGGCAATAGTATTGATGATGATTATGACTACTGTAATTATGTTAGTGCTATTGCCGTTAATAATGACTTTTGATAAAGAAATACAAGTAAATTAAATTTCGCTTCAATAGAAAATATCTGACATCAGTATTTCTCTTATTGTTTGCTTAATTTTCTTTAAATTCCGTAAAGTTGAATGCGGCAAAACAATACCAAATTTACAACTCGGCTAAAAAATATAGAGACGGATTGTTTTAGTTTTCATATGCTCAAGATGCCAAGAACTATGAAAAACATTTACTGGTTTGAAACATTATGTTGTCTCAAGATTGAAAAGTATTACATAATCATCAGAGCCGAACTATCTCAATATTTTGTGTACGAGTTGAAAAGGAAAAAAATATATGCTTTCTAAAAAAAATTAAACTTCTCCATTTTGATTTTATTATTAACGGAAGAAACACCCATTCCCGTTTGCTTCCATATATCTATTTATAATTGCGTACATGTGCATACACTAACAAGCTCATAATTCCACGCACCCCAACCCAGTTATCTACATTACTTTAAAAAGACGAAGAAAAAACAAAAACGGACCAAATACCTGGATGAGAGGACGTACACAGAATTGTGAAAGTAAAACAACATTTATATCTATTCGTTTGATTAGTTCCTTGCTTGATTGAGAGAGAGAGAGAGAGAGAGAGAGAGAGAGAGAGAGAGAGAGAGAGAGAGAGAGAGAGATAGACTGGCTTACATTTATAGCTATGGTAAACACATCCTAACTTGATACAGCAAAAATAAATCCGAGGTCCGATATATGTTATTTCCAGAGTATGTGTGTATGACTTCTTTTATAATCAACAAACTGTATATTGGTTTTGTTTTGTTTCCTTAGAAACGAAAGTTCTATTGCAATTTCCCTTTTCCCGAGATTTAAGTGAAGTCAATCATTTAACCAATCAATGGAATCTGGACAATTCAAAATGTATGAATTGCATATCAAAACAGTACGAGACCCTTCTCTCACAAAATGAGGCTCCGGGTGTCCGAGTGGGCTGAGGCGCTCGCCTTTACAAGATCACTGACATCTCCCATCTGTCAGCGTGGGTTCGAGTCTCGGCTCGGCCAACGTGGGTATGTGAGAAAGCTTGCCAATAGCTTCCCGTGGGTCTGTGGATCTTCCCGTGGGTTTCACGAGTTCTTCATCCAGCAAATATACTGGCCTCCATTGCCTATCATGTTTTGAGAAATGGCGTTAAACCCAAAAAAACACAAACCTCTCCCACAAAATTGTTACCTGCGATCTAAATAAGTAAATGCAAACACACCACGTCACAAATTCGGCGCGGGGAAAATAAAGTTTCCGAACGTTTCGACTTAAAACAAGGTATTCCTCAGGGGACAATAATAATAAAAAATACCAGTAAACATGTATTTGAAAAAAACATAGAGAGAGAGAGACACACACACACACACACATACACACAACGTAACACGCGTTGAACCATACATATCTACATTTTGGCACGATGAAGGAAAAGTATCAAGAATAATGAAATGGTCTAAAAGAAAATTACCAAATAACAAGAAATAACTATATGACTAGAAAGGGATCTAATATGTATCTATAATCAATAAAAAAAAGGCGAACGCGATTTGAAGCAAGTTTTCAGCAGAACAGCGCTACACTGCTTGGCGAGACCTAGTTATCTACGTCGATGCGATGAGATCGTGTTTCATAGAGCGTCATCTATAGCGTTGCATTATCATTCGCTTCTAGTTCAACATTTTTACATCCCGGATATAATTGCCACTACGAGAACAAAGATATGAAAGTATTTACATTACAAGCGAATGTGGTGGAAAGACATAATAATAATAATAATAATAATAATATCAATTAATATCAGTAGAGGTCGCAAAAAACTGACTGAAGGAATCTAATACGCGTTGGATTAAACATAGAAATTGCAAACTCTAGTTTTTCATTTAAGCCAAATTTACAATGTGTTTGCATCTGCAGTATCCAATATTTCTCTTTATGGCCACAATCATTGTCGGTTCGTCAGAATTTAACTCAAAGGGCAGTATTTCGAGAGACAGGACCGAGTGTCCGGCTGAGTTGAAATAGCCGGAGAGTTTTTCACACGTCAGGACGCAATATTTTTACTGGCGCATTCTAAGCTTTAGTTGATATATACTTACGTAGTTCTGGTTTTGTAGTTTCTGGTTTTTCAGGTTCGGGAACCGTTTTTTCATCTCTAGTGCGGACTGTAATTAAGCAGGTTAAGTTAATAAGAAACATTTACATCAAATACAGATATTTCATTTTACTCTTCATTTTGGAAAACATTTTTAGTCTGATCAGGTAACGGAAGGTAGGACTAAGGAAATCCTGTCTTACTGCACATTAATATAACGTACACATAAGCATTTACCATCAATAAGGAGGAGGAAGAACTTAGTTTCCTAAACAGATCGACTGAGGCACTGTCTTTAAATTAGAAGACATTTTCGTCCTCGCAACGCCTTTAGAATATGATTTGGTTTGATTTGGTGCTTTGCCGCGCAGCAACACGAGTAGGCTAATTAGTGCCGAGGCAATTGGAGTAAAGTGCCTTCCCCAAGGGCACACCACGGTAGCTGACCCCAGCTGGTCCAATGGTAGGATTCGAACCCGCACCCTTTCGGTCGTGAGTCGGGCACACTTACCACTGAGCCACCGCGGCTCCGCCTTTAGAATAAACAATTCATAAACACAGACGACGCTATTGAAAATGTATGTTTGGTCAATAAATAAAGTACACTGACCACACAGTGGTATTTTTAAAAAAATGAAAATGGTAATGGTCACCGACATATTGTATGTACGAGTGTATCCCCAGTTTCCAAATTTTAATTAAATAGATTTGCAATCTAAGGCAAAATAAAACATACTGGCACATGTCAATATTAGCTGATTGACTCACTATCCTAACTTACACGCGTGACACCTGGTGGCCAGGATAAGGGACGTAACTTTTCATCTGCATTATCTGTATTGGTAGTGAAAATTCAGGCGAAATTATGCGAAAGATAATAAAGTGATAGCAATTTGAATCTGCATACTTTACATAATGAACACTACATAAGTGACAAGCCACCACGTTGCTTCTGGGTAAGACAAACGTATAAATCCATTTTTCATTAGGTAATGATGTGTACATTGTCCGGTGTGGTATAGGTCAGCGGTCTCTCTAAATTTCATATATACAACGATTGACTCACATATGACAGTGGATACCTGGAGCTTGGCGATTCGTTAAAAGAAGTGGCGTACACATTTTTCCTGCGAATATTGTATGTGTACTATCGACCTTTAAGTTCCCTGTTTCAAAACAATTTACAAATTAGTACAAAACCCTCTGTAATAGACAATCTGTCTAGAAATATCAAGGTACACTCACGCCATCTAGCGATAGACAAGAGTGTTGAGACAATATAATCCACATATCCTATGCATCGTTTGACAGAGAAAGGCAGTTTGGGGTCAAATCTGAAACTGAAAGGTTTTGGGTATCAAATCCATTTTTGCGGACGTAAAAAACATAAGTGATACAATAGTAAACTCACATGCAAAAATCTTCCTCTTTATGTCATCGATGGTAGCGGGGAGCTCAGAATAACTTGAGACGGTGAGAACATTTTCCGGAGCAGTGGCTAAATCTTCAAGTTCTTCTTTACCGCTTAATCCAATGCCGACGCTAAAGAAAGCACGAAAGGTTCATTCTCTTTCAAATATAAATCTAAGCCAATATGAAATTTATTAGTCGGATGTAAATGTACACTAAATGTATCACAAGTGCAAGTACGGCAATTTTAACTAGACAAAAAATAAAATTCCTAAGACTTATGAAGCCTGTTCACTTTTAATTTTTTATTTGAAAAAATTTAATTATAAAGGGTTTGCCTGATTCCCTTTGTTAAATTTTCTTTACTCAACTTTCATAACTGATACAAAAAGTTTGATTTATGAGCCTTATTATAACACAGTAGCATATAAATGTAAGCTTTTGTGTTTATGTCTGTCTGTGTGCATGGGGGGAAGGATGATTGATTAATAGAAAGCCTATCAACATTAAAACAATCAATACAATCAATGTACATGATGAGGTTGTCAAGTGTTAAATATACAAAAAACAATTCATGAACTTGATGGCAACCTCATTACGTGGATTGACAATGTTTTGTACCTAACTGACAACCTGATCACATGCAGTGATAAATTTCACTTACTTTCCGGATACCTTCTCGTGTGCATTACCAATTTTCAGCAACTACCTGGCAACCCCCATCACGCGCATTGAAAATCTTCATATCATGGGATTTTATTTCATAAATATAGACTTATGCGGCGAATGCAACAATATTAATGAAAAGAAGACAATGTTTGTTAGTTTCATTTTTTTTCCCCTCTATGCTCTAGTTACGCGGATTTCATGATACTCTCAATCTATGTAAATTTAGTTTACTTTAAACATACTTTATTTGATAAATTATCGCATTACAATCGTTTTTGACCTTGCCTTTTTTATATAGTCTACTTGTTTGTGCCATGAGCAGTCGTTTGAGAGCAACACCCCAAGATGTATGTGCGAGTCAATTTCCTCACTACTGTGGTTGAGCATACAAAGTGGTGGATGGAAGGGTTTATTAATTTTCTTAGAACTTTTCAGGAATTCAGTGTTAGAATGGTTAAAAAATACAAGTCAAGTATTTGCCCACTGAGAGATATTTTCCAAGTCAAATCTGAGGTTATGAGCGGTCACGACGGGATTATCTACGATCAGAAAGAGATTTGTATCATCTGCAAATAAACTTATATTAGAGTTTTTATCATGTACAGTATCATTTATGTATATCAAAAAAGTAAAGGGCATAAAACGGATCCTTGGGACACACCAGCTCTAAAACACTTAAACTCTGAAAATACGCCTGGAAGTATCACTCGTCGTCCTCTGTTTTTAAGATAGCTAGAATACCTTTTTAAAAGGCCTCCTGTGATGCCAGTAGCTTTCAATTAATGGACGAGTCTTTTATGCGACACGCGATCAGAAGCTTTGTGTGACACGCGATAAATTAATAGACGAGTCCTTTATGCGACACGCGATCGGAAGTTTTACTCGTGTCGCAAAACACGGCTATAATTTCCTTATCCGAATCTACTGCTTTGCAAAACATATCATAGCGATATATTAATTGATCACCTGGAATGAAGTCAGACTGCAAGGGTGTAAGAATGTTAATTTCACGGAAGTAATTTAAAAAGTTCAAAAACGCTGCCATCAGTATTGGGAAGAGACATTGGTCTGTAATTAGACATCAATGGAAGGATCACCCTACTTTAAAATTAGACGAACGTTTGCTTCTTTCCAAGAGTCTGGAAAGGTGGCTTCTCTTATAGATTGGTTAAAAAATGAACAAAGTGGATGTGAGAGTTCATTAGCCAGCTCACGCAAAACAGAGTTATTATGCAACCAGAAGCCTTACCAAGAAGAAGGCTTTTGAGAACATGTTGTACTTCGTCATGCGTTAATTGTATAGAACTTGACCTTACATCAGTATAAAAAGGCATATCTAGAAGGTTAACATTTATTTTTATCGAGTACTCTAGTATATTTTGCTCCATAAACAAATTGTTAAATGCTTTAGTTTTGTCAACTTCTACGGTTATTGTCTTACCGTTGTGTTGAAGGTATGGAATAGAACGTGTACTGTGAGGTCTGATGAATGCCTTAGGGATGACCGCCAATCTTTGAAAGATGGAAAACTAGATTTCAGCTTTTGTGCCAATTTGTCAGCATGTAGCTGTTTTACTTTAGAACAGAGATTGTTTTTGTTTTTTGCGCAAAGAATGAAATTTAGTCCAGTTAGAGGGTATGCTAGATTACTTGGCTTTTCAATAGGCTCTCCTACGTTTGCGTATTGACCTTTTGATTTCCGTTGTGATCCTTGGAGGTTATGATGGCTTAACTTTAACAGTTCTGTTCGGAATACATTGCCCAGATATCAAGACTGTGTGGTAAGTGATATTTTTCATATCTGTTAATATCGTCAAATTTCAAGCAATTCCACCAATCGGTAGTGGCAGTTTTATGTCTCAGTCTAATAAGATTATAGTCGCCTTGACCGTATGTCCATATTTGCCTTGCAAACTAGTTACGTTTTTGTTTACTGTAGTTGAATATCCAATAAATAGGGCAATAGTATGTAATATTTTGATGTAAGAAAGAATCCCCAACCCCGATGAGAATTAAACTTTCTTGGTTCATTACGAGTAATGGATCTGGCAACGTTGAAGAGTTTTCAGGGAAACGAGTGGACTGATTAAGGCATTGTTGAAGGGAAAACTCGTCTCATAGTGATTGCATTTTTTGACCCGAGAGTGGATTTAGCATACTGAAGTTAAAGTCGACTGTTACAATTGTATCTCTAATCCTCATAGCAACAGCAAGACGTATGGAGTCTTCTATCATTCAAATATACGCATTGTTTGCATTTGGAGGTTTATAGAATAAGTCTACCAGAATCTGTCTTTGTCTAAGTGAAAGTTCATCCATAAGCACTCTAAATGATTTAGTTCAAGATTATGTCGATTCTGGGGATGAAGCGATTCTTTCACATACATTACGACACTACTGTGAGTATCGCCTGCACAATCATGCCTAACAGGGTTGTGGTAAGATTGGAGGGTAAGATGATCCGTAGAAATGGATGGATTGAGCTATGTTTCAGTGAAAGCCAAAATATAAACCTCCCACAATTATGTCTACAATGTATCTAATTTGGACAAAAATACTTTGAATATTATAGTGCGTAATGGAAAAATGGTGCTAAAAGTTAAGTAAATTGCGAGAAGAAACTGTCTTGTGAGGAGCTACTAAAGAAGGCTGTAGAGTTTTGTCCCGGAATAGGATGAATGTCAACGGCTAATACGAGCAAGTTCAGCAACCATGTGGTCAGAACTAAGGTAAATAGAACGCGCACAAGAAAATATGTGCAAAAATGATATTACTTAAATAAGATTTGTATGCTAGAACATGTCCAGGGTCACTATCAAATTGCTCCTATATGAAATCAGTGAGGACTTGCGCACTTCAAACAATTTAGATGTATTACTACCGTCGCATCTTTGGATTATAAACATAATCAAAACATGAAGCAATAGTGTAAATTTGAGACTAGGACGCTAGAACACCATGAAGTCAACATGGAAGCTTTTATGAAGTTTAATGTACTTGTCATAAGTCGATGAAAAATCAAACGAGTTGCCACCATAAAGAGGAGTCCTACCAAACGTACATGCCCCATAAGGAAGAGGAACACGGCATGGAATAAAAGTATACAGAAGAAAAAAAAAGATGCAAAGCAAAAACAATCAATGAATGAAAAACTATGTTTAGAGTAAGCGCTATAATATAAACTATCTGCCAACCCCCATCACGCGCATTGAAAATCATGGGATTTTTATTTAATATTAACAGATGTATGTGGCGAATACAACAATATTAATGAAACGAAGACAATGTTTCCTAATATATTGTCTGTTTTTTTGGTTGTTTTGTTTTAGTTGTTTTTCTTCTCTTCGATTTAGTTTCGAGGATATCATGATACACTCCGTCTCTCCGTCCATCTTTGTAAATGTATACCCTTTTCAACCGCCGGATTGAAATCCAGGAATCTAGTAACTATGTTCAAAATGGGTATTAGTTTTTGTTTCCTTCCATGATATCCTGGGGAAAGGTCAACTGTCAAATATACAAATAATGAATTACACTGACATTACAAATATGTTTTGACAAACTCTATCAATGCAGTTTTTAAAGTTGGTTTTAAATGGCTTCTTGAATTGTATATAATGCTACATCTAACAATGTATTAACGCAAACAGCTATAATGAAACTTCCTCATACGCTGGTTTTTCCTAATACCATACAATTCTTTCAACCGCTATCGCAAAAATTCTGCATTCAAATTCGTACTCTGATGGCCCTCGTAATGTTAAAACTGCCACCTAGTTGTCTGATGGTTTCTACTTGCATGGGTGCGTAGCCTTCAACCTTCCTGTTATTTCTGTTCATTTGCTATTTCAGCAATTTGTTTGAAACATGAATTTGGTTTTGAACAAACTTTTACTTTTTGATGGGTTCTTTTTATAATTATCCTAGGAAAGCATTATGATTGTCAATTACGACGTAGGCGACAATAGCACGAAATTGTGCTAGGTGCGACCACCGTCCCAGACCATACCAATGTCTGGCTACTCTTTCGATGGTGAATCGTATGCATATTGTTCTCGTTAACGGAAATAAGAAAGGAATGCAATAATATAAGCCTAGTGTAAAATAATCTCTCTTTATCAATTTTCAGGCTTTTTGCATTAATACATTTCTAGATGCTCCACCGGATATTATTTGGGATACCATCTGAACTCATCTATAGAAAAAGGACTACTAATATATGTAACGGATTCAAGAGTATGATCGTTCGAGTCGCTGTCTTGATAATGCGGCTAGACTATGTGCTAAGGAGCGTGGAATCTGAGATGGAAAAATAGCTATGTTGCTCATATTTAGCGTTTGATATTTTCGCAAAAATACTTTCTGACAGACAAAAGCTAGTTCTCCAATACCTGAAAACGTTGACTTGTCCTGATTCCACTCTAAAACGTTCAAATGGAATTAACTCCGCATTTTCCGTCGAAGCCCTGTCGGTCACAAAAATAAGGGCTTTAGGGGCATCCATTCTTCCGCTATATGTGAAGTCTAACATCTGGGTTCCAACAGAGAGCGCAGCTGAGGCGTCCACTTTCTTAGAACGCTCTCTGGTTGCAATTCTGAGAATCTCATTCCTGATAAGTGGAACTGACCTGTACCTGTTGAAAATATATAAAAGGTTAAGAAGAATTGGAACAGATGAATCTCTTGAAAGGTATACAGCTGTTTAAATTCTGAAAATATTGAGACAAAGGAAAACATTGAGACAGTTCAATAAAATGCATATCAAGTTCCTATCATATTTATTTCATAACGGTCACAATAGATTTATATTAAACCAAATAAAGAAAAGATCATTAAATGCAGTGCGAGCGAATGATAGAATAAGCCAGAGTCGGATATCTCTTTTGTTGAAGATGGTCTAATAAATATTCGGAAATGAAATTGCACTAACCCAGATATATGCACGTCCTTAGGCCGGCAGAGCTCGACCAACAGACCAATGTGGAAAACTGCACCATGAGGGATGGATGTATGGAAAAGGATGACACTAATATTCTCTTTGGGTGATAATCACTCAAGCTCTTGAGCTTACTGCATACAAAAAGGAATCAAAAATAATTCTTACTGATTTATATTGAAAATTACTTCTGCATCTGCGCTGTATATTAGAAGGCCAATCTGTACCCTTCCGTTCTCCACGTCCGAACCGGATATCAGCGAATTCAAGTAATTTAACACTGACTGGACCCCTCGGGCAGTTGCTGTATCGGACAGGTGCACAGCAAATACTATATCTGCTTTCTCGCTTCCTGAAATTACCGTGGGAAATACAATTAACTCATGATGATGATGATAACGATGATCACAATGAACACGATGACGAAAATGGTGATAATGATAGTGACGATAACGATGATCCAATTTTTAATATGGTCTTCATCTAACGTGAATATAACTATATTTTGACCTAGTTTCATTTCCGAAAAAACAAGACAGCGAAATGCAAGACTATGTTTTTGTAAACAAATAATATCAGTATACTTGTAATTTTTGATAATGTCAGATTTTGATACAATGTTTGGGCTACAAATTAAAAACCCATCGAACATTCTATCATGACAACGACATGTTTTGGGTGATGTTGTGCGTGGCAATATAAATGTCCCAATGCTCATATTACAGTAATATTTGGTTTAAATTAAATGTATGCATATTATTTAAATACACTTACCGCTAAGAGGTGGAGTGACACTTGAACCCAAAACTACAAAGGAAAGCATTATTGTATCAAGCACGGCTGAATAGCCGTAGCAAAGTATGTATCTTTTCAAATTTCAGATGAATCTCTAAAAGCAAAGATCTTCAAGATGGACAAAAATGTCATTATTTTAGGGCTACATTTCTTTGGACTCATTTAATGACAACGACATCAAGCGTTACAAATTTGGTGTCTTCCGGTTACAAATTTGGTGTCTTCCGGTTTCAGGAGATTCTACACTAAGAGTTTATGTACAAGGAATATTCATTCATAAGAAACTATCACGTAGCAAAATTGTGAACTGTTCTTGAGTAGTTGAACAATTTTAATCGAGATTTTAGGGCTTCTCCGTCATAACCGTTTACTCAACAGTTCGAGTAAGAAATAATACTCCAGACTTTGAAATCTTAATCGAAATTGACAAACCCAGCCAAATAATTAATCCGACTATTTTCTAGTAAGATTTGGAGTCGAGTAAAGTTTTATGAAAGAGGGTCCTGGACTATCATTGACTTTCTCTGACAATAACTATATATGTAATATACTATATCGGAAAAAGATTATCTCTTGAGCTACTAACGCTTATCTTATATAAAAATAGATTAAATGAATGCATGACTACCAAATATTGGTAATCAGACAGATGCAAATAGCCTTTCTGTTGCATGCACATCTTTGATCACAGAACATTGTAAATAAATACCTCAAGCTACCCTTACTCACATTTAAGGTTTTTTAAAACAAATAATAGTAATGCTTTTATACCGACACAACACATGCGCGGTGGTAAGCGGAAGTCTCAGAGGTTCCATGTTGGATTAGTGATCGCACAAGATGTCACTGAACTTGTATTTTCCTCTAAATATTCGAGTCTCTTGAACCTTAGAGACCCCAGCTACCACTAAATCTTTGAGTGCAAGTTTTGTGAATCTTTAAACATCTTTTGCAGTAAAAGGTGACTAAATCAGTGCAAACACACACGTAGAAGATTCGCTTTCTGCAAAAATATGAGTCTTGACTAAATTTGTTAACGACTCCCAAAGTTATTCAATTTGGCAATCCGATTAACAATTTGGAGTTAAAAGTCATAGAGTGATTCATCATGTGAAAATTGTCACTTCTTCCGATTTTCAAGGAGAATAACATATCGATATAATTCTACACTCTGTATGCTTTATTAACATTACCGTACTACTCAGGCGGGTGTTAGGATCGAATTTTCAAGATGCAAAGATTGAACAAGCTAGATAAATGAGATGTTTAGAAAATATCATTCAATTTAATATTAATTGATAATGTTGCTGAATTATGGCAGACAAATTAAAATGAAATAATGCATATATCATTTTTTAAATATAACAAATGTTTCACCTTGAAATCAGACAAACGCATATTGTTAAGTATGTCAAAGAGGTAATAGGTAAGGATAGAAGAAAAAGACGATGCAATACTGTGTTTATTTCAAACAACTAGAATAATATATAGCAAGAGATTATTACAGTAAATGGAGTAAACTTGGCGATTAACGTGCTATCTACAAACTCTACGGCTATAAAGATATGAATCACTCTAGAAAAAGAGTAAAGAAAGTTATAATCTAGTTTTAGAAATAATCAACTGAGTTACAATTTGTATTTTGTACAGGATGTATGTAATTGGACATACAAGACAATAACACAACTCCACATCTAGAGGTTTCATCATGTCGGACATAAGCACGCAAAATATACGATCAAATTCAAAAGCAAATCAAACTAATAATACATGCCACATTACAAGAAAAATACAGACAAAATAGCAAGACTTTCACAGGAACATTAGAAGAAAGTTACAATCAACGTTAAGATGAGACAATAATATTCAAGACAATATATGGAGCATGACTGCACTGAACGCATTTTGACAAGCCGATTAAGACTCATACATGTAAATATGCTTTGAAGACTTATATCAGACCATTTTCCGATCATATACTGGACTGTTCGAATGTCATTGATTAAAGGACTTCATGCGGGGCTCCTGTGTCAAGCAAAACTTACAGGTTACAGTTGTCTGCTTCTTCGATAAGCGGTGGTCGTCTGGAGTTACCTCCCTTGTATCAGGTAGTGTTGTATACGCTTCACTTACAGCCGAAGCGGTAAGGGCCTCCTTATATGGTAATGTCTCCAGTACTTTTAGAACACTAGAAAGTACAGTTCTGTTCGTCGTTATATCAGTTTTCAGAGCTGTAGCTTTATAAGCAACTGTAGTTGTGTCCTGCACAACAGCTGAGCGTGCTGTAGTTTTTGTTTTCGTTAGTGGTTTTCCTGTGCCTTTCGTTTTCTTTGGTGTTTTACCTGTAGATTTCGTTTTCTTTTCTGGTTTCTTAGTTGTTGAAACTTCAGACGATGAACCAATACCCTCAACTGTATATATGAAGCATTTAATTCGGAATTGATAAGGAACATAAAAGCAAGCAAAGCAAAGCGGTTCACTGTATAACACAAATGCATGGAAACGCATG
Organism: Margaritifera margaritifera; assembly: GCA_029931535.1. Classification (NCBI taxonomy): domain Eukaryota; kingdom Metazoa; phylum Mollusca; class Bivalvia; order Unionida; family Margaritiferidae; genus Margaritifera; species Margaritifera margaritifera. The sequence continues at coordinate 675,494 of JAQPZY010001008.1, forward strand.
TCATTTTCATTTTAGAACTATTTGACACAATTATAAAGGAAAACTTCAGTTTTAATGTGCAATTGTTATTCTGGAATTTCAAACTAAATGCATCATAAAATATTGTTGAATCATATTTATACAATTTGCTTGAGTTATTTTTACCTATATATTACAAGGATAAAAGTATATGTCGAACATTGCCAAATATCATTTTAATGATTGCATCACCTTAAAAAAATCATTACATTGATTTATATATATTGTATATTTTCATACGTTTTATGTGTTAAAACTGACTTACAAATTGGATATGCCTTAGACAGTTTGTCTTTGAGGTCTGCAGAATTTAGCATCTCTGAGTAATTGTGTGCTGTGTAAGAATACTTTGAACTAGGTTCGCTTGCCATCGCATTTATTTCCAGTGGATCCGCCTTTTGTACGCCAATTGAAAAGACTGAGGTGCCCAAATCTTTTAGGGCTTTGGCTTTTTTTCCTATCTCAGTGACTGGGGCGGTATTCGGAGAGTCTGTGACAAATATCATGATATTTGGAACACCAATTCGATCACCTTTACTTGCACTAAAAACTTCGGTGTTTACTTTTAAGATAAGATCAAGCGTATTGGCTTCTTGTGACCTGTGTGTTGGCATGACTTTCTTTAAAGCTTTCAGAACTTTGTTTTTCCTCTGATAGGAATTAAACTCAAATATCACACTAGCGTCTTTTCCATATCCAACCAAAGCGAACCGTACTGCGCCTGAGTCCACGTCCGCGGAAGAAACAAGTTCCGAAAATAATGTTAACAGTCCTTTCTTAAAATCGTTAACCGTTGTTTGTTCGGAACAATGAAAGGCAAGAACTATGTCCGCCTCTTCTCGGTCTGAAATAAAACAACCATAGCTACAAAATATAACTATTTCCCTTTCACAAGCAACATTATTCTTCAGTGGTTTCAATATATGGAACTGATACCTTAGCATGTGGTGAAACTCTAACCATTTAGCTATTACTTTTGTAATCACCTAGACGAAATGAAAAGCATATACAACGTACTCTTTTTGCATTAATTTGTTTGTTACATAAACATACAGGTACGCATTCTTTGACAAATGTAAGTATGTATGTGTATATATATATAGGTACGCATTCTTTGACAAATGTAAGTTTATATATTTATATATATATAGGTACGCATTCTTTGACAAATGTAAGTTTATATATATATATATATATATATATATATATATATATATATATATATATATATATATATATATATATATATCACAGGAAGCGATGCATTTGACGTCAAAATACAACGTATAACATTAGTCTGATCAATTGTGGCACTACAAAACTGAGTGAGAAAAGCAGTTCTAAAATACCTATCTACATTTCCATGCAATTAGTTCAATGTAAAGTATGTAATTAATTACTGCTTCCAAAATTTCTTATTTTTGAATATTTTTGTTATGGTGTTAATAAAAAGATCCACCAGGCAAAATATTAGTTTGAAATATGCAGTGAAAAAAAGCAAACATGATGAATAAGGCATCTTCGCCAAAGAAATCCATATAATATATGATAAATGTAATGCAAAACTACCTACGACTACTTTTAAAGGAACTGTCATCGACCTTGGAAAACTTTGATGAAATCCAGCTGTTGTATCGATGGAACAATAAAATGTTCCTAATATCAAGTCATCATACCATTTTCATGGGAATTCAATACTTTTCATACTCACATTTTTAACGATTAACAAAATACACAGTAAATGAAGCAGAAAATACAGTCGAATCGGATATGTAGTCAATAATTAGTGTAATCTGAGGTGCATTTCTTCAAGAGAACACTGAGTTTGACGAAAACTCCATTCTGTACATAAGCTCGACCACATTACCGCGGTCAGGAAGAGTGTCGTTTATTTCTAATTGTTCAGCACTGTTTGAGTTGTATGCTCATATTCGTTTAGAATTTATTGTCGACTATAATCTACGTTGGTATTTTACCTAGCATTACTTTTGACCACTTGAATATATCAAGTCGCTGATAGTTCCTTTAATGATTGATACAATTCCCAAACACTTACTAAAAGCTTTAATCTGCTTTGCGATTTTGCTGGTAATATCAGTCGATGAACTTAAAAGGTCGCTGTAGCTATTTAATAAGTATGTGTTTTCGAACACTGGCTCACTCGCCATCTGGGCTATCTCTTCATAAGAATCTTGACCAAGGCCAATGGCAAATAACTTCATATTCCCAACTCTCTTTGCTTGTAGTGCAAGCTTTTGTACTGCCGCCTTTGAGTTTGATTTTGAGTCAGTTATCAGGATCATTCCGTTCGGAACATTCGGCCTATCTCCTCTATCTTCCTTGAATAATTCTGATTGGATGATATCCAAAGCAGTGAATGCACTCGCTTCTTTGTATCTATAGTTCTTTGTGGTTTTTCTTATTGCTTTCACAAGGTCCTTTGAGCTATGGTATGTATTGAAATCGAATATAATCTCAGGGGTTTTTCCATAAGCAACGAGGGCGATTCTAACAGCACCAGAATCAATATCAGCCTTTTGGGCAAGATCCGCCAAGAATTTTAGCAAAGATTTCTTGAAAAGTTTTACTTGTGTTTTCTTAGACGAATGAAAAGTCAATACAATATCAGCCTCTTTGCTATCTGTAAGCAAATAATTTTACTTTCAAATTTATTGAGAATGCTTAATATATACATATGTCAAGCACAATTACAATGGAGCCCGTATGTAATTACTCTTGACAACCAGACTTGTTTCTGTCATAACAGAAATTTGTTTAACACGGTACAAAAAACCTTCAGCAGTGTTATATTTAAACTTCAAAAGGTACTTAACCTTACCTCAGAAAATTTGCTTAACCCAGTTTGCTATGAACGGATTCCATTGTAATTACACTACATGAAGTGGGCGGACTCCGTCTTAATTACAGTATTAGCTATGAACGGATTCCACAGTAATTACACTAGTTTACTATGAGCGGATTCCACAGTAATTACAGTAGATTTCGAAGTACAAGTCCAAGCACATGCATCATTAGTAATAAAACTGACAATATTAATGTATGTATCTATCTATGTATCTACCTTATCTTCGAAATAATCCACATCTAGCTGTTAATATATCTGTCTATATGTCTATTGATATGTCTGTGCATGTATTTATGTACCTCTAAATATTCCATTGTATGTATCCCTCTGTCACTCTGCGACTCTAAGTATGGATGAAAAATATCTGTTTTTCTGCCTGCTTTACTGATTTGATTGTATATGCATGCGTACTTATCAAATATTCAAGTCAGCTTTGATTTGCAACGCTTCTACACCAGTGAATAAGATATAGTTGAAAAGCCCATGCTGTTGGTATTCAAAGTTAGCTTTCTGGTACGGTGTATTAAGACTGAAATTTATCGTTATTTTCAGGCCGGATTAAGACCCTTATAGGTTCTAAGCACTGAAAAGATTATGGTGCCCCCCCCCCCCCCCATGTAATTTTTTTTTAGTTGGTGCCCCTGCTTTGTTGGTGCCCTAAGTACATGCTTAGTCAGTCTATTAGGTAATCCAGCACTACTTATATTCAATATAGCAAAGTACCAAGTACATATAGAAAACGTTTGCATCCGATGTTCCTTGCCCAGGCCACTATGGGATTAAAATAATTTTATGGGCTCAGGCGCAGACAGCACTATTAACTCAATTACGTTTCCGCGAACATGAGTGTATCTTCTTTTTGCATGTAAACAATTTCTTCATGATGGGTTTGGGAAGTGTCAAACATAGTAGACAAAAGCTATTGATAATTTTTACCTTAATCTTTCATGACATTTTGTCTTTTGGATTTAAGCAGTTATATGTGGAATTAGAATATTTATGTTTTGTGTTCCGAAATCTTCAGAAATTATGGTAACAGCGACATTGCAACATAGCAAACAAAAATCCACCTAACAGAAAATTAGGTCATATGATCCTCATGGCACATTTAACAAAGTGATAAACTTTATTCTAAAAGATTCTCTGAAAATAAGGGAAACAGTTATGGAAATGAATACAAAGATAAAATAACACAAAAACAAATTTCAAATTACATAAACACAACTATTAACACAGGCACATACAAGACTAAATAGTGACAAAAACATTCAAAATAGTATGATGTCATATTAATGTCATTATGGTTGTGAACAAATACAATTAATATTATAAATTAAAGTGAACAGAAAATATATACATTGTGAGAAAGAATTTCTATAATAAACAATGTTTCCTTGTCAAGGTTCATTTGCATTACCTTCAATCGTAAAGTTGGATGCTTTTTTTAGCAATTGGCACTAAAACGCAAACACTCGCCACAAGTGTCGTGAATTTATCGAAGCACCATCAAACTCAAAGCTCTATTTCTGTGATCAAATTTGTATTTGCCATGGATTTATAACCAATTGCAGAAATAGACGAAACGGGTGCAAATGACCTTCTCTGGAAAATCATCTACGCAAAAGGTAAGACTATTATGTAAATCAAAACAAAATACTACAAACATATACACAAGCTAGAATGTGAAGCTCAACAAGAAAACACACTAATACTAAAATTGTTTCTTTATAAGAAGAAACAAAATAAATAGAAGATCTACGACTCAAAACGAAGAAGGGTAAAGAGAAAAGTCCCCTTCTTTATGTTGAAATAAATAAATCTAAATCAGCATGCATTGTTTCAAGGTTGCGCAGAGTGATTCCTTTGAGTATGTACTCACTCTCTACCGATGAAGGCGGTTGAATGGTCATCACAACAGCTGAATAGAGAAAAGTATGTAATAATTTATTGAACTTATTTTAGTGTAAATTAAAAAAATATACATTGTTAAGATTTAAGAGCTTTTGTATTTAGGTTAGTCGCAAGAATATGTTAAGAGTTATATTATACAGAAAAGATTCCTCTGGAGGGACATACAAATTGATATTTTCAGTTGTATACTTATAGCCAAAGTGTAATAAAGAATAATAAGTATCTTGTATTCAACATCAAACCTTAATACGCCCCAAAACAAACGTTCTATATATATATATATATATATATATATATATATATATATATATATATATATATATATATATATATATATATATATATATATAACAGCGACACATGGTGAAATTCAAAGGAAAATACAGCGAAATACTACAATTACACAAGGTCAGATGTTCACAGTTGAAACAAAGATGGCAGAATCTTTGTGCATTTCTTATTATAAAATCTTTGGAGGGTTACGAATGAATAATTACAAATTTTCATTATTTAATAGTGATCTTTCGTCAAGCATTGCTATGAATAATCTGCCAAAGCAGTAATAAAGGACATGTGTGTGTGTGTGTGTGTGTGTGTTTGTGTGTGACAAAAGTATTAATTTACAATCATACTCTAAACAATGGTTGCATATCTATAACAACACTCTTATATATAGTCAAAATTTTAAATGTTTAAACTCTCATATTTCACAGATATTTTTAAGTTACTAAGGCAAGGCAGCCACAATTTTTTTGTTACTATCTACTAGTTGTTTCGTAAATAGAGGTTACACTGTACGTCTAAGGTGTTATTTCATAGCTTGGTGTCAATGTAGAAAACCAGTGGAGACAATTTAACAGTAGTTATCACAGGAGCACTTACCGTGTGCAGTGGTTGTCGTCGTAGTAAGAGAGGGAGGTGTTGTTGAAGGAAATGGGGAAGGGAGGTCCGCCAGTGTTTTCACTTAAATATTATGAAACAAAATTATAAAATAAATATAACGTCACAAAAGTTAATAAATATCTATTAAACGTAATCTGATTTTTTTTTATTTTATGTATTGGTACGCCGAGTTTAGCATTTTAAGACAGTGTACGACAAAAACTTCCCAGTTTCTTGTGCCACTCGTCAATTAGAAATAAAAAGGTAAAGTGCCGAAAATTTAATCTTAACTTTTGAAAAGCAAAAATGAAATCTGATCATCTGGCAACTATTTGATTAGCTTTCATTTCTCTACTATCTTTCTCAGTATTTTAAATACGTAATGATACGAAACTAAATAAAAAGCAACAAATAAAGCCTAAATGCTCTTAGAAACTCTTTGTAAGAATTGCCTTATCTCTAACTCTCTTGTCTACGATATTGATACATAGTCAAAGAACGAAACACATAATGAAATTCTCAAAACGAGTTAACGATTACAGAAGAATATCCTCCAATATTTTATTAGTTTCTTGCCATCGAGCTTTAAAATATTGAAAGAATTCATATGTTATATCCTGCTTCCATATAAAAAAAGAATATGCATTTAAGGGATATGCTTCACTCAATCCAACTCGACATAATGAATTTTTTATTCGAAAGAAAGCTTTAGATTAGATCCGTCATGTATACTCACGTGCGTTAATTCTGTCTTGGAGATATATTATATTAGAGTTCAATTCGGACGCCTGAGTGAGAGCAAGGCTGAAGTCTCTCGATGTAGCTAATGCATCCAATTCATCTGGGTTTTCTAGTCCAATGCCTATTGAAAAAATGGCGGTGCCTGCGGCCTTTACAGCTTCTGCTGCCGTAATGGCATCCGCTTGGTTAATATTTGTGTTGGCGTCAGTAATGATAATCACGGCATTGGGAACGTTAGGTCTATCTCCGGCTTTCTGCACGAACATGTTTGTTCTGACAAAGTCAAGACCTGCAGCTGTATTGGCGGCTTTAGCCTTATACTGTGTAGTAATCTGTTTAATTCCTTCCATAAGTTCAGCTTTCGTGGAGAAACGATCAAGGTTATACAAGCCGGTCGCCAATTTGCGGTAAATGGATATACCAACTCTAACACGTCCGGAATCAATATCCGCGTATTCCAATAGATTTTGTATAAAGTCAAGAACTGAGTTTAAGCCTTCTTTTCGCATATTATTAGAGAAGTGAAGAAGGAACATCAAATCTATCTGTTCGCTTCCTGTATGAAAGAAAAGAAAGAAACATTATTTACCGTGGTCAAAGTAGCAAAAATCATAGAAAGTCAAATAGTAGTAGAATATTTTCAGTAATTAAAAGATCGTTCCTTCTTAAATTATCACCTACACTATTCAAAGGAAAGGACGTGTATAGCTTATTGTCTTGTATGTAGCATATTCTACGTGATACTAAATCCCAATTTTTTTTTTATTTTTTTTTTCTCAATTAATTAGATTCCCTAAGAATTCAGAGATATATCGTACACTGAATTGGGATAACACGTTTCAGTAATTAGTAAATATATGCAAAGTTAACGACATATTAGCTATTGCATGTCTCCGTTTTCCACACTTAGTATTTTAATGACTTTCTATTCGAACATAAAACATTCTGTCAGATTCCAGTATCTGGTAATAATTTCACTATTTAAAAAAATAATTATATGGACAAAATGTACATTCAAAAAGATGAAATTCTTCTTTATATGTAGGTGTATGCTCCTGACCGAAATAAGTAGTATTAACAATAATATGACGGCCATGGGTGGAGATGTTTCGTGTTGATTTGAACACTATAATATAGGGCAACGATTCTTTAAAAAGGCATTGATTAGTAAACCAATCAGCCAAAGGTCTACATAAAAATGTATATTTTTATATTCTACCTTTGCAAACCCTGAACAAAAGAAAAATAAACTGCACTTCTTGTATAATCTATCAGATTTTATCATCGTCCTTCGGTAACCTCTATATTCAGTTTGCGCTGTTCCAATCGTAAATAAAGCTGATGATCCAACTCGTTGTGTCACGTTCATGATATCGTAGCCTTTCAAAAGAGGGCAAAACAATCGTTATGCCAAAATGAAATTAGCCATTAGAATCATACCTGATACGGGCGATCTGAATGCCTGTTCAGCTCCTGTAAATGTATCAAAATGAAAATATGGAGAGTTATTTTAATACATGGTGTAAATGAACCCAACATTTAAAAAATCATAAAGTATGTAAGTGTTTTTCTATTGAATAGACAGAAACAATATTATTTATCTGTCTTCACTTGTCCGTGCTTGAATTTTTAGTGGTGAGATTATTTTGGGAACGTGATCTAACACAATTTCAAAATTTTGATGGGCATTCAAAAATTTCAATCTTTGGCTGTGAAGACCCTGTAATTTTTATTCATAGATCTTCTGGGCACAATATGTATTGACATAATATGCGCAGACAGCCACTTAGGTAAACCAGATTCTAGGAGACATATATCCAAGGCTGAGAATAGACTTCAACCTAATTATATTTTATTGTGATATGTTGTCTTTCCTCCCCGATGGAAAACGGTTAGTTTCCAGATATGTGTCCCTCCTGACTTGTATTATTTGCTTAGTACAGTATGTCTACGCTGGAAATGGACAATTATTTTCCTGATGATGCAATGTGCTTAATATATTCTTGGTCACCCATTCTATTAATCCAAAGCACAGTTTGACCATTAAATGCAACAAATGTGTTTGCATTTTTCGTCTTAATTATCGTCCATATTGAGGAAATAGGCTTACGTGTAAATATTTGGGCGAAAGCGATATCCCTGACAGATTCCAATTCATCTGCGCTTCCCAACTGAAAGGTATTCTCTCTTGTTGGTCTACTTGCCATCTCTTCTAGTTCTCTTGTATTAGTTAATCCGATTCCAATCAAAAAAATACCCACACCAGCAAATCGGAGGGCCTCGGCTTCCTGGATTGTTCTATAACTGTTTCTATCCGAAGTTCCGGTTGTGACCATCAGAACGACGTTCGGAATCTGTGGGCGATCACCGTTCGTCTCTGTAAATACTTGGCGCCGAAGTAGATCAAAAGCATCAGCTGTGTTTCTCTCGCCATAATTGAATGTAGCATCTCTGATGGCAGTGATGATGTCTGCCTTTTTGGAGTACTTATTCAGGTAAAACTTTACATCAGGGTAATTACTGTATGGTACAAAGGCAAACCTAACCTCTCCTGATTCCACACTTGACGATTCCACAAAATGGACGAGAAAGGATCTGATTTTATTGTACAGGTCGACGTCGTTACTTGTAGAAGTATCCAGGAGAAAAACAATATCCGCTGGATTTGATCCTATTCCTGCAAGGAACATTTCCATTATATAATGGGACCGTTTAGATTTGATTGATATTAATAGTGCAAATTCACTTCGTTACACGATCATATAATACATCTTCAAAATTAAACAAATTTAAAGTACCAAGTATGCATTTTTTATTTTAGTATGAAAACTATGCAAAATCATGCTTGCCATTACATACTTACTGATACCATCATAATAAGCAAGGAGAAAGTACGTTTGAAGATGAAAGCCACCTATTTCTATTGTATGATGCATGATTAATATACCATACATTCCGAGTCTACTTATATACAGTCAAACCTGCCCTAACTGTCACCTGTATATAGAGGCCACCCGCTCTCAACAGCCATTTCCATTTCCCCCTGTGAAATGTCCTCTATACAAGCCCTGTATTAAACAGCCATCTACTTTCCACGGTCATGAGCCATGTGTTCCTAAGCAAACAGTGTTTTGTTTTGTTTTTGTTTATTGCTGCTTAAAGCGGTGGTCCGTGCAAATGGAGCTTTCTTTTTTTTTCGGGCGGGGGGGGGGGGGGGTCGGAGGAATTTTATTTTTCGGGGAGGGGGGCAGAAAAGGCTTTCTTAATGTAAAAACATATCATGTGAATTGATGTGTGAACATGCCTTTTTTGCCTACATTACCACTACTCAAGTCATTTTGTCAGTGTAACTTTAAATTGCCTAATCTCTATACTGTTATTTAGATAATTTGAATAAAGTCACACTATTGCTTAGAAATTCTTTGTTGGGTTAAATACTCGAGGTAAATTGTCATTCCTATAGCCCTACCCCTGTTTGTGGTTTATCAGAATTGACCTATTCAACAATTTCTATCAATCAATCAGTCTTTATTTCCTCCATAAGGAGAGTTCAGTTAAAAATATAGAAGATAGAACAGAGAGAGAGAGAGATACATTTAACAATTTACATTGAAGATTTCGTAAAACATTCCAGAAAGTCAGTGATACATATTACACTAATACAGATGAGGAAGAAACAAATATAATATCAATAGTTAGGAAATACATGCAAACACAAAATGGCACATAATCTTTGTACATAAATCTATAGAAAAAAAATTATTACAGTACTGATCCATTAATGATAATGACTTTGCTTTTAAAGTAAGGTCATATAGGTAGAGAGTTTTGGTAGGAGCTGATTTGGGAAATGTTTCCTTTTGACACATGTTTGGTCTTCAGGCTATGAAGTACACTCGTGATATAAGGACGAGACATTGGAATGAACAGATCTGAAACTGGTGAAATCGTGTTTTGTCAAGTCTACTTTCAATGTCAGTTCTTAACAGTTTTAGCAATTGTGATTCGTCGTTACTTTGGGTAAGTTCTATGTGTAGTTCAAGTCCAAACTTGTCAAATGCGTACCAGTGAAAGTCGTTGGAAATTTGTCTTGTTAATATACATGATGTGACCACATGTTGAAGGAGATCGGTATACTGTTGACCACAGTTTTGACAGTGAGTAACGTAATGGCCTGGTTTTAATACCCACATGGATACTATAAACCTAGTTCATTTATTTCATAATTATTCCTCGCAATGCAGTACAGAGTGGAAGGGCGGATTTGTGTTTGTAAGTGTTGAAATCTAGAAAATTCATGATGTCTATTGATTCTGTCGCGCCAGGCAGTCTCTTCCTTTTCAAGTAAAGTCATGTTGACCAATTGTTTCCACTGAGATTTGTTAGGGAAAATTGATTGATTAATGAAGTTCAGGAGCAAATCTGTAAGCTCATACTTCTGAAGTAAATTCCAAATATCTGGAATAGAACCAGATTGTTCAGATTGGGTGCTATCAACATTACATGTGAAGACGTATGAGGAATATTTGTTTGGAGATGGTGTTATTGGACAGGGTGCAGAGTTTACCTAGGAAGAGAAGTTTACGTCGATCAATTTCGGTTGTGATTCTTATTAGTCACAGCATTGACTCACATATATCTGACCCCGTTTGTTCAGGAAATCCCTGAATTCTTTTTGTTTCAGCGTTTACTGCATAATAACAGTTTCAGTGTTTAGTGCATAATAACAGTTTCAGTGTTTAGTGCATAATAACAGTTTGAGCGTTTACTGCATAATAACAGTTTCAGCGTTTAGTGAATAATAACAGTTTCAGTGTCTACTGCATAATAACAGTTTCAGCGTTTACTGCATAATAACAGTTTCAGTGTTTACTGCATAATAACAGTTTCAGTGTTTACTGCATAAAAACAGTTTCAGTGTTTACTACATAATAACAATTTCGGTCTTTACTGCATAATAACAGTTTCAGTGTAAGTGCATAATAACAGTTTCAGTGTTTAGTGCATAATAACAGTTTCAGTGTTTATTGCAAAATAACATTTTCAGCGTTTGCTGCATAATAACAGTTTTCGTCTTTACTGCATAATAACAGTCTCAGTGTTTACTGCATAATAACAGTCTCAGTGTTTACTGCATAATAACAGTTTCAGTGTTTACTGCATAATAACAGTTTCAGTGTTTACTGCATAATAACAGTTTCAGTGTTTACTGCATAATAACAGTTTCAGTGTTTACTGCATAATAACAGTCTCAGTGTTTACTGCATAATAACAGTTTCAGTGTTTACTGCATAATAACAGTTTTCGTCTTTACTGCATAATAACAGTTTCAGTGTTTACTGCATAATAACAGTTTTCGTCTTTACTGCATAATAACAGTTTCAGTGTTTACTGCATAATAACAGTTTTCGTCTTTACTGCATAATAACAGTCTCAGTGTTTACTGCATAATAACAGTCTCCGTGTTTACTGCATAATAACAGTTTCAGCGTTTACTGCATAATAACAGTTTCAGCGTTTACTGCATAATAACAGTTTCAGTGTTTACTGCATAATAACAGTTTCAGCGTTTACTGCATAATAACAGTCTCAGCGTTTACTGCATAATAACAGTTTCAGTGTTTACTGCATAATAACAGTTTCAGTGTTTACTGCATAATAACAGTTTCAGCGTTTACTGCATAATAACAGTCTCAGCGTTTACTGCATAATAACAGTTTCAGCGTTTACTGCATAATAACAGTTTCAGTGTTTACTGCATAATAACAGTTTCAGCGTTTACTGCATAATAACAGTTCCAGGATCAATATCTTGGTAAGCTTTTCCAACGCATTGCAAAAAGTTTTAAAAAAATGACATTCGGATTTCAAACACTGTTGATAAATGGTTTGTATTTTATAGTTAAGTATAAAAAAGGCAGAACTAAAGTATCATAATTATATGGAGATATTTTAATTCGTATGCGGAAATATTAAATCCGTATGCGCAAGTAGTGTGATTTGCGAGAAAAGAACAGTTGGTCACAATATACATACCATTATCTTCATTAAATATCCAGCCATGTTTGAGGTGAAAATATTAACAGGAATGTAATCATTATATTGCTCTATATATTCTAAGTCTAGACAATGGACCAAAGCTACAGTCACTGTTTCATATAAGATATTATGTTGGCTCCAAATTTTCGAAGAATGCCGTGCAAAATTCTGCAAGAACACCTAACTGACGACGAAAATTAGTGTACCGTACATTTTATAATAAATGTATGATACGAACAGTGTTTCAACTTGAAAGACATCACAGGTCTTTCAACAAATGTAATCTGTCAATCATTGGTTTGATACTGTCTATATTAGACCTCGGTATATTTTTTCTGAGACAGCCGACTCCAGCTGCAATGTACAGGCAGCTAAGATTGCTACCTCCTTCTCGCATATACAAGCAAAAACATACTGCATGAAAAGGAGACAGAGAGAAAGCTTGAAGAAATCTGTCATTAAAACCCTTTTCTACCAGAATGTATAAATGATAAATATATTGTCAATTCTTTGAAAAATAAATTATACCAGATCGTCATAAATTAATAATAATAATAATAATAATTACGAAAATGGTATTCAGTGCACGATATTTGTTCAAGAAATCTTTTTTAAACTGAAACTGCATTCACATTGCACTTGTGTATACAGACCTGTTTGACCTTTTCACATGGGTGGCCGCTATTGACAGGTTTTTGACTGTCCTTTAAAAATAGTTTGCAGTAATCTTTGACTTTTATTGACCTAACTAAATTTTTATGAAACCAACTTAACTATAAGGCAGAATTAAATGCAATTAAATTATATGTAAACAAGTAAGCATCAAACAGAAACTTGTAGACAGTCTTCAATAATTTTTATATTTTTCTCACTATATTTTAGAACACCTTGAATCTCTCCATTTCAGCAGGGGTAAGATACTCTTGCTTAAAAAGATCAGAAAGTACTTTGTAACTTTGTCATAATTTAAACGCTTTAAATTCATTCAGAACATTTACAATAATGCTAGATGATCCATTGCAACAATGGTTGTAGTAGGGACAGCAAGCATTTAGGTTTTATGCAGTTGATTTTTTCCTTATTACTTACCTTGATATAAATCAATGGTGGCCTCTGGGCCCTCCGTCTCTGCAATATGATCCAAAGAACGTCAAAGTAATGTGCATTCTCCGATCCTTCGATTTTAAGGTAAATTCAACCGCACTAAACTAATGATCGCCGGGGTGTCTGATTACATTTAGAAAATTATTTTATTACCAGTCAATGGCCCACAGGCACTTGCATCATTTGCATCACTGAGAAGAAAATTTCACAAATGTGGTCTGGGACCACATTTTTTCACTCAGAATGAAAGATTAAAAATCTTACAAATATAAACGTCGATTTGAATAAAGAACAGGTAACCTTGATATACATTAATATTCTACAATGTGATAGCGATATAGTAAAATTATAATACAGTTTACTTTACATTATAAATATCCTCTCAAAAAGTTGAAAATTATAAAAACAATTATGCTTTTATTTAATCAACTGTAACTTTTATATTTCTAAACAAAAAAATTCTCTTCTGAAGGCTTCACATATCTTTGTGAAAATAGTTTAGCAAAACACCCCAGCTATGTTAGTTCATGTTAAGGAGCGTATGCGCGTGGTGTGTCAGTTGATTCAATACACGTAATGTAAGTATGAATTTGCCGTGCGAATAGTATGCTTCTTCACAAAAACCCGTCCTGGACGGTAAAAGCTACCGAATACTCGGCTAACATTCTCATGTTGAACCAAGGTTAGTTTCGCTTCATATCTGCAAATGGAAGACTTCAGCACGTGAAAGGCGTGGATCTGAAAAGTCACTAAGATGGCTCCTATACTACGAGGTAAATATTTTCTCATCGGAAACTAACATAGGAAATATCTTTAATAATATTGGCCACGGTATGAATTTTCAATCAATTATACACAGTGTCAACAAATAACAGAGAAAGCCACAATAATGAAAGCTTCGGCTTCTTAAAAGCAATGGTACAGCTTGAAGCGACGATTTACGATGGTGTGCAAAATAGGGAACATGGATCATTAACCGCTGAGAATTAAAGGAAGGTTCGTATTGAAAAGAAAGATTGACAGAATCTATTTATATTGATCTGCGCAGTTAATTAACATTGAAAATCACGTTTAATCTGTTACATGATAGCACGTCAACACGTCTAGCTCAAATGAGCGTATCCCTTCCCCAAACAAATCATAAAGGATTTCAAACAGACCATGTTTGAAGCTTTAATATGAACAGGTTGAATGAATCATACTCTGACTGTATCTACAAATTGAAAATTCCATTAAACAATTTATAAAAACACGTAATTAAATTTTTAAACAGGTGAGATAGGTCAGCTAGTTGGTTTATTCCTGTAATTATTTATTCAATAGAAGGGGGAACTCAATAATAATAGTCTTCACGTGATCATTATAATTCAGTAATTGGTGAATTGTACTTATGCAATTTTAGAGCAAAGTTCCAAATTGAACCACAAAGGGAGAAAACATTTAAAATAATATCTGACGTTTACAACTTAAACAATAATGGGTGAGAAGCACGCTATTTGCACGGATAATTCAATAATACTTGATGTTGTTTACTATACAGGATTAATATGTGTTCTTCCAATAAAAAAATATTACACCTTATGGAAATATTAACTGTGTCATAATTGAAATAAAACATACATTTGCAACTATGAATATAAATATTATATTATGATAAAAGGTTACAAGTACGACGGTGATTTTCGAGAACGTAATGTCTTCGAGAAAAGCTTTAAATGCAACCAAATCAATGGGGTTACGGTGTGGAGTGGACAACAACAGAATAGTTTATTCTCTTGCCGTGCCAGTGAAGAAAGAGTAATGGTGAAAATGTTGGTCACAAATAGCAATCGATTAAAAATAAATATAAATAACTCGTTAAACTATTCAGTTATTTGTTACAGAGAAAGTATTATTCCATCTATCGATGAGCTTTCCATAACATCTGAGGTTTAGCCATTAGTTATGTCAGTTAAAAATTGTTAGAGTCTTACAAAAAATGAGCAAATACGACATGGTTAAGTAAACATTTTGCTAGTTACTTCTAAGCATATCACAGCCATGGAATATTTTAGAGTATATAGCATTTCTTTCTTATTAGTTGTCTTTTGTGTTTTGACAAAGACTTCATGAACCATTTCTTATGACAATGTTCTACCTGAACTGCTGTAAAATCTGATTTTATACTACCAAAAATATTGTTGGAGCAGATTTACTCATTTGTAATCACAGAGCCTGGTCATGAATCAAAGGTTATGCAGAGAATTCTGAATTTAATTTACATGACAGTATTCATTATTTAACTTTTTAAATGAAAAATTTGCAAACCTGTTTCTGTTTGCTTGTTGTGAATTTTTATTATTTATTTATTTATTTATTTATTTATTTTTGTTTTACTTATTAACTTTTGGGGTGGACTTTTTATATTCTTAAGCACTATGTGCCAAATGCAACGAAAATATGGCGGGAGGGGTTTTCTTGGTTGATTAGTTGCTTGACTTATTTTGAGCGGGCCGACGATGGTCATACTTTTCCATTGCCATGTGAAATCAAAGTTAATAAACAGGAAGGACAAAATGAATTCTGCAATACTTGCAAATAATGTTTGGGACAATCTTTTAGTTGCCATTTTGTTTAGAATCAAGAATTGCTATAATAGTCATTATATTCATAGTCTAAATGTGTCTGCAAGTATTGAAAGCAAAAGGAATATCTTTGAAAGCTGATGGCATTTAAAATCTGACCAAATATTCATCACATTGATAAATTGCATTTGGGACAATTAACATTGATAAATTGCATTTGGGACAATTGACATCGATTGGATTTTCGTTTCAATTTAGAGTGGGATTTATTCAACAGATAAAGAGACCCTTACAGAAAGTATATCTAAAGATGTCTAGCCCTTCATTTGTTAGTTATAAACTTTTTTATATTATAATTCAATAATTAACTAATTTACTTACTTAACATCAAGTAAAGTTTAGCAATTAGGTGGTAAATACCGTGCCAATGTTTCTTCCAATTAATAATCAGAGCAAAATTTAATTGCGGTGTCACAATGAAAAAAGATGTTTACATTTGAAAGACATGTAATGTCTATTTATATTAAATGAGCACGATTTATTAACTTACAAATTACACTGCCATTTTATTTACTCTGCTTTTTTTTACACATTATATATCATATTCCTCTCATAGCAAATGTAGACCTAGATTTTTGTGATATGAAAAATAATTCCACGATAAGTAATCAATTACTCCTAAAGGTTATGTTTCTAATATTGTGCTTAAAAAATTATCAAATGCAGATGACACATGAACGACAAAAACAATCTTACAATAAACACAAAGCATGCATAGGACAATGACCGTAAAACAAGAAAAAACACACACGCTTGTAATACCAGCAGTATTAACGCAAAAGGATGCAATTTTCAATAGAAAGAAAAGCGCCTCATATTTTAGCAAAGCATAAAAGCGCAGACAGCCTACTAAATTGTTACTGTGGTCAATCGGATAAACATGGAAAGTTAGAATTGTTATTAGAAAATATCAACTGATGCGAAAAATATTCCTACCAGGCGCCCCATCGCAATCCATCGTGAGCAATAATTTAGCTATTTCATCAAGCTTATCAAAATCATCCACGCTGTATTTATACTTCTCTACTGGCTGGGATACAATTTGTTCCAATTCCGAAGTGTCCGTTAAAGCAATACCAACACCATATATCTTAATTCCCGCAGCCCTTGCATCCTCTGCATCGGTGACCGTGCGTTGCCCATTTATGTTTGATATGCCATCAGTGATGAGAATAGCAACATTTGGCACTTTCGGTCGATCACGACTCGTGCTAAATATTTTCGTACGCATAGCAACTAGTGCGTCCGCAGTATTGGTGCTCCCATAGTCATAACTAATTTCTCGAATTCTATCAATAAGCTCTGCTTTGTTAGATATTTCGCCAAGGTTGTACTGTATTTTGGTGTTTGTGCTAAAGGTCAGTATAGCAACTCTCGTAGCGCCGCTATCTATATCCAGTTCTCTGACGATATTTTGCACAAATTGTAGAGTGCGCTTAAAATTGGGCTCTGTAACGCTGGTTGATGCATCCAGTATGAAAACAAGGTCAAGAGAATCTGTTACACAGACTGCAAAAGAGGAATGTGTGTTATGACTCTTTAACAGGTTTAATACTTTGTCACATCAAAGTCATGTCCAGACTTCTGGCAATAACGTTTGCTAATCTCTCTGAGATATTGCATGTTCTGGAGTCCTAAGGTGGAATATTATTTTTTAATGCACTGAGGTTTTAGATAAAGGTAATTATGACATTATACACTTCAATAAATATTTTGCGTTAGCTGCTGTATCGGTTGTGTTTTGGGTGCTGTGATCGGGAAAAAGAGGTTATAAAAATTTACATAAACTTGATAATATTACGTCATAATTATCGGGTAGGATTCACTGGAACTTCCTTTGCTTTAACATTGTTTGATCGTTCGCGTGTTCGTCCTTGCGTGTTTGCGTTTCTGTTTTCCATACAGAATTATATAATGAGATTGTTTAATATTAAAGAGTTAAATGATAAGTCCATAACTTGGTAAAATGTGCCACCTCCCTATACTGTCATTGACAGCACTGTACTCCCTATCCTGTCATTGACAGCACTGTGCTTCCTATACTGTCATTGACAGCACTGTACTCCCTACACTGTTATTCACAGCACTGTACTCCCTTACAATCATTCACAGTGTGTCACCTCCCTAGACTGTCATTGACAGCACTGTACTCCCTATACTGTCATTGACAGCACTGTACTCCCTATACTTTCATTGACAATGTGTCACATCCCTATACTGTTATTGACATCACTGTACTCCCTATACTGTCATTGACAGCACTGTACTCCCTATACTGTCATTGACAGCACTGTACTCCCTATACTTTCATTCACAGCACTGTACTCTCTATACTGTCATTCACAGCACTGTACTCCCTATACTGTCATTCACAGCACTGTACTCTCTATACTGTCATTCACGACATTGTACTCTCTATACGGTCATTCACGACACTGTACTCTCTATACTGTCATTCACGACTCTGTACTCTCTATACGGTCATTCACAGCACTGTACTCTCTATATTGCCATTCACAGCACAGCATTCCCTAAGTGATAAGCACATCCACTATGCAAGTGAGCTGCTGCCGAATTCATGTAGCGGGCATAAGTCACTTAGTCGGGCTTTGCAGCTATGCCCGTGACTGTGCTCGTCAAATCGCAATTCATGAAGTGAGACTAAGCCCAAGTCTCGAGCAGATTTTAAGCCCTCGATTTAGCAGGCTTACGGGCCTAGTCTTAGGACGGAAAAATGGCGGCCTACATATTGATGCGACTGCATGAGAGGAGAGCGATCAGGAGAAACAGGGTATTTCGAGATCGGACCGTTCCACTCGATGTTTTTGATGACCGAGACATTATTAAGAAATTTAGAATTTCACGAGATGTCATTCTCATAATCGCCGATGAACTGCATAATGACAAGTTTACCCATTGCTGCGAACAGGGGGCACTCACTCCTGTGTTGCAAGTTCTTTTGACACTTCGCTACGGGAACATTTCCGGATGTTATATCCGATTTAATTGGCGTGTCACAATCAACAGCGTGCAGAACAATCGCGCGAGTCACTGAAGCATATATGTGCCACGTACCTACATGGATAAAAGATTTTCGAGCAACTGGTCTGTTTCTTGGCGTGATTAACACTGGTAGAAAATTTAGCCATTATATGTTCCCTTTCCAAAGCTATCTCTTCCACCAATAAAACCGATATTTCTCTGTCAGAAAAATTTGCCTTTCTAACTCGTTTGGTCTGTTGGTGCCAGTGGCAGCGCGAGGGCTCGAGGCGCCCGGGGGCAGTGTTCTTTAGTGGCGCCCTCACTTTGCCACAGAGAACAGTTTTTATGTCAGCTGACAACCTCCATCCCCACCCCCATTTACGCCCCGGTTACAGCTGCAAAAAAAAAAACTCTCGACGGTGCCCTCCCACCCAACCCTATACCTGGCGCCCTGGACAATTGACCGCCCACAGACTCCCCCTCGCGCCGCCACTGGTTGGTCCTCCATATCTCGACTTCCTAAAGCAAAAGATCATCAACGGGCAGTTTTCTGCGCATGCTTTATAGCTTGAACTGTGAGGAAATTTATCATTCTAAAAATAACTCATCGGAGCACAATGTACTAGAAAGTCTTGCATCAATGCCTGATTCGATATTTGCAAACGAGCAGTGCACTTTAAGCGAGATTAACTATGCGGGCTTAAGACGATAGTCGGAAATACGGTAGTCGCTTCTCCATGAATCGGGCTGCTGGTCAGTAATAGCTTAAAATAGACACCAACTTGCAGTTACAATTGGGTTCTCCTATGTTATAAAATGCACCATGGGGAATCAGAAGTCAATGACTGGATATCCCTATATATATTTTTCACAGCTTGCACTTAATATATTTTTAACACCAATGCTCTTTTAGCCCAGACACTTTGCTGAGGGACTGTTACGTCATACAATTAGATAATCGATAAAGGAGTACAGTGCCGCAGCAAGGACTGCACGACGGGGTGGCACAATTCTCCTTGTAATGGACTTATGCTTAAACCCCATCAAAGTAGATATTGTTCAAAGAGAAGCAGAACATGTGGCCAAGAAGTTGATAACATCTAAAAGTCGACAAGCTCAAAATTAGGTCAGACAACGCTTGCACAGGAAGACATACATTGTATTTGCGAAAAGACGAGACAAACCAATCAAATTTGTCCTTAACTTTTAGAGCTTATAGTTTATTAAAAATAGAGCCAATCCGTTACGTTATCTCGGAATTTGCTCGCTAGAATAGGGACAAAGAAATCGTTTGACACAACGAGGATTTATAAAGAGTCTGATTTTTACTTGACCAAGACAATAAGCATTTGTTACAAATTACAGAGAGAAAAATAAAGTACAGATAGGTCGTTAAATCAGGCTAGGTGTGCAAAAGCTTGACACCAGCACAGAACCCGTGCACAAGAACGGCGAGTGACGTGTTTGCAGAGGAAAGGACAGAAAACGGAAAAAGACGCGAAGCAGTGGAATTATGCTATAAAAAATAAAATAAAAAATACATGATATGAGCACACACAGAAAACGTAGATTTATGCGCGGTGCATTAGTAGAAACGTCTTACTTAGTATCATATCATCATAGGAACTATCAGAGAAAGTGTTGATTGTGACATGTATGACTATATAATATTGAGGGGGTCCTTAGCGTCCATATACATCCCAGGAGAAAGAAACAAATCAATACAAATTACACTGAACTTTAATCGTCACTCTTTCACAAACAGAGACCATAGGAAATATAGTGAAATCTGCTGGGCGGACACATTCATATTATGAACACAAAATATAAAGGATCATACTTAAGAATCATTTTAAGCTTATTTAAACATTTCACTTCTAGACACTTGTCCTGAAAGGACAAAAGTTAGTGGTTTATTAGTGTGTTTTATTAATTCACGTTATTATTGTGCGATACGGTCTTTCCCCTTTCAGGCTTTAAGAAGGGTATAAGATTTTGCCTATGTGTGCTACGGTCTTTCTCCTTTTGGGGTGGAGAGGGGTCTGGGGTGGGAGAGATAATTTTACCGTTGTGTGCCTATCTATTTATCTATCTATCTATCTGTCTGTCTGTCTATATATCTATAAAAGGTAGACCTCACCATTGTTTTGAGGAATGTGTACAGGAACAATATCAAGAGATTTAACGTTTGAGCTTCTAAGGACACTGACAGAATTAGTATCTAATGGTGTATATAATCGGAGTACTTTGACTGTTATTGTGGTCGAATATAAGTAGCATTGAACGTTGTACATATTGGTTGGTTAATTTTTTTTATTTTTTTTTCATAGTTGTCAAGTATATGTAAAAATGGCTAAACATGTTAAACCGGATTATGATATTGTCTCAGCTGATCTATACGAACCGCATGCTTATTCTTTTTATGCTCTCCCCCTCCTTCCAGTAGAAAAACTCCACTAAATGTAGTATATTACCATATCACCATTTTCTCCCAGAGCTCCATACCAGAGTTATAAAGCAGGCAAACTTGACTACATTGGGTAGGTAACATAGTATATCAGTTATAGAGATGTAATCACATATCTTCGTATACATGTAAAAGTCCTGCATATATGAGTACATGCTTCATAACATCTCTACCTCTGTATGGATTAATTCGGATGGAGGGTATAAGAATTCTGTCTTGTCCGCCTACAAACATATGTCGACAAAAATAACAAATGTTCCTTATTGCGAGTGCTTTCCCGCCCGAATGCAACCAAAAAAATTTTTTTTTTCTTTGCTAAGGTGGGGTGGAGGTGGGAGGTGGGGGCGGGGAGGGCTAGGGTTGATATATATATATATATATATATATATATATATATATATATATATATATATATATATATTCAAACTGATATGTAATAAAAACGGAAAAACGGAGAAAAGACAGAAGAAGAGAAACTTACAAGTTGATATACATTCATAAATAAGTGCAATGTTTAGATGTGATGCTTATGCGCTTGCACAGGAAATATTGGTTTTAAAAAAATCATATTCCGATATAAGTAAAAGAAAGTTAATTGCAATTGGGAAACACAGGAATGAAATAAAAATAGAAATATAAAACACTTTACTTTTTCTAATATGTATAGAGCTAAATTAAAGCGATATTTACCTTATCGTATAACAAATGGAACAATATGGTAGACACATTAAAACAAAATAAACACTAAAAAAAGAAAAGTTTGAAGAAAATGAAATAATAATATTTTTCATAGTTCCCAATAAAGCCAGCAACTTTTGTTTTCTTCAAAACTGTTCAAGAGGTTTTTTTTATTATTTATTTTTTGCCAAAGGAAAGTAATCAAAATGGAATTACCTTGACAATTCCCATAATTCCACAAAATGGGAAGTAGTACCAGGAGTGACCACTTCATTACGAATGGTCTTCGTCAAACTTGCCCCTAAAATAATAAAAACTATAACTGTAACTATATATATATATATATATATATATATATATATATATATATATATATATATATATATATATATATATATATATATATATATATATATATCAAGCAACATTTTTAAGCATATAAAATCTGATTCTCTTTCTACGTGAAGCGATAACAATGTATGCATATTGCTATCATTAAATAGATGTATTACCTAAAAGCGACATTCCATACTATTTCGTGAATAACATTTTTTTAAAAAGTTATTATGTAATTTTTAAAAACACATTGCTGACTTTTTACATGGTACGTTTCAAACATATATGAATTGCGAATTGGAAGCAGGTTCAGAGATTGTTCATATTAATTCCAGGAAAAAGCGGGATCTTTCTCTCTCACTCTCTCTCTCTCTCTGAAAGCCGCTACAAGGCTAATGTTGAAAGGGACTTAACTGGTGTGGTACTCCACCACATGGAAAACGCGCTAGTCGAACGTTCAATAGGCTAGTCGAACATTCAACAGGCATCTTTAAAATGGAATGTGTGTATAACCTACTTTTTTCACATTTCAGATTTTATCGGGGGGGGGGGGGGGAGAGAAAAGTCATAAGATATTCCGCGACCATACTTTTATTTTCTCGATGATAAAGTAGAAATTTTGTGTAGGTTCGTTCATAAGAAACTGTATTCCAAGTTACCAGACCACATTTATCCTTTGACAAAAATGTATTTACAGTTCTTCTCAGAGGTAGAGGAATTACCGCTACCATAATAAAATTACAGTCATAATATATTTATTCGACAACATATTTCTTTCATCTATTCTTGCTGTACATACAAATCTCATGATCAGTTTTTCAAATTACACCGGTCTATACGTCTAGATCTGTTTTCCCAAATGAAAATACATGTATTTTTCAACATTTTCAAATAGTGCAACTGGTTTTTTGTAACAAAACAAAAACAAAGAACAACAAACAAAACAGATTTTGTTTCATTGTTCGACAGCTTCTTAATCAGTGATTGATTAAACAACAAAATAAAAGCGATCTACAAGCAGTAAAAATCAGTTTATCTCACGTTTCGGAACATAAGAGTTCAATCAAGATTAACCTTTCCATAGATAGAAAAATAAAGTACAAATAGTGAATCTTTTAATTCAAGTACTAATAATGAATCTTCTAATTAAAAGCATAATCATTATTAATGAATCTTTTAGTTCAATTTCTAATAATTATTAATGAATCTTCTAATTAAAATTCTAATAATGAATCTTTTAATTAAAGTATTATTCATGATTTGTTTAACTAAAGCACTAGAAATTACTCTTAATTAAAAGTTCTAATAATTAATCTTTTAACACACAACAAATGAACCTTTTTTGTGACACAACGGCCATTTCACCAAGCAACAAGACAAGTTCGACACGCGCTGCTTTTCTTTAGAAACCAATAAAAAATATACAAATTTATAATTATTTTATTTTTTTTATTATACATATAATTAGAAAATTAGATTTTTTGAGGCAAAAATTGCACCTTTTATGCATTTTGCAGCTCCACTAAACCGAGAAGGTTGAACAATTTTAAACAATAGCATAAACAATAGAAAGTACCGTCTACACTCACGTATAAGTTGGGTCCAAATGCAAACAATATAGACCCTGGGTCTATGTTATTTGTTCTACTGATTAGTCCTTACAAACTGCATAGACCCGGAGCTGCCGGCGCATTATGAGACGGCAGATCTGGGTCTAGGCAGTTTGCATTTGGTATCGATTTATACGCGAGTATATATAGTATGTAGATTGCTTTGCATTTTTATGAATTTCTTACATACGTACACACGTACTGTTTTAACTATAATCGCTTAAAAATTTGTATTGATTATTGTGTGCGTTTGCGTGTGTGTGTGTGTGTTTGAGCGAGAGAGAGAAGTGCATGCTATTATTGTTTGCTCGAATCTAAATGCCAATCTCAGACTAAATAAAGGGCGACATACATCCCCCTCCCTCTGATTTTTATTCGCCATATATGTAAATACTCCACAAGCTGCAATGATGGGCGCTCTATAACAGTACACTAGTACTTCTGCAATTCATCACCTGATACTTAACACCATTCACCATTTTATCTGATTGGGGAATGAAATGTAGGTTATCGTCTCGCCTTGTACAAATCCGGTTTGGCGACCATGGCAAGTAACACGTTCTAAAGTTGCCATAATACTGTTTATGTATCATAATTTTGAGATGAAATTTTTAAATTTTAAAGCAAAGCTCCTTGTTGATACGCACAGATATATTTCATAATGGTACAGACGGGGAAGGTATTAGGAAAAAAGTCGACTTGTGGTGAATGACACAAGCTTTTAAGTGAAAGTTTAATTATATGTTACTCTAGCCACGTAATACATACTTGAATGACCATAAACTGTAAGCATGAATATATACTAATATTTGTCGTAAATCATCGTTTGCTTTAAAACATCTGTTGAACGAACACGTCATAAATGAAATGAATTAGGTTTAACTGAACTGTGAAGAGAGAGAGAGAAAGAATTCACCATAATCTGTTTTCCACAAATTTCGGTCTGAGCATGGAGAAGTTATAGACGGAAACTTACGGTAAGTATCTATTTCAACGAAATATTACGGCTTAGTGCGTGATTGGTTAACGACATGAAACCTTGCAATGCCAGATGGAATGATATGACATCAGAGCTATTAGAGATACTAATGTCCAGATAAAACAGATGTTACACTGAGCCAATCTAATTTTACAAGCATTGTCATTAATATCAGTACATTGGTCGTCTTCTATCCGCAGTAGCTCAGTTGGTAGAGAGTCGGACTCGTAATCCAATGGTCGCGGGTTCAATACCCGCCAAGGCCAATCCAGGTTTGCTGCGTCAGTGTGTTCTTGGGAAATACAGTTAGCTCCCATTTCTTCAGCATGATATACCCCATAATGTGTTAAAAGTACTGCAAAAACCAATAACAACAAATATCACAAAATTAGAGTGTACTGACTCGGACGCCGTGAAATAAGACGTATCCTAAAAATACACATTCAAAACCTCACTAAAGTGAAATTAAGAGAGAACAAAAAAACAACCCAAGTATTTTTAAACGTGTGTATTGACTTCATGTATGCGTAAATGTATTACTGCTATGATGTCAATCTATTTCTATTGACTACTATCTCGACATTATTTTTAATAGCGCTCCTTGTTTCCGTGACAAATTACCTTAAACCAACAACACTAAATAGGACCGAAGTGGGAGAGCTCTAATAATGACTTTTCAATTGGAAATTTCTTTAAATATGTATCACATCACGCGTTCGCCATGAAGGTACTAATTACGGTTGCTGATTGTATATATGCCTGACACCAGAAAGACTAGATAATAAAAAGGCGGCACCGCAAACACTTCCGTATTCCTTTATAATAATAAGTAACTACATTTCTGCAGAAAGCGTTGAATTTGCGCCGTCAAACAACAGAGATAACGGTTACATCATAATATAGGTAAACAAAATAATGATCCTTTCATTCCGACATTTACGTTCACTAAATTGTCCGTATTTCTGAAAAAGCCATCGTGCAGCTGAATGTAATAATAAACCAACTGTCCTTTTAATTCAAATGAAACTTGGAAAAATTATTTAAAAGAAGTTTTCTGGGTTTAATTTACAGAGGAATTCTGAAAATTAACAAATTATATGCCAAAGCACGAAATCGAAATGCCCAAGTCATTGAAAAATTATCCAGTTCAAATACATGATGGATTCACTTTTTTACTTCTTTGATATATCATCACTTTTGAGCATTGTGATTACATTCCTCGCCTTCTTGAAAACTGAGAGAAATGCACTAATTGGAATAAAATATTTTCGAAAAATTCTTTTAAATAATCGTTTTATTTTTGCAATTTTGTCATATGATACAATTTGGGAAGAAGTACCTTTATTTCCTGCTGTTTACAATAGGTAATTCATGGTCTTTGCGATTCCTAATTCAGTATTTGAATTCGATAAACAAATAGAGAGAAGGCATCATAAAAATTGTGTCATCATGTGCAGTTTATTTTTCGTCCTACTTTTCAATTTCGTTGTAAGTTATACTTCTCTGTGTAGCAAATAGCATCGTTGACATTGAAAATGTTGAAATGTACTGAAATTCAGTTTTGATGAAAATGACAGTATTTGTTTTATTCTTGTGCAGAAAAAAATTCTTATTCCGATATCACAAAAATATTGTAAGTGAACTTAACATTTGTATGGGAAATATAGTCTGCAACTTTTAAGTCTTCAGTCAATCTTAATATTTGTATGGGAAATATAGTCTGCAACTTTTAAGTCTTCAGTCAATCTTAATATTTGTATGGGAAATATAGTCTGCAACTTTTAAGTCTTCAGTCAATCTTAATATTTGACATTCATCTTACTGAAGAGAATTTGATTGATTGATTGATTAATTCATGTAATTGTTTGTTTTGTTGTTTATTTATTGCTAAATTCATTTATGTATTTATTTATTCAGCCAGGTACCTACTTATGTATTATTTTCACAAAAGCCTAAAATAATTGGTGAACGAAAACATATGTGAACCAAAGTTAAGATACAAAAGTTATGACCTGTTCTAGCTGGTATGATTGATAAGGCGAAACTCTTTATTTTACAATTCTTTTGTAAACATTTTGATGAAATTAGTTAACTTACTAATCATATAGAACAATGATACAAATAATAAAGGATCATCTCATGAATTACTGCCTCGGGTAAAAAAAAACAAAAAATAAAAAAAAGAAAGAATTATCAGATGAAATAATATAAGAGGTCCAAATTAAAATAACATTGGAACTTTAGGCTAACATATCCACCAGTATCATTACAAAGCGATGCACTGGTAACTTCAAATACTCGTGCAAATAAACGACATTTACAGTAAACTAAACAGCACCGAGCGATCTCAGAGCAATAATGGCAAAATGGCACGTGATACGAATATGATAGGTTCTTTAAAACCGTAATCTTAGGACTATTTATATTGCTCAATCTGGGAGTAGCAATAAAGTTTGTCGATATCTTGGTTGTACTCAGTCACCTTAGAAAGACGAATTTCTTGCTAAAATGTGGCTGATGTAGTCTCAAGTCTTTCTATTTTACATAAATTATACTACATTAAAAAAAAATATAGATAATGGCAAGGAACGGTATTCATTCAATAACAATTAAAAAAAATGAATGAAAAATGAGGAAAGATCAATAAATACCAATACTTTATTCAGGTTTTCAATTAAATTATATAGTTGTCTAAGATTATAGAATGCGTGATATCATAGGCGTTTTCGGCTTACAAAATCCAAAAAGCTGGATAACAACGCTGATTTTGGATTATTGATTCCCGATTGTATTTGTGTTAGTGGGTACATATGCTACGTTCTCATACTCGCTGAATTTATATCAAGTGTAAATTAGTACTCGCTGAATTTATATCAAGTGTAAATTAGTACTCGCTGAATTTATATCAAGTGTAAATTAGTACTCGCTGAATTCATATCAAGTGCAAATTATTACTCGCTTCGTTTCAGATATCACGCCTTGCGCATCAAAAAATATAATTTACTTTCACGACGATTTTGGATAGACATCAACCTTAAGTTGTCTGATATATCAAATATGCTCGCGTTTTAACTTTTCTTTCAGTGTGTGGGGGAGGGGGTGGGGGGGGGGCTCATGCTGATTTTTTTATACCTATGATAAAATCTTTCATTGGCAATTATCATTGACTATCTTTCCACGCCAGATTGATTTCCACTTTTCATCCTTCTTTTTCTTTTAATTTTTCTTTTAGATTTGTATTTACAAAGTTATGCGAAAGACAATATCATCTAGGCACTGTCATTGATAAGATTTTTATAAAGTGATCGACGGACTCGTTTTAAGAGGCACAGATTATATATATATATATATATATATATATATATATATATATATATATATATATATATATATATATATTATATATATTGGATAGTGAATGGGAAGGCACACAATATAAGACAACAAAGTGTAAGGTGGAAAAGATATACAGATAAAAGGCTTGGTATACGTACGAGGAAAGACTGGATTGATCAGTGGAATATATATATATATATATATATATATATATATATATATATATATATATATATATATATATACATACATACATACATACATACATACATACATACATACATAGGTAGAAGAGGGAGTGGGTCGGAAGAAAAATAAATATATGATAAATATATATAGATTTTTTTTTTTAAATGATGATTATTCAAAGCTAACCTACATGAATTACATGAATTTGATTAAGATTACTACTGTTTCAGACTGAGCATAGCAGTGACTACCCTTGTCGAAAGTAAACATAACGACCTCAGGCGCCCTCGCCACGCACGTATTATAGTGCATTTCATAGAGCGCGACTCTCAATGCCCACTACCGATTACAACAACTGATAAATACCATATACAAAAATCAATGAAGAGTTGCATGTATTGTATGTTTGCTGTTCCTTGACAAACAATAACATTCAATTATGTTTTCTAAATTTTGAATATCCAGACGATTAGCAATTGACACAATTTTTAAAGTTATTCTTGGTGATTCACCTGAATAATTTTTCCATAATTTATAAAGCTGCTGTCAATCGTTCTCCATATATTTCATCAGTTCACAAACAAGCACTTCGTAGAAGTTACCACAGCGCTGTAACTCAGTAAATTTAAAAGCACCAGGACAGCATGTGCTTGGCTTCCACTCGATGTTATCAAGTTATGACGTGCATGAGATTGCAGTGTTGGGCCTAGCTCAGAAAGAACATGGTTACTATTATTAGATCGTGTAAGCACTATTATTGTCTGTTTCTTCCGTATCTAACACTTCCGTAGTGTAAGATGCATTTTAAAATGAGGACGAAAAACCTTCCACCCTTTTTAAAACTTGAAATCGAACAATTTTAAAATACACATGTTCGAGTTCATGCTTGTAATGTAGATCAATTAAGCTTTCAACTTGTTAGATTAATTCTGTACATTTAACATATTTTCAATTTAAGTGCAGTCAAGGTGCTGCCTGCAGACCTTATGTAGTTTTGGCTGTCCATTCTAAACTATCACTAAATGTTTTATACACGTTCAGCTTCCTACGCTTTTATGCTTGAAATAAGCAGGAACAGTACACAGGCCGTCCCAGCAACAGGAGGTAATACAGAAAAGCAGTTTATTTGTTGTAGTTAGTTTCAAACACAGATCTCAGCCTCTGAGCCAAAGAACTATCGTTGCCGTAGGAAGGTAGTGTTTTCCATCAGGGTAGCAGAGACAAACGCTACGGTTGAGGAGGTAGTAGTGATGTGGCAACCAAAGTTCGGCAAGACAATGCAACAACTACGAACACACAACCGTCGACTTCTATGTGCCAAGCTTGCTCTGTGCCTAACCGCTTTTCAACCACCAACACCACATTTTGTTTAAATTTATTTAGTTGCCTTCTTTAACGCCTTATATACTCGCGTATAAACCGATACCAAATGCAAACTGCATAGACCCAGATCTACCGTCGCATAATGCTCCGGCGGATCTGTGTCTATGCAGTTTGTAAGGACTAATCAGTAGAACAAACAACATAGACCCTGATCTTCCGGCGCATTATGCTACGGTAGATAAGGGTCTATGTTGTTTGCGTTTGGATCTAGATTATACTCGAGTATATACGGTAATTGCATTATCTTACCATGACCTGGTGTTTACTGTCCTGTTTCACCGTCAGCGTGTTTTGTACTTAATAATATATAAACATGAATCGTCATGACATACCATTTAGGTCAATGCTGCTTAACAGAAATGATCAGAACAGAACTTTAATGACAACCCAAACACTAAAACTATGAGATTTAGTACAAAAATAAATTATTGGTGATGGTAAAGTGGATAAAGAAAGGTAGAAAGAGAGATATTACGATCAATATTTTAGAGATACATGATATAATGGGATAAAAACGGTAATAGGCAAAACTACTCTAAGTCAGAATAACTTAAATATCAGTTCTATACATTTACTTTTTTTTATCAGTATTTTACCATTTGTTTTATTTAGCAACTCACGACATTTGTATGAATTACCATTTTTTTTTAGATACTTCTTACTTAAATATTATTTTCATATTTCAGCAAATTATTGGCATAAAAATGATAATGAAATTCATCTTATATATATATATATAATATATATATATATATATATATATATATATATATATATATATATATATATATATATATATATATATATATACACACACCAAACAGAGCGGAAAGTGCTATCACTGGATCCTACAGGAGAATGCTTGATAACATACGAATAAATAATAGAATCATACAGGTTAGATAATTTTAATTCGCACTCGACGGAGATTCGAACCCAGGTCCACGGGTTACGGAACCCATCGTCTTGCCTGCAAGAACCAACCCCTATACCATCCATATGTTTCTATCCTATTCTTTTCATCGTGCATGTAATGTGATATAATACAACCGAGTGTTTCGGCTTCAGCTAATTATTATAATACGCAGTCATCAGCTCATGAATTTATCTTGTATGTACTCAAGTTTCTGTCCAACTAAAATATGCATCACATGATATGGCATAATTAGGATTATGATTTGTCACTAAGTTATTACTGAAATGTCTAGTAAGAAACTTATCTACACAATTATCATATTTATTCTCCCTTTGATGAAATCGGAGATTATAATTAAATACTATAAGAAAATATAAACAATTTTGATAAAGGAGAGCATTTCTTTGTTATCGTGTACAACGTGTCATATTGACAATTTTTCAAGAACGCCTAAATTTGAATCAAACGATAGTATCACCATGGTCTCAAAAAACTTCTGTCATGTCACTTTAACAAGCACGATAGCATGTATGAACTGCTTTCTAATGCATCCTTTGAAATCGAAGTACAGCGCTCTTGATATACATTCTTCAAGACTACAAACTACTGTTACATCCATCCTGTACCATGCAATGAACTACAAAGCCACTTATAATTTTAAAGTTTACATATTTGTTTCATTTGGATAACTGGTTTAACCGTGTAATATAAGCCACAGTTGGATGGACATTTTTTTCCTCAAAGATTATCAAAGGATAATTTTTTATCATTTTGTCAAATCGAAGTATGACGCTATAATTTAACATTGAAAACAAATTCGAGTAACGAGATTGCAGGTCATTATTTGGAGCTATGTAAAAGCTTTGTAAATTTTATTAAGGACTATTGCTAGTCGTTGCTTAAGAAATAATGACTTGAACAGTATGTGTGTACGTCGCAAGCAGGGTTTCACGACTCATCAGCACAACAGTGGTTATATGGTACCAACTAAAGGTAGAATGCGACAAATGTAAAAATAAAGAACCGCACAAAAGCTTTACGAAGACAAACCCTTCCATAAAATTTAAACGTGAAGGATAACAATATAAAATATAAAATGTACAGATGTTACAATTCTGAAAAAGGCATGTTTAACCATAAAAGATAATGGTAAAACATGAATAAAAAAAATCCTTAAAAACGTTTTGGTAAAAAAATTCTTATACAAACCGCATTCCCACTTGAACAGAGCTATCAGTATTAGTAGATAAATACATGTTTTCATTGTTATAATTTTAGATAATCCCAGAATGCACCAGCTCGAGGGGATAGTGTATACCAATTGCAACACTGAAACAGTTAATGTATCTTTTGAAATATATACTTTTTTTAAAGTCCTTATTTCTAGTCTAACATGAAAAGTAAACAAGATTCGGCTCCTAGACACCTACTCCACATTGTTTAACTAGTACTAAAACACAAAAGCGTGCAGCTGAGCCACTGCAAACATGGCCGTATTATGACCGTTAGA
Organism: Margaritifera margaritifera; assembly: GCA_029931535.1. Lineage (NCBI taxonomy): Eukaryota > Metazoa > Mollusca > Bivalvia > Unionida > Margaritiferidae > Margaritifera > Margaritifera margaritifera. The sequence goes on from JAQPZY010001008.1 coordinate 708,064, forward strand.
GGCCCTAAGCACTGAAAAGATTATGGTGCCCCCCCCCCCCATATGTAATGTAAAAACAACCCGTAATTTCATTTTTTTATTATTTTTTTTTTTTTTGTGCCCCTGCTTTGCTGGTGCCACAAGGACGTGCTTAGTCCGCCATTTGGGTAATCCAGCATTGACTGCAACGTCACACTGAAAGTCATTGTTGGTGGCACGCGCCTAGGAAACAGATGTCTGTTGTACAAGATGAATATCTTTTTCTCAATGCTTTTTAAATTATAGGGAGACGTTTAAGAATTGAGCTTTGTAAGTTCTTATGTTCAAATACTACTTTACACAAATGTTCACTTTATGCGCAAAGGCTTGTAGTCTTCTATGCCCGTATGAGCCTGCCCGTTGTCTTCAGCAGATTCGCCTGTCTGTCCCTGTGTATAAGGCGCATTCAAATGCGAACAGCACATATTCAGATCTGTCGTTGCATAAAGCGCCAACAGATCAGAGTCCAGGCTGTTCGCTTGAAATTTAAATTTAAAAAAAACTAACAGCGTAGACCATTATATAATAATGCAGTATATTTATATATTATAGTGTTTGTACTGTTATATATTGTAGACGATACACAAGTACAACACTGCGATACCCTTTGTGCTTCGAGCAAGACCACAACATCCAACAGTACAAGCATTTCAATTTACTTATTAGATACCTATATTTATTAAACGGGTACATTTATTTTTAACCATTTAAATAAATACAAATATTCTTTAAAAGGAATATTGTCTTAATTCTTTATGACTGGATCGCGTATTAATGCATAGTAATGACGTGAAGTAACTTGACGTAGTGTTGCGTCATGAAACCCATTGCCCCGGATCCACGAACTTTCCCAGAATGTTTCCTCTAATTGAGCTTTTGCATTATCTTGCTTATAATACATTTAAGCTACAAGTACTTTAGTCATAGGTACAGTTAATAGAAATAATGAAAAATAACCTTTGAGTTTAAAATTTGTATACCTAGCTTTTTTTCTTTTATTATTAAAAAAAGAATTGAACAATTCCTCAACTTTGATGAAATCCTCAGTGTTTCCACAGAAATAAAACAAGGACCTTTTCTGTTTAAATATAAGCAACTGTGACGAATCTTTTCTGTTTAAATATAAGCAACGGTGACTGATTTTTAATCCTTGATACCTGTTGAATGTTCTGTTAGAAATAGGCGAATGACCCAGGCTAGATAGGGGTATAATTAATACGGTAGATCTGTATCTTGCTGTTCGCAATTTGATGTGTGTTATACACTGGCATATTTGGTAAGTGGTTACTATTACACTACACCCCATTCATTTAACCTCGTTTCTTCTGCCTCTATATAGAAGCCGCCCTACAAACATCGTTCCGACGCCCTAATATTGACACAATTTAAAACTTCAGCAAAGAGAGAAATAGAGCAATCCTCCTGAAATGTGTTATTATCCAATGACAAAAAGCAGATGACTGAAGTGCCCATTACAGACACTTTACACTCAGTCAGGAACAAATTAGTCGGAACGAGATGAGCAAGATGAAATTTTGTCACGTGATCAAAAAAACTGAGCAATCATATTACATCCCAAACAACGGTGCAACCATCATCCGAGAGTAAAAGAAACCATTGTCCCGTCTAAGTCTCTGGTAATCAGACGTTTTGTTCCGTTTCTTTTGCCTTATTTTATTTGCATAATGGAACCTAAGAGACATTTCTGCTTACAGACCTTCTAGAAAGCAAAGTCAAACTTACGGTAGCTACACCTTATGAAAGCGGCTGCACGTAAGACAACAACAGACTAAACAAAGAATTCCTAAGCTGAGACACAGTTACGTAAACCTCTCTCGCAAGAAATCTTATATTGTTGGTAATGTGCCGAAAGTATATTATCTAAAAAAAATAATTTTATTACTTATATATTTGTGGATCTCAGACTTGATAATGGTGAACTTCTCAGTTACTTCGAATACTTTCACATTTGTATCTAAGATACAAATAATTACAGGAGAGACAAAGAGAGACAGGAGGAGGGGTGACATTCACTATGAAAGCCTTACAGTATATGCATTTATTAAAGTACAATTTGAATATAGAGAACGTAATATGATCACCTATACAAGTGGTCATCAAAGTAAAAAACAGTAATCGCATAAACTATCCAACGTATGTTCTTATAATTACAGCACAGCTAACTGCCAAACTAGACACAATACTACGCAAAGCCAGCTGCTTTTTAAATAAAACAAGAAATAAATATAATGTTTCACATTAATTTATCATAAATACCTTGGTACGTTTTCTATCAGGGCTTCTTGTACTCGATAAAACAAATAATTCTCATCTGCAGGAGTTCTTAATTCAAGGAATATGTCCATTCATTCAATGAATACGTACATGATTAACCCAAAGCACCGAAGTACCTTCCTTTTATATTAATTGATATGTCATGCACTAATTAGATAATGTTCTTACAGTGCTAACCATATTACAAGCTAACAAAAATGATGTGGCATTATGTATCAGATTTTCGTACAACCTTGAGGGTTGAAACCCAGCAGGTTCGCTCACCTTACTTACCTTATATTACAGAATATGAATAAAAATTCAAAGCATTGTAGTGCCTTTTTTCCAAATCAAGCTCTAGTTCTTCCGTGAAAGTTCTGCTAAAGGTCAAACTTGAAAGAAAGGTGTTTCTTTCTACCGTGGTCGTACCAAATGTATGAAGTAATGGTATGAAGATTATTTCTAAATAATATAAGATTGGTTGGAAAAGTCAAACGATTAAGAATTCACTTATGATTTTCGATTATCGAATATAAACTATTAGTTTTCTTTTCTCAACTGTTCCACCTTGCAGGACGACTCTTCCAGGAAAAGTAAAGTGTATGAACAATCTTATTAAAATCAGATCTCCACAGACCTACGTGGAGATCTCATAGACACCGATAAAAGTTCATGTTTTGGTGACCTTTGGAATTTCCAATCTGCTTATTTTAGTAGCCTATCAGATAATGCGTTGCATATTCGTGTTAGGGATAGTCATCGTTAGTAACGATATGTTCCGAATGACGTGTGCCACTTTCAGAAATTTGAAAGCGGTCAATTGATTGGTGAACCAAAAGGTCAACAGAATATGACCTCTTATTGGTGTCCATCAGATCTCCACGTAGAACTGTTAAGATCTTTTTTTAATCAGATTGAGTATGTGAGTAACAGCTTCTAGATAATAGAGTATGCCGCTGTTTAGTACAACTGTTAAGACTCTAGGTCTAAAAATGTAAAAGAAAGAAAGTTAAGCCAATAAAGTCAAGTAAACTCAACAAGCAATTTGTTTCCAGACAATTAAAGTGAAAATTCAAAAGACACTTAGAATTTGTGAGTTAAATTCCAAATAATCCTAAATGTCTTAATCACAAGTCCAAAATAATAGAATGTTCCGAATGAATTTCAATAGTCTTGAATATCCTGATGTACCACAAAGATCTAATCCAGAATGTATTTGAATAAGCTCACATAACTCCCAAAATCATGTATTAATCCAAAAGTCAATGAGCACTTTAGTAATTCCAATGAATATTTTAAATAAATAATTCCAGTCAAATTATCTCTGATTTCAACAACACAACTGTAAACTCAAACTGATCCTTAGAACAGGAATTTTAGAACAACAATGAAATTATTTACCAATATATATATATATATATATATATATATATATATATATATATATATATATATATATATATATATATATATATATTTATATACATGCCTATATGACCTATGTCACAACATAATATGAGCAATTCTAATGAAAAAACACTTGCCTACCTGACCCATGTCACAACAGGACATGTTGCGAAATACTATGTTAACAACTGGGCAAAAGTTAAGTATGTATTTTCAAATAACAATAAAACTTACAATCATAGACAAAAGTTAAGTATATAAACATCATACATATCACAACCTAAGTGTCAACAAAATGGCAGATGACAAAATGTGGCAGTAAGCCGTTCGGTTTTATGGGATACAAGCAACTTCATCATTAACAAGTTTGTAAGAATAACATTGTCCATGAAAAAAATTATCAAAATATCTCCATCCGCTTTAAATACATATGGCTGATCGGTTATGATGAACTAATCATTGATCTTAAATTTCAGCCATGTCGCAACACTGGTATCATTTGTTCATGGTGCGATAAAGGGATTGCTGTCCAAACCTTTGTCAAAACACAGGGGAAGCGTTCGAGCCAGCGGGTTCATTGTCTTTCACAGAGTGCTCCAACAAACGCTTGTCGAAGCACTAGAATAAATTTGAGGCTTATGTTGAATTATCTTTATCCAAGAGCTCTGACAAACGCTTAAACTTACTATTACACCTGTCATCTTTATTCGGACACGGTCTATCATAAAATAACAACATTCAAGATCAAATAACCTACAAAACACGTGTTTATTAAACACTAAAGACTATTTAAAAAATGAAAAATAAACGAGTCAAACGGAGGGACTGACTTACTACTAACCGAAAAAAATTTACATGAGTCAACGAGAAGTTCCTTACTTCCCTCCTCTCATTCTTTTAAACTGCTGAGTATTGAAACCATCTTGGATATTCTAGAGAAACTCTAAGATAGTTAATTTCGGTAAAAAAAGAGAAAATTAATATTTGTATTATATGTTTGAGTTAAAATGTTCACAAACTTCAGAGATCTTTGTTCAAGGCCTTTGATCTTGTGCATGGCCTTTTGGTCTTAAGCGTGATGTCGCGGATAGAAAAAAATTGATTTTATCTCAAATACTTTCAAGACATACCACAAATCTAAGTTTGATTTCGCAGGCCATTATAGTTTTAAAAAACTCATGACATGCATTCCTCAGATATGTCCACAAATCTGGGTTGATAACCATCCATTTATAATTGTTTTCTCTGTGTTATCATGCACGCAAGCTAATATGGAAAAAAATAATTGAGACAAGACCTTGGATCTAAAATCAAAGTCACAGTGTTATCTAAGATTTTATCGAAAAGCAGCTTAAAACAAAGTCTGATCAAAACCCAGTTGTATATGTATTAGTAAAATTCAATAAGGTATAAAAATATAAAAAGTTACTTTTGACTTTACCCCAAGATCAAGTATGTCTGGTTTTCGAACTCGTTCACTATTGTGCAGCCATACTGGTGGTCAGACAGGAACCTTTTTCATTCAGAACCAACTACATATTACAAGAAGTGTTTTAACAAAAATCCCATGTGGAAATAAGCATTCGTTCAAGATAATTAGTGATAACAAGATTGTCGAGATGGCCACTATGGTTGCCATGTTGGGTGTCAGACCGGCCATCACACAAGTTCTTCTGATCCTCAAACAGGACAGCTACAAAACTAAAACCGGCATAGTCACATAAAGCTATTTATTATTGGAATTCTTCAGAAATAAATTTCTTCCAAAAGCGTCCCTCGCCAATAGCCTGGCGAACTGTTATCCAGAACTTCTAATACAGTATTGTTCCATTTTCTCAATTTACCAAACTTATACCTTCTTGGATACAAATGTGGTTTTCTTGTGGTGGTGGTGGTGGCAGGTTCTCAGCGTTTTCTATGTTTCTATGACTGAGACGGTTTCAAACAGCTGGCTATCTGTTCATATTTTAAAATGCGATAATAATACCGACATGCACATTTTATTGGTACTGGTATAAGTGTTGTTACAAGGTTAACTATAGTTGAAATAAGAAAACCTTTAACAGATAAGTTACGGCATCTGTTATTAGGAAAGGAGCTGTAGATAACCAAATTTATGATAGGTAGGCAGATATACTTGTGAGCCCAGATCAAGTTAAATGTTGATTACATTTGATGGTAGTCATAATAATTAACTTTTCACGCTAAAAACAGGTGGTTCTTGAGCTCGAACTGTGAAAAAACCATTAAACCTTTTTCATTTTTTAATCAGTTTAAAAGCTATAGTTCAGATGGCAATCTTAATTAACCCATCATACGGTTTACAAGTTGAATCAACTGCTGGCATGCGTTCATTTTGCGTTTTCTTGGGTCGAACAGATAAGCTTAATGAGTGGATTAGGCTTTATAACTATTTTAGATAACTATTTTAGATTAAGTACGTACTAAACTAAGATATATGCCTTCTCAAAATACTACAATGACTTCAATATTTGTTTGTAACTTTAAAATTATTCGCTTCCAAAACTGAAGTAGAGTACCTACTATAAAAAGGAACCTAATTATCAAGATATGTTTATCTTCTTGCATGCAGGGGAGACACAATATTTTGCATGCAGGGGATACACAATATTTTGCATGCAGGGGATACACAATATTTTGCATGCAGGGGAGACACAATATTTTGCATGCAGGGAATACACAATATTTTGCATGCAGGGGAGACACAATATTTTGCATGCAGGGAATACACAATATTTTGCATGCAGGAGAGACACAATATTTTGCATACAGGGGAGACACAATATTTTGCATGCAAGGGATACACAATATTTTGCATGCTGGGGAGACACAATATTTTGCATGCAGGGGATACACAATATTTTGCATGCAGGGGAGACACAATATTTTGCATGCAGGGGATACACAATATTTTGCATGCAGGGTATACACAATATTTTGCAAATGGTTTTCAGTCATTAGATACAAAATTGTTTTCCCAAGTATGAAAAACTTATTATTTAAGGTTCATTCAATTGCTGCACAGATCCACTATTCTGAATGACAAAGCGCCTATTTATGTAATTTTTGCAAAGACTTTTATGAATTTACGAAGTATGTAGACAACCTACCCAATAATGAATGAAAGTCCATGGAAAGGAGAATCGAACTTCTAGCAACTTACACTTTATCTTAGTTTATATTTTATTTTTTATTTTTATTTTTACTGTGTGTGTGTGTGTGTGTGTGTGTGTGTGTGTGTGTGTGTGTGTGTGTGTGTGTGAAAGAGGCTGGATGGTTGAATTGGCAGATATTATCAAGAGCCTATTCTCTAAATTAGTGATTATTTTAATCCACAGTTTTTGCTAAATTGAAGCGATGGAATTAATGGTGCATTTCTTTACATGCATATAGTGTTTGCATAATTGCTGTTTGTATTACACTTGTCCTTTTTATCATCTAGAGCAAGTCCAATGAAAAGAATCTAATTTCCATTGCTCAAATCTATTAAACTATATATAGAACATATATGGTCTCTAAGGTCAAGGCATGATGAAAGTAAACCGTTTTCGGTATTTCATATATGTATATAGTGTCCAATCGAAGTGACCTTCCTGCCAAGAAGTTTTGTCAACATGATGTTCATCAAAAATAAGGTCACATTTGTGCAGTGTATATTTTTGAGATTGTTTGGTCCTGCGAGGAGTTTAGCAAGTGTAGAAACCTACTGACTGTCTTCGTATTTCGTCCATGAGGGAGGGAAAGGTGTAAAAGTAATGTATTACTATAATTATGTTCATCTAAATCTTTCTCTTTATTAAGCGCTCAGAGTAACTGTGGTAAGTTCACTCCAACAAAACAGTGCATTTTCTCTGCATTATAACGGATGCACAATCTAGGTACATCTGCGTACATGCAAATCCGTTTTTGTATTTATTTATTTTTTTTTTTTTTTTTATAAACCAGCTACATATAGAAAAACCATAAACAAAGATAGTCAAAACCTGAAACTTACAGAAACTATTACTCTCGCATCATTGTGATCCCTATATTCCTTACCTAAGTACGTTAAGTGCACGTACGAACTTAACAATAATCTAGCACTCTCTTCTGAGGAAAGTATGCACAAATATCGTTTTCAGCAATGAAAACAAAAGAACCGGTTTGGCATTAAGATATCATGATATTATGGAACCCTTATCCGGCAATAATTAACACCAGAACAAGCATTAAAGAAGGATTCTGGAGCTCGAAACTTAGACACACATTGTTCCTCTCGGTCATTTATGATCCGTATCACCTGACGCAGTAGCATCGTAAAACTAACCACATACACCATTATGAGTATATAATAAACCATTGATTTTATCAAGCTCAGGAGCTCTAATCCTTCCATTGCTTTGATGAGAGAATATATTCCAATAAAATGAATATACTGATGGTTACCACTGACAGTTTTTATTTTTATTGCCTAGATATTTACGTCCGGTCAATTAAGCGTTTTTATTTGATTAAACATATGCAATGAAGGGTTCTTTTCCGAAGAGGAATGGGCGTATTGATAAAGTGAAACAACGGTATGTTTATGCTTTTTTTCTAAGTCTTTCCCTTCTCTTAAAAATGAGTTTTGAATCATGATCGAAACCTGATGACCTTTTCGTAGACAAGAAACCAAAAGAACACGTGAAAAATATTTGGAACCATAATAAATTTGAGCTTTGCCATATATGTCTCGACTTCTTCTAAGAGGAAACCCAACCTTTATTGAAAGGATTAATTTGTCTTATAAGTAAATAAAGTAAAAGCAAAAACCAAGTTTAGAAAAGGTCGATATACCGTTCGAGCCTTATCATTACAAATATATTCTCCAAATTCAACTTTAATTACATAAAAGTCTCTCATTTTTTGTAGCCTTTGTATATCGCCAAAGTTATTCTCTCATTTTTTAGCCCATGTAAATCGCCAAAGTTAATCTCTCATTTTTGTAATCCTTGTATATCTCAAAAGTTAATGAAAGACACCTAATATACTGATGTTCTTTCCGGTGTGTGATATATTTGTAAGATAGCTTATTATTCAGGGTTCCGGAAATAACTCAACGATGTTAATGAGAACTTAATACTATCTAGGTAGTCCACAATTGCCACTTTCAGTTATTCCATTAGTACCAATCAAGGAAGTCCACAATTGCCACTTTCAGTTATTCCATTAGTACCATGCTAAACAATCAACACTTACCGTGTGCTTTTGAAAACGTTCACACTCGTAACATTCTGCTTCAGGCATAAAATTTGGGAGAAGGAAATGTTGTTAAGATTAATAAAGGCAATTGTATTAACCTATGTTATCTACACACACACACACACACACAAACACACACAAACACACACCTCAAAAACATATAAACACACACACCTCAAAAACATATATACATATAATGGGTTTTTTTTCAAAATAGAAATTAAAAAGAAAAAGGCACTACAAAGAAAATTTAATCATCAGGAAGTAAAAACTGCATTAATCTAAGAATATGTTACGACGACAACGTTTTATTTTCAGGTTTTGAGAGTTTGGGAGAAATCCTGTAACTAATTTAAATACAGAATAACATCCATTTAGCCTGCCATTACAGCATACATTCGGAACTTATGCTGCTTTATTACATTCTAATATCGTGGGTGACGTCTATGTATAGAGCACATGCATAGATTCAATCACAAAGGTCGAACTTCTTTGAAGCTGTTTTCTGTGGAACTTCATAAGAAAGTTTAATGTTGTATATATGCATATCTGACATGTTGTGACTGGAATTTTGATAGGACTGACACTCTATCCTATACCGAGATATGCAAGTTTGATTTTCTTTCTCTTATCAAATATGAGGCACTCTAGAAGGGCCCATTTGCGTGTGAAGAATAAGAAAATGGGGAAAAATTTATGAAAGTAATATCTCTCTTGAAGACGTGCACTTAATAACCAAGAAACTTATTGTCATAACATTTTCATGTTTTTACTTCCACGTGTATGTTTATGATTTTAAGACTGTATGAGATCAATAATTAAATAAATTACGCGTTGTGCTACTGAGGCTCCATCATATACTTAACAATAATTTTTATGCAATCAAAAAAAAAGAGGAAGTTATAAATATGGACGTCTACATTATTAGTCAGACATCATGCATCTTAAATCCTAATATTACGACGTACATGTTATCATTATGTAAAGTTGCATATACTTCAAATAATGTTCCGTGTTATCTAAACTGTGAAAAAAAATTGTAAACCAATGCAGGTGGACTGTGTAGACGGACACGGGTGAAGATTTGTTTATTTAACTGTGTTTTGTTTTTGATTAAAGTTTACATAATTCTAGGCACAAGTAAATCAGAGCCGAAGTTGAACAACGATCTAAAATTATACTCGGGAAAGGCCAGCACAAAAAATAAACGCTTTTTATCGAAATTTTTCTGACATGAACTATATCGTTCTTCGAAAGACTGGCAGGTTTGTCTAAAATTTCTTCTTTATTTGTTGAACATGAATAGATTTTACCTACTTTGGTATTTTAAAAAATTACAAAAACTTATTTATACATATTGGCAGAAAGAAACGTAGCTTTATCCTGTTTACAGTTAAAAGAGTCTACCGATTGCTAGTCTTACAGTACTCTCTCTCTCTCTCTCTCTCTCTCTCTCTCGATCGATCGATCGATCGATCGATCGATAAACCAAGTCCAGATAAACCAAACTTTAACGATATGGTAGTGAATTACATCCGTAAACTTTATCCAAGTTGGCCTTGATATCAGTAGAAGAGTACACTAAGAGCGCCCGGATTTTACAGCATGCTTTTTGCACTGTAGAGGAATTGTTCTTCTCAGACATTTTTACGTCACATTCATTTACCTATGTTACGTCACACGCATATATCCGCATATGTTCCGCGTGCTGCACGTGCAGCTGCAGATCATTTTATATAATGTTATTTTGTCAATCGATCGGCATTAAATTTATTCACAGCTTCAAAGAAACAAAACATTTACAATAAAATATTCAGATTTTTTTTCAAATACCTCTTGCAAGCCGGCATCATATGAATTTCACTAGCATTACTCGCTAGCAGCTTTGTTTACTTTGTGAATGTACTACGGCAGGTCAAGCATGCATCGTGTAAGCTGGGAATGAAGTTGGCACGTGTATGTTTAACACTTAATGCAGACGAACTGTGTACAGTTCAATAGATAATAGAACATCATATGATACACGTTAACAATATACAGATCAAATTCACATATGATATAGAGATGAAGGATAAACACAACTTTCGTATCATATGTAACTGGCCAATATTGAATGAGTATGTGTAATAAACAATGTAGGGAAAATTGCAAATATAATATAATATAATATAATATAATATAATATAATATAATATAACAATATAATATCAAATCACATCACGTCACATTATATCATATCATATCATATCATATCATATCATATCATATCATATCATATCATATGTCATGTCATGTCATGTCATGTCATGTCATATCATATCATATCATATCATATCATATCATATCATATCATATCATATCATATCATATCATATCATATCATACAGTTACTTGATAATATTAATAAGGGCTTCGTTTACTTAATGATGGAAAGAAAGCAAAATATTTATCTAAAAAAGACTCGCAAAAATCAAGTTCGAGTCAAGTCAGAGAGGGTTTAATGAAGAGAGCGCCATAATTTAAGACCATCGTCACTTTGCACAGAAGAGTTTTTCCAAACATGAATTTTTAATTACAGCCGGAAAAAATAATTGAGTCTGCTACAGAGTCTATACACAAATTTCTTCCAATAATGAATGTTACATTCATTTAGCAAATATTGCAGTAAGAAGAACAATAATGTAAGAAAACAACACTATTGAAATGTATGTCAAGTACAACTTACCAGACAGAAAGCGCCAGTTGGGGAGCAGCTGTAAGTTACCTCAGCAACTGGAAGTAGAAAAGATTAATATTCTTAATTATGTGGGACGTTGGTGAGTCAATATGTGGGAGTTACTTTCGGCTTACATTTTTTTTTTTTTTTTTTTTTTTGCAGGAGGCCTTGAAATAGGATTTCAGGTTCTGCTGGTGCGTAAAATCATGGGAAAGGCAAACACTTAATACAAAACTAAGTATGTAATAGATAGATAGATAGATAGATCAAATAAGTAGGTTAAGAAAAGGATATGCAGACAAAACAAAGACTGGCGAAGGTTTGGAAACAGAAGCGCACGCACATACATACATACATCCACCCATCCTTCCATACATACATACATACATACATACATACATACATACATACATACATACATATATACATGCATGCATACATACATACATACATACATACATACATACATACATACATACATACATACATACATACATACATACATACATACATACATACATACATAAAGATATATACATGGAATATATAGATGTAAAGCTTGAATTCGATATAGGATAGATACATACATTTTAAGGATAGATTGGGTTAGCATTTACTAATATTTTGCATACAAAAAGAAGAAATATGAAGATTTATCGTAAAGAATTGAAATTTCATTGTAATTGTATTTTAGTATTTACAGACGAAAATTACACACAAAAATCAATAATATCACTGTCATACTATACTTGATTTTTGCCAAAGACGTATGCATCAGTGATTACCCACAATCGGTTATAGGTACTTAGGGATATTGCTTTCTTTGCCACTGACCTTCAAGGGGTCAGACTTTCTTTCACGCCTGTGCCTATAATTTACCATCAAGTTAATTAAATTATTCATTATATATTTAGAAACAAATGATCGAGATTGGGTAAGAAGCAAAACCACCCAATTAATGACCTATAGGTTTCCTTTATACCTAATTTGGTTATAGTAAACTGAATTACGTCATCGTTCAGTTTTACGTCAATGGCCCTTACACAAGTATCATCACCATGACATTCCATGCCATTACACTTTCAATATACAAAGCAACAGTTGTAGAAAATGTTGTCAGCATAACTACCAAACAAGACCTAGAATGTATAGCGCTAAAACGTATGCAGCAGCCGAACGTTAGCGTGTTAGCTGCCAAACAATCGTGCTCAAAGAGCATTTTATATAAATTGTACTCCTGTGTAACTACCCATAATGTTAGCATACAGGTCAGAATTCTATTTCCGGTAAGTAAAAACATTCGTGTTACTCCAGCGTTATCCTCAGCCCCAGGCAGAACTTTTAACCCTAGTATTTTTTCAGATTGTTGGACATGTTAAAAATAAAATCAAACTCAACAAGTGATAATTTACATCACAAGAATAAATATTCGTTTTTTGTTTTTTGTTTGCTCTGAGTACAACTTACATTTATTCCCATGTGGGAAGAACTCAATTATCAAATTGGACCGGATATACGAGAATAGTAATTTAAGTCTATAATTACGGTACTGTAGAGTTGGTACCATGACAATTTAAGCTATACTCAACAGAATGCTTTGAAATCTGAACTATATACTCTTGACAAAATATTCGCTTTGCCTTGAAGTGGACACACGTGTCAAATGTACTTTAAATGTACTTTAACAAGATGCTGTATACCTTCAAATGGTACTCACAATTTATTTTTTTAAATTTCGCAGTAATATAAGGAGTTTACATCATATAAGTTAAAAGAAAGTCACTTTCTTATTAGGTATATATATGCGTCCACTAAATGACATCTAACCATATGAGGCACAAAAATTCATTTTAACTTATTGATCACCTTCTCGACAACATGAAATAAAACTCTTTCATTTCGGCATCTCGTTGCATATTCACTCATAAATTTATCGTTTCATGATAATAACAATTTATGACTCAACAAGCACAGTAAGTGAGCAAGCAATATCAACACGTAAAACTGACTATATGATTTCGGATTTATAAAATACCGCTGTTTCCTCTACCTCAGAGCGGAAATGTTATGTGAATGAGGAACTTCAATGTCAAACTAGTCCTGTTTATTTTCTAAAGCGTAAAATAGTTGGCATATATATGTATATATATATATACGTATATATATATATATATATGTATATATATATATATATATATATATATATATATATCCACTACCAATAATATATATATGTATATATGCACTACCAATATATATATATATATATATATATATATATATATATATATATATATATATATATATATATATATATATATATATATATATATACGTATATATATATATATATATGTATATATCCAATACCAATATGCATATGTAAATTTAATTCATAATGACCGTCTTGCTTTGTTTTTGTGCAGATCTTTCCTTGTATAAATGGAGCATTTGAAGTAGTTTGTTTAGAACTTATTTTTCTGTTTTCAACTTTGCTGTTGATGATTTAAGCAAGAAGATCTCTTTTGCCTACCTTTCAAAAAAGGTGTTGATAATAGACCTAAACTTACAACTAAAAAAGTCTTGTATACTACGATTATAATACATTTTCTGCAGATACACGTTTTTTAGGGATTTTGTTTCCCTAGGGCAAGTTATGTGACACCGGTACATATAAAGGTTATTTCGCAATATTTTAATTGTACCGTATACGGCCTAGCGCTCATGTTTGTCCTCATTCAGTGTCTAATGGTATTGTTTTTTAAAATCAAAATCGGTTCCGAGTTGCAAGAATAGTTAAAAAGGCGAAGAGTTTTAATTACGCAACTATTTTTTTTCTTCAAAATGTGATTGAGTACAGTCTCGTGGGTATGGATACTGCTTAAATTGGATTCAAAGTTGACTTAGAGGTTTACATAAAAATCACGTTCACATATTTAATGTGAAGTTTCAAACACGCCATAGAATGATATTCATTGCCTGAATTCATACAAGGGTTGATTGTCTTAAAAATGAAATGGTACTGATGAAGATTATTAATAAAAGCTGACTTTATATATATATATATATATATATATATATATATATATATATATATATATATATATATATTCAATTAAATTTTAAATCTTCCATTTTCCATCGACATGCAAAATAGTCGTCTGAAATAGATAGATGGAAATACCAGTTTACATACCAACCTACCTACCTACCTACCTACCTACCTACCTGCCTACATACATACATACATACATACATACATACATACATACATACATACATACATACATACATACATACATACATACATACATACATACATACATACATTGCCACCTTACCTTGGTAGAGGTGGAATAATAGCAAAACAAAAACATATCTAGAGACCAAATCGGTGATATAATTGATTGGTTTAATTAAGGAACCCCGATTACCGTCTATGTTAATTCAGATTTGTATTACTAAGCTAAACAAAAGTCGGGCTCAGCAAAACGGAGGAATTTTGCTTTATGGCAGAAAAGCAACAATAATGTCAGTTATAATAGGAATAGAAACGTTAAGCCGATGTATATTTCATATAATTTTGATAAAATACTTATTGAGTGGAGTTTTGTATCTGCTTAAGGTTTGTTATGTATTTTAATCACAATTATGTAACTATTTTATGGCTTTTACGATAAAATCTGGAATATATTTCAACTCGATAGTTAAAAGTCAACAATAAATGCTGCTCGTCTGCGTCAGTAAATCACACAGAGATATATTGTGCATCAATTTGATGAAGAAACATATCACAATGCATTAACCTGATCTTTCTAGGTTGCAAGAAAACGAAAAACACCACATTAACAAGCTCTCTCTCTCTCTCTCTCTCTCTCTCTCTCTCTCTCTCTCTCTCTCTCTCTCTCTCGCATTTAAGTGTATGACGCATTCATATCTATAGAACTCCTGTCAAGCTTTTAAGTTTATGTTGCTGTCTTAAGATGATTTCATACAAAGAAAAAATATTTGAAAGCAGCATAGCACACTGTAGCACTTAGTTTTAATGTACATGTAAGAGAGGCACTCGAGCAAGATATAATCCGAAATAATTACCTATAAACCAAAATAATTTCAATAAATCAAAAAAGGGAGTTTATTCCAACAATAGCACAATTGTCAAGTTTTCATATTTTCTCCCGAGTAACGTATTTTATAAGGAATTGGTGAATCATTATTTTAGTTAAGGTTTGTTCAGGGTCCAAAACGATCCAACTAAAAACGAAATTGTTTTGCGCATGGACTGTGCTATATTAATGAATTCGCTGATCATCCCTTCGTATTGTTCTACTTAGAAAGATTTTTTGTTAAGATAAATCCTTGATTAACATGATTTTCATATATTATACTGCATGATGAAGAAGAAAAGGAAAAATAAGATAATTTCCACGTGATGCCTTAATAAAAATTACTTTTAAAAGTAGTAATATAGGCATGATGATACGTGCTAGCTGTTAGTTTATTTGTCTGGGTCGACACTCATATGTACATACAGAGCATCTACTAGAAACTTAAGTATTGAAAGTTAATTTGCGTAATTTCTTTACAGCATCATTTAAAAACATGAGAACATAAGTATTTATATCATTAACCTATAGCACAGCGAGGCGCCGACTTTATCTTTGTAACGCCAGACGGCACATGTGTCAAATAGATATTATAAAATTAGCCTGCTGAGAGATTTTATGAGTGTTTTTTGTTGGGTTTTTTTTTTTTTTTTTTTCAAGGGTGCACTTCTGCGTCATGCCGTAACTTTGCATGTATCATAAAGGATAGGCAATGTTTCAAAAATGTGTGTGTTGATGATATACGTAATCAAAAAATCTGTTAAAAAAACTCCTTGCTAATTATATAAGAGAAGATATTAAAAGATATGAACGGACGTTTGCTTGTGAATAAAGTATAAAATAGTTCCCGATATTCATAAATTATAATGTAGGATTCTGTGATGTACAGGACAAAAAACTAAAAAATGTGTAGTGTTGTTCGTCCTTCGAGTTCGAAGATGACCATGACATCACTAACTGGTTTGGTTTTTGTGAGTACGTGAGTTGCTGATCATACCAATTTGTGCTCTGAACTGTCTGTGGCACACTGGAGAGGAGTTGCCACTTGGGGTTGCTTGATCAATAGTGGATGTGCCGCAATTCTGTGATTTTTACGCTGCTTGGGCATCTGCACTGCCTCTGAAATTCTCCTCTGTTCAAATTCAGTAGCTCCCGTATGAACGAGACTCCGCCAGGTGGTGCGATCCTACGCGCGATCTTCCCAAGACTCAGGATCAATGTCGAAGTGTTTCAAGGATGACGAAGCGTTTCTTCTGACCTCCCTGAGATCGCTTTCCCTCCTTCAGCTCGACGCAGAAGATCTTCTTTGGTAGTCGCTCGTCTGACAAGTAAGTGTGACATGGCCTGCCCATTTCAACTGTGATTTCATCAGCAGAGCATGGATGCTTGGAATTCCTGGCCGTGTGAGAACCTCAGTGTCTTGGACCCTGTCCTGACATCTGATCCTCATCAGTTTCCTCAGGCAGCCCATGTGAAAATGGCCCAGCTTCTTGGCAAGGTGTCTGTACACAGTCCAGGTTTCGCAAACACACAGCAGGGTCGGCAACACAGTGGCTTTGTAGACCTTCAGTTTTGTTTGTAGACTGATGTCTCTAAGCTACCACACATTTGCACGTAGTATGCCAAAGGCCACATTTGCTTTAGCAATTCTGGTCTTGGTTTCGTCATCGATGTGGACTGCAGGTGACAGTGTGCTGCCGAGATAGGTGAACTTCTCCACTGCCTGGATGGTGTGGCCATTGACTGTGATTGTAGGCTCTACGTAAGGCTTTCCTGGTGTAGGTTGGTGCATCACCGCTGTCTTCTTGATACTAATTGTGACACCGAAGTTGTCACAAGCTGAAGACAAATGGCCCATACTGTGTTGCACGTCAGACTCAGATTTGGCATTCAGGGAACAGTCGTCAGCAAATAGGAGATCGCGAACAGTCACTTCCTGTAACTTCGTCTTCGCCTGTAGTCAGTAGTTTCCTCAAATTGAAGAGCTTGCCGTCAGTCCGGTATCTGATGTCGATCCCTGTGTCATAGTCACGGAAGGCATCAGTACTGATGAGGGTTGGAGCCACCACACTTGCTTGACTCCATTGGTGACTGGGAATGGTTCAAATGACTCGCCGTCGTCCACGACACGAGTGAGATGCCATTGTGGAATTGTCGAACCATCACGATGAATTTCTATGGGCAACCAATTTTGCCATGATTTTCCAAAGGCCTCCACTGCTGACTGTGTCAAAGGCTTTTGTCAAGTCCATAAATATAATTTACAGGTTGGAGTTCTGTTCCTGGCTGTTGATTGAGGTTCCTGTTGAAGTTTAATGTCCATCTTTGAAGTAGAATATGGATTTATATGTATTTTTTTTTTGGAGGGGGGGGGGGGGGGCTCGTGGCGGAGGGCTGAGTGTTTCATTATAATTGGCTACTGATTCTGTGTCTAATCTAATTCATGTATATTGTCAAAACTGGTCGAGGGTTGAACATGCAGAAACGATGCGATTAAATATACACGTTGTAACATTGTCGTATTTAAACAAATAAAAAACCTGTATTTCTGGTCCGTGTTACGCATATAGCGTCATATTTTCTATCTATCTGTATATCTCTCTATATATATATTTATCTATCTATCAATCTATCATTATATCTATCTATCTTTATGTATTTACAAACTTTTATGATATCTGCTATTCGTACGAAAATAAAGACAAAAAAAAAAATTGATAATTAAAATTTTCATGAAAAGCGTTGATAATTTAACTGACGTGTATTGAGGAAAGGTACTACGCATATCTTATGCTAGCTTTGCGTTTAAAAGTCACATTTCATGATAGGACTTTAACTCTTTAAAATAGAAACAGAGAAAGATCAAGATTTTCATACTAACGAGTACATTCAATTATTTTCAAATTTTCACTATTGAATCCATTAATACTGCTTTAGCACTGAATTTCTTGTTTAGCGTATCGTTACCTCTGCTGCAAAATATATATGGTCCATATTCCTTGTTTTATTATAAAGTTTTTATTTTAAATGTAGTTTAAAATAAATTTAAAAAATGTCAACTAGCATCTTCCCCCCCCCCAAAAAAAAAAAAAAAAAAAAAAATTCCGTCAGCTTTTGTAACTGTTACATGTATATTTTTTTGTCTGAATCCAAAATGAATATTCAAATGTAGAGAAACTATGCCTATCCATCGGATTTCAAAGTTGATCTGCAATTAAATACAACAATTACGGTTATTGCAACACAGATGGCTAAACAAACAACCGCAGTGACCTCTTAACATATAGTGAACAGGAAAAGGTTGATCGGATAACATTTATCCTGACCTACCATCCAGACAAGTCAAATCATCCAGAAACACTGGCCCATCATGGAATCCTGTGACACAGTAAAGTTAATCCTCCTGAACAAATCAGTATTAACCTACAGCAGACCGAAAAACCTCAAAGACATACTACTTAGAGCAAAGTTAACGCCAATCACAAGATCATACCAGTACATCTGGGCCATACAGTAAAAAAAGTTGCAAAAGCAATCGATATATTTAGAAAAAAAGACAGTCTCAATCACAGGGACGAAAACTTTGACATACATGGTTCCAACAGAACCTGTAAAATGGAGAATGAAATTTTATATCATTACATGTAAGATCTGAGGCCTTCAGTATTTCAGAGAAACCATAGGACTACACAAAACGATCAATCTTCACCGATCCGATTGGACGACAAATATGCTGGACAGGAGTCCAGTAGCAGAAAATTTCTTTTCCCCTGGCCATACACTCACTGATATTATACTAGCTGCAGCTGCCCACAGCCGCAACTATAATTCACAAACCGGAAAAGAAAAGGAATCTTACTAGATACAACGTCTAAGAACACTGAAACCAAGAAGCTTAAATAAAGACGACTCCAAACTGGCACACACACGCAAATAAAATCATTATCTATTTAGAGTCCATATTTTTCAGAAAAATAATTCGTTTATTGTATTCACTATTAACTCACTAACCTATTATTACTACTCTTTTTGTAGTTCTGTTATTATTATTATTATTATTATTATTATTAGTGAAACGTTACTTATCCGGGTTATAATCTACGTATATACCACTTTATATTAAGAAAATAGATGGCACTATTGCTCCTTCTTCTGTAGGTCAAAATCAAGGAGGATGCGCTTTTAATATCAAAATTCAAACAATCTAAAATTTTCAGAAAACACTTGTATTACACATCCAGCCTTATAAAGGCTGGTAAATTATGCGCTTTGTTTTGTGTTTATTGTTTGTCTCTGTGTTATAATTGCCTTTGACAAAGACTCAATGAAAGTCGAAAGCGCTCAGGCAATTCCTTGCTGGAACCAGTGCACTTGGAAGGACTGTTATTCACCATATGATTTGTATTCTCTCTCTCTCTCTCTCTCTCTCTCTCTCTCTCTCTCTCTCTCTCTCTCTCTCTCTCTCACCCACACACACACACACAAACACACACACAGACAAGGTCTGATAACAATATATTTTTATTAGCATTTTTGTACAGAGAAGCGGAATTATTCTGAATACTGAAGACGTCTAAACTATTAAAAACGGACAAAATAACAAAATAAATGACTATATGATTAGAAAGGGAGTTATTATGTATGAATAATTGCGAGCAAATTGTAGCTGTTCATTATTTTTTCGCTAATAATTTACATCCAGGATATAGTTTCCTCAATGGGAAAACGAGATGAATGTATTTTCATTACAAGAGAAGGTGTAGGAAGGATATAATAATAATAATAACAATAATAATAATAATAATAACAATAATAATAATAATAATAACAATAATAATAATAATAACTTTATATCACTATAGGAGGGTGAGGCTGAGCAAGCCGACAGGAATGATACTGACACAAGGTGGGCTAGACATATAAGTTCTTTGTTTATGCTAAATTCACCATGTGCTCGCATCTGCAGTATCCAATATTTATCTCTATGGGAAACAAACTTAGGGAAACTTCGTTACTTTGCCCGGGTCGGTCCCCAGCTGTGTGTCATAATACAATATCTGTTGGTTTGCATTCACATTTTGTTTCTTTCGAACTTCTTTGGGAATCTGGAGCTTATGAAAGCCTATTTATTTCGTTGGAATTATATCTTTGGTAGAGCTCGCTATGAAAGATTTAGATTGCAAATTTGAATGAATGTAATTATGTGTTACAACTGAAATATTCCATTAAGCTTAAAAAAAGAACGATTGTCCTTCTTTGTCGATTTTCGAGAATCATTTGCTTAATTAAGAGTGACGTTTTCGAGATTTTCATTTTAGAAAACAAAATCAAATCTAAGAAATAAGATGCAGCACAGCAAACATATTTGTTTTGATTTTGTGAATTTGGTTTTGTTTGTTTTTATAGATTTCTTTAGGGACAAAACCCAATCCACCTTTTGATTGAAAAGTTAAATGGCACCTCTTTGCCTTTCATTGCCGTAATCGTTTATGTTAACTTGAAATCAGCTTTATTCAAATAATAGTAAACACTTCAACAACTCAATCGTCACTCGCTTCCATCAAATTACTTTATCACATTTTCCTCCCAGATATAATATAACCTCGCGGTAAACATTTCTAATCTAAACTGTTAACTATTTCATTCTTTCATATCGTAATATTGTATAGATACAGCGTAAATATTCTAGCAAAATGAAGAAGAAAAATTGTGCTCTATCGGAGTGCAAAGAGCTATTTTTAAATTTCATTTTTTAAATGAAATACGCTTGCTTTCAATGGGACGATCATACTGTATTTTAGTTGATTTAATTTTGATCTTCGGATTGTACCATTATTTAATAATGAATACAGCACATCTTTGTGTCACAGCTTAAATTTCGGTTCACACATGACAGTTTATCTACATGTATAACTCTGCCTTGTCCACTAGCGAAAAACATGTTCGTCATGCTGGCGACGCTCCCTATTGATCCAATATGTTAATTTCTCACACGAAAACTATTTTCTTTTCTGTTTGTAGTTAATATCCTTGCCATGGGCTAAGGTTATAACAAAAATTAGCGAAGGTTTTCATCTTCATCCTTGACCTATATTAGCGTGTGTGTGTGTGTGTGATAAAAATATATATTGGGCGTGTAAATTGGTTAATGCATTAGATCAAATTTATCTTGAATTGTATGCAGCATCATTCATAATGCAGGACAAACTATAATCATTATCCCACATAACATTAATCTGGCTCGACCTGTAAATAAACATTAGTAGTCGAGTCCCAAAATATTCCTTCCTCTGTGTTGAATAAATTGATACATGTTCAACACAAGATAGTCTTTCTTGGCCATTTGTATTAGTGCATCTTTTCCTTCATATGGTTTTACATATGCGTAGAAAGAAATATTGTTCTAGTATCACGTGCCATTGAAGGAATACATAACCGCAAGCCCATGGTAAAATCTCCTTCACTTTCAAGGCCCAGGTGTTACACTCTAGTGACTGCAGCTAAGAAAAATGCGGTTGTGAGGCACTCCCCTGTGTTCTATCAGTAAAAAGCAGTTTGTGCCACTTTTATGCCCCTCGAATATATTACAAATAAATAAGAGGAAGAAACAAAAACGGAACAATAACAAAATTTGAAAGGTTTTGTTTCTTTCTCAGTTTTAGTAAAGCTTTTGACTGTTGCTGAATTAAGTTCGAAAGTGCCTTACATGCTCAAATATTTCAAGAATGCAATACATAAATATGGGAAAAATGTCCTTTGACTATACACATGTAACGTGTCTGACAAATCTGTGTAAAATTTAGACCAATATTCAACACCTTTTTTAATTCACTCTATCAAATATAGACTAAGTGACAGAAGCTTCTTTATGATCTTGTTCATGCGTTTAGACTGAGATGAACATACCTAAACACATTAACATCGTACCTATTAGATAACACATTAAAATCATACCAATCAGATAACGCAGCTGTCTATCTTTAGCTCGTCGTCATGGAATCAATCAAATCCAGCTACGAAAGAGACCCATGCAAAAAGGGACGAAATGTTGATGTGAAATAGCTGTTTTTCTGAGTAGATATAAGGAAATATTTCACAAGTGAAGTGGAAGCATTTTATTTTCAAAAGTGGTCAAGACACGAGAGTGACAATACAAAAATGTTTCCACTCACGAGTGAACTATTTCCTTATATCTACTCAAGACACGTAAAATGTTTTTTTAATATTATATATTACTCAAGGCAAAACCGTCGATTTGCATGGATTGTTTTCTCCATTCTGTGCCAATGCGATTGACGGCTGCATTCCTACATGGAAAGAAAGAAGTTCCAATATTCTACAATTGTTTTAGGACAGCGACTTTTAACAAATGTAGCTAGTACATATAATGCTTCAAATTGTGTATTTTGTCAAATTAATGACTGTTTTCATACGAAAATGAAGAGATTTTTATTTTCGTTAACAGATTTCTAGCGCGAATTAATACAGTGACAGTGCTGGGGTATGGTTTCTGTAGAAACATCACAGAGCGGTTGTATCTGACTTCCTTCAGAGCGTTATATCTTTAAACTAAAGATTTTAATGATTGTCAGTTTACCTCTATGGAATTTGGTTCTTTATTTTGTTCATTTCTGCATTCAAACGTGAATTGTATGGCCTTGACAATCTTGGTGTCTAGATCAGTAACAGACGCTACGACTAAATTTCGATTGTCGTTTAATTTCGGATTCCAATCAACGTTCATCTATACCCGATTTTTCTATCGTTTTTAAACATGATTATGACTGTGATGAGAGTTATTTTGTTTCCTGGTCCCATTAATGCCTACATAGGAAATGGCTCATCTTTGTTACGGAAATTTCATGTAAAAATCAGATTCATAATGCACTACTCCACCCATCCACCCCCACCCCCACCCCACACACACACGTAGGCTCGGAGATGTAGAATTGACCCAATGCACGCTCTCGCGTGCCGTAAGAGGCGACAAATGGAGGCAGGAGCTGCGGTGGTACCTAATTTTTTGTTGCCGGACTTGTGACCGAAAGAGTGTGGTTTCGAATCCTACCATTGTGTCATGCCTAGTCGACTACCAGGTTTTTCCTTGGGCAATCCACTTTACTCCGATTGCTTCGGCACTAAATAACCTACCTGTTTTGCCGTTCTGTAAAACACCAAACCAAACCAAATGATAATGCATACATGAATGTCTTTATATAATGTGATGACCTCTATTGAGAATAATACAAGCAAAAAGAGTCAGAAGAATTTCTGGTGTACATGTCTTACATATAAATTGTAGATTCAACTCTCCTTGTATTTTATGGATTTTTTTCTTGATCAATATAAAGGCGTAAATATCTGGAAAAGATAATATTTCTAATAATCTCGGTGACTTTGTAGCATGGTACGTAACTTGTGGTGCATCTATTTTGATGCGCTATTACCATGCAAAGTATAAACAGTTTTTCACCCTAGGGTATTAGGCAAGTCATGAGATAAAAAAAAACACTTCTTTTAATCCGTTTATCTTAAACTCAGGTAACTAGCAGAAACACTGCCGATAACTAAATAAATAATTCGATCTTTTATCTTTACCTCAGTGTAATGCTTTGACACCTTGCTATTGCATTTTGGCACTTGACGTGTATATATCTATACATTCCAGTATTCAAAAATTGTAAAAACAAAAACACAGTTTGAACACCTTTTGCCACCAAGGATGTGACCAAATAATTAACGGATCGCACATGTCTTATATTCTGGAGAAATGAACATACCCTGTAAAAATAAAAAAAAAATATGTCTGTGCTTAAATTGATGTTAGACTCATGATCCGAAATTTTGAAACAAAATTACAAGTCTATTTATATCTTCGCAATTTAAACAACAGACAAGGATGGGCACTTTTTTTCAGTTGCGCTGTTGTACGTCATTTGCAAGACGCATGCTATTTATAGTACAAGATTTGATTCTAATTTAAAGCTCATGCTTCAATATATTACCGGATATATGACAACTACTAGGCTTGATCACGTGTAACCAAAATATGATTGCTGAGAAACTTTACTGCAGATTACATCGGGGAGGGGTTATAACTTAAAATTGCAGGTGTATGATCTTTAGCACACAAAAAACCAAAAAACAATGACCTATAAAATAGTTCGTACAAACTCAAAGATACGGTAAAAGTACGAGTCTCATGAAAGGGTATGATTGGGGGTGGGGTCAAATGAGTATGCAACATGGTTTGCATTTTATTTTCAGTGACCACCACCACCATACACCCACCCCAAAACCACCAACAAGTAAATATTGACTGATCCCTTACAAGTGTCATGCGGTCAAGTTTGATATTTGATGGTAAAGGTTAAAGATAACATTATTCTCTCAATACATGGACACAAACAATTTCATGATAATCTAAAAGCGAATCCGGTAAATCATTTTGCTAAGTCAAATAAAGCATAGAAGAAGTTGAGAGGAATCAAATAGATAAGAAAATATCTTGAACGTACTTAACCACATTTCACCGGAAAGATCTTACCCTCATCTAGTAACTCCGCACCTGCTCTGAGTACCTCGAATAAGGTAGTTTGTAGTTTCGAAAACACACATTAGATTAAATCTCTGCAATCATGTTCATGATGTCTCACAAGAAACAGTGTTATTAAATTCAGCGTGTCTGGCCAGGATAATAGAATTCTGTCTAGTTTATCAGACATTTTTTGAACACCATACTGGCATCTCGAAATCCGACATTATTTCTTTTAACAGAGACTCAAGAATTGTGTTTTTTACTGAGTGCTAATAAACTAAAAATTCTATATTTGGTGATAGTGTAAAATTTGGATCATATGTATTTTCTACATCTGACTGCTCCTGAACAAAACCTTATTACAATCCAATCCTAACACGCTGCGAATATAACGCGCTTTCCGATTGATCAAACTTCAGAGTTTGCGCCAGTAAAATCCAAGATATACTGTCGGAAATTTTAAAGCCTTGTGTTTGAGGACTTAAAGACGTTAATGGTGGTTTTACTGTTGCAAATATCCGTTTCACTCGCTCCGCTGATGTGTTGCCGGTAAAACCAATTTGCGACGGTAAAGCGACCAAGAACGTCTTCAGATCCTCAAATACAAGACTGTTATCCCATAATTCCGATTTGCTTGGAGTTACAGAAGATTAATGATCTTAGAATGAAAGACACTGTCCCATACGAGACACCAAGAATTATAGGAATCTATCGAAAGGATTCTTACGCACCAGCGACAGTACTACGCTTTTGATTGGTCAGACATTAAAATATGCGGCTGTAACATCTACGACATACTGTATGAAATTGTGACGTCATGAGTGTCCCTGTGATGATGTGCAAGAGAAACGTACAAATTTCTCCTATTTTAGACAAAACTTTCCAAAGCGTGTTAGAAAGGGGATAACAATATCGTGCTTGATGATTTTAGGACATTTAATGGTGGCTTTATTGTCGAAACTTTTAACAGGCTCCTCTGACGAATCGCTAGTATAACTGAATTTGCAACAGGACAAACACCATTGATCTCCGTCCCCAAATTTTTGTTACGCAGTCAATCTCATTTTAGTTATAAACAATCCATATTTACTGCAAATGTACTCCTCATTACCGATATAGCTAATCATCCCTAACTAAATAGATTATGTGTGGAATTAAATATTTGTATCAAATCTTGGAAATCAATCTGCAGAGACTAGTAAGTGCTTATTTAGGGATGAAACTATACACGGGCTATCAGATGTCGGGAGAAGGGGTAAGAAAGAGGTTAATCTAGCTAAAAGAATCATCCATGTTTAATTCGTATTTTCCAATTTCGAATCACTTGCTTGGAAAGGTATTACAAATTGTATTTCAGACAATTACTACGTCTATCTTTTCATAATAATCGTATTTGCTCTTTGATCCTTGTCAATTTGATAATTATCAGATATCGTAAAACATCATTTTCTGAAAAATGTATGTCAATTAACCTCGTGTAAAATTACATGTACATCTTTTAAAAGATATTTATAGAACAGAATGATGGATCTGGATATAATGACACAGGTAGTTTACCGGACAGTGGCCCTTAACGCTTCTTTTTCACAAGAAAAAGAGTTATGTACAAATTATACCTTTCCCAAATGCGCATGAGTTACCTAGCGTGAAATCAGATCATATCGGTCAACACATTACACGATAAAGATAGGTTGGGATAATATTTTAATGTGCCATTCAGTGAATTGAATACGTGTAGTAATTTATATTCTAGCATAGTATTGCATTACTAAATTCGTCCTTTCAGTGGGGTCATAATTTTTCTAAAGAATGTCTAAGCTTTTGTTGTATTATGTTTGTTCTCCCAGTGCTATCTTCTATTTCGATTATATTACCTCCAATCAAACTCGGTTGTCAATAACTAGTACTAAATTATCACGACTGATTAAAAAGTAATTATTAATTGAATAGCGTCAGAGTAATGTCGAGACCGAAGAACTTAAATATTTAGAAGGTGGAGGGTGACACATTGACTCCTTACTCCAGAGGATGCAAAGTGGAATAACAATTAGTGAAAAGAAATATTTGCTTTATCTATTATATTTTTTAAAAATTATGTTCACTCTCAGTATATTATACTTTAACGGTGTACCTTATAAATACGCCATACTCTTTTGCAATGAATATATACAAAAGTAACAAACAGTCGTTCATACGAAGCTACTCTAATACTAATACACTTTTGGAATGGATTTTTCGGACAAGTCCTAATTTAAATTTACATTTCAAACATCGTATTGGTCAAACGAAAGTTAGACTTATATTTAACCAAATCATATTGCTGGACACTACTGTATACGTAAGCTTCGACTAAAATTTTGTTGGTTAAAAACGAGCCTGGTGGATCTGAGGTTATCAGATAGAGGAGAAAAAGAAAAGCAGGGCAAATCATACTATTCAGATCTGAACTTGAAATTTTTCTGAAACTTTGCATGTGAGTTGTAATGGATTGGTTCAGTGAAAAGCAGTGAAAAAAATAGTAAGTCACCGATCTCGTTTTCGAGATAACGTGGCGTCATTAATAATCGATTCAGGGACAGTCTGAGAAAGTGATAGGTTGAAAATTGAAGCAGAGTGTATTTTCATCGTGTAAAGTTAATGTCCTTGCTTTGTTTACATGACAACTATTGTAATTATATATAGTTTCAAGTTTTGTATACAGATTTTGTTATCTGATAATGTATTGCAACCTGTTAAGTAATTTGCAAATAAGATATTATTCAATTTTAATATAGAGTAACGATACTTCGATGCCCCCCCCCCCCCCCCGACTCAGAACAAAACACCAATGAGGTTTTGTATTTATTACAAAGTTTGATTCGATGCATCAAAGAATATCGACGTTCGTACGTCAGGGAAAAAATGGAAATTGTTCCAATCAAGGTGTGTGATATGAAAGTATGGACTGAACATCGGTATCAAACGCCAGATCAACCATGTAAGATTAAATGGGTATGTAATACATTTCTGTAAATATTCACAAGGAATGTGTGTTATTAAAGAATTTAGTAATATAAAAGTAGTAATCGCTCTTTGTATATGTAAGTTTACTTTGATCATATTCTGTTCTCGCGTGTACACATGTCTTTCCACTTCTCTCTCTCTCTGTCTGTCTCTCTATGTCTGTCTGTCTCTCTGTCTGTCTGTCTCTCTCATCTAGCAATGCCACTCAATCATGTGCCACCTGCTTCCTTCCCACAACTGTAGCTATCATTCCAATTCATCGTTACTCAAATTAGTTAAATAATTGGTCACTCTTCTTCCATCCATGGGAATAATAAAAAGTCGTCTTCTGTCTACTGCAATCTTTGATATTTTATGTTCGTTTTCTTCTCATTTCTTTGTTAAAAATGAACACGTGAAAAAAATTCATTCGCACAACGCACGCCATCTTAGCGCGTCCTAGTAGACGCTTTGTTTTAAAAAACCAAGAGAAGAACGTAAATGCGTGACGTATAAAGTATGACGTAATTTATGTCGCAGATCAGGATGGACATACACAACATTGTGATTTGTCTTCAAGCGCCAATCGCTGTTTGTCTACTTAAATCAGTTTGTTTGTATTTGTTAGGTTAACACTAAATAGCTTCTTAAGTTCATCAACATCAGTGTCTTATAATTAACACAGAAGGAGAAAGTTTTGATTGATTAGAAAATTATAACATGGGAGACAATTTTGAAAGATGTATTAACTTTAAAATGATTTGACCACAAACTGCGCCAACGGGCTAACATAGGTCTCAGCGATTCTTTTATTCCCACCAATTTTACAGCGGTCTTAAGACTAGAATCTATTATACATTAATGATCAAAACCAAAGCCAAAATATGGGAAACAAACTTGGTAATGAAATACAACGTAATTTTGGGTAGACGTGCAAATGCTCTAAGTCTGATCGGTGTCATGAGGAACCACTGAACAGAGAGAGAGAGAGAAAGAAAGAGAGCAAACAGGACAAAGCACGGTGCAGCAAGTCGGAGAAACTAGCATTGCGCTTTCGAAGTCTAGGGACTACACGAACAATTGACCAAAATCAAAGAATATAATCCTAATATATCCTAAAAAGCAAACAACTATATATTTTTACTATTTACATTTTGGCAAAATCAGGTATTTCAATTTGACAAGAACACACTTTTGCGTATAACTTGCCCACATACGATCTATTTAACTGACTGAAACAAATGAAACTGACTGAAACAAACGAAACGTAACATGATATGGCAATGATACGGATGGGTGACCACCCAAACTTTTGTTCTGCTTTTTTTTAGGATGTATAAGGATTATATTCTTTGATTTGGGTTTTAATAACGCAACAGTATGCAAATAAATATTTTGTTTACGCTTTTGTGTTTGTAATTGTTAATAGCTTGTGTCGTCCGCCTTCAAAAAGGTATTCGTATATCTCAAAAGCGTTTTTGCACCGTGGTTTGTCATGTTATTTCCTCTATAATTTTTCCTTTATATATATATATATATATATATATATATATATATATATATATATATATATATATATACATTCATACTCATCTAAGCTTTACCTTTATTGCCATGCTACTATGGACTGGCACCCCATGGGACAGGGACTTATACGGTATTTGCAACGCCTTGTGCAACAAATCTAGCCTACCGTTTAAACAACGTGCAGTTTGAATACCGCTTGATTTAGTTTGGTGCCGTTTCTTTATATTCCTAATGTTCCCGTTATCGT
Organism: Margaritifera margaritifera; assembly: GCA_029931535.1. NCBI lineage: Eukaryota > Metazoa > Mollusca > Bivalvia > Unionida > Margaritiferidae > Margaritifera > Margaritifera margaritifera. The sequence goes on from JAQPZY010001008.1 coordinate 738,120, forward strand.
CCGGCAAATATTCATATATATTTACAATTTTTGAATCGTAAAAGGAGAAGAATATTATAGGCCTTGGCTTTCTTTCTAATCCTTTACCTTCTATATTGTACATCTTGTAATCTCCAACTACAAATTTATGAAATAAAATATGTTTAAACTAATGTTATTACTGATTTAGCCTACCATTTTCTACCGTTTGCATTCCGTTCATAATGGTTTGGTTATTGTAAGGTTGCTCACCACCTGCATACCGTACGATACACATATATTTTCCAATGTTGCAAAGAAGTTACCAGCACGGAATTTCCTAGCGGCTGTTATCTATAGAATCAGTTATTTCCACCCTTATGACCGGTTACTGGGTCTTTTGCCTTTTAAATTTTTAGAAAGAATCATTATTTACAAACGTCGACATTTGTAGATCTAAGCGTAGGTTCAGATCTATGGTTAGATAGGCTAAATAAATTTAATAATCTTAACATCTGAATGGCAACCCAGATAGTGAGGAAATAAATTATTCATGGCGGGAGAAATGTGCTAGCTAAAAGAAATTTAGCCTGGCTCTTGTGAAATTATTCAGCAAGATCCTTCATGGAAAACGTCTTAGGTATGCTCTTGATAGTATCAAGACCAAATCTGTCATGAATTCTTGATTTATTGTACCTTGAATGGCGTACGACCTAAATAATGCCTTATGGCATGATGTTGTTAAACACATTGTCATAAGAAAAATGCTGAACTATCCACATATAGGTTTCAGCATATGCTTTTCAGCCCAACAAAATAACCAGTAAGCACTGTTTGAGGAACACTAAAATGCGTAACTTTATTTCTGGACAGTCCTTGTAACACGTTTGCAAAGATCTCCATTCATTTTTAATTAAATGAACTGAATAACTTGATGCAAGAGAAAAAGAAAGTGAAATAAAACTGATCGAGTTGAAGTAGAATTATCAACATAGTGTTTAACCGTTCAATGATTAAATGACTTCGATGACAATAAATGATCCGTCAACGTATTACAATACGAGCTTTTGAATGGCAGAAGCTTTTACATGGTCTTGTTCATGGAAAATTGTTTTAAACATAATACTAAGAATGGATGATATATTGGGACATATAGAACTTGCATGTTAGTTAGATCAAATGAGATTCGACCGTAAAATTTAGCCGAATTTATATCTTCAACCGGTATATAATTGGTATAGGAAATGTATCCTGAGGTGCAAGAAAAATGATCTTTTTCTGATAATGCAACAATATCAGTTTCTAATAGAACAATATCAGTAACACTTATGTTAGTACAAAAACAACATCCCTCAGAATCGCCTGTTTGATGTTAATCCGGCCTTAAAAGTTGCCGATTCAGCAGCCAGGTTTGTTACTTTTAACAAAATATTTGTATTTTTGTGCGTCTTAATTAAAAAAGGAAATTTCAATGGTGGATTTGCTATGGATTTCTCAAAATGATGAAACAGATCTACTCTCATATGCCGGCACCGTATTTTCCTCTTTTGTTTTTGTGAATACAATGTATTTTGTCAATAAATGCGTGAAATTATGTGTGCTACGTAGATAAGAAAGTGAGATAGATCTTGTGATGAGTTGAACTTTCTTTATGACCACGCCATATCCATGGAGGGTGCATCTAGTTTTACCCTTATATGTTACCCGCGGTAGAGCTCAGTTGGTACAGCATTGAACTCATAATCCACTGGTCACGGTTTAAATACCCGCCCAGGCCAGCCAGGGTCGACTGCCTCTGTGTGTCCTTGGGAAAAACAGAGCCAGATTTGATATGAGGTTTTACATTGTGAAGGCCTAGGTCAAGTTCTATTTTCACCATTTTTACAGAACTTAACAGAGTTATGGTCCTTACCATTTCCAAAACATTTTATGGGATTGTGCCTCTCGTTTGACTTTTTGAACTTTTCCCTTCAGTTGCATCATAATTTTGTTTCCGCTCAAAAACTTAATGGACTGAATGCAATTTTGGATGATTTACAATAAAAAGTTTGATTTTCACAATTTTCCGACAACATTTTACAGTGTTATGGTTGCTTCTTTTGACTTGAGACTTAGCCCTTTAGTTCCATCATATTGGCGGAGATATCCATGTCGTATTGACACAGTTATAGTTCTTTTATCACGCGCTACCACGCACGTTTTCACATTCTATTCAAAGTTATCACAGCGCTTTGGCGTGATCAGTTCAGATAAAATTAATATATTTCTTGCTGCAAATTAATGTTCATCCTGTGTACATGTATTCGTTCCTTACATGTATTATTGCATTTCAGAAAAACAAAACAATCTTGGCACAAGTCTATCTGCCTCAGTATATTAGCTTCAAACCTCTTGGGGCCAAACGCATTATGCTGCATCCAGCAAGATCAAGACTTTGACTGGATTTGTACAATATTTTAAATAAACGTTGCGTATCCAGACCCTTAGCTCTAGTCCAGACCCTTAGCTGTAGTCCAGAAGCTCAGCTAGTTTTAGGATTCATGGGCGTACTTGCCCTAAGGCTTTGAAAGTTTGCAAAACTGTTACAATGTTTCAAATAGACAAGAGCCAGGGAGTAAATAAAAAATAAATAAATAAATAAAATATAATGATCAGCTTTACCTTCCTACAGATTGGATTTCATTCAGTGTATCGTGTCTTCGTGCAGTCTTTAAGCACATTTATGAATTCAGGTCCTGTTTTCTATATTTGAAGACCAATATATTTAACCCTGTTACATTTATATGCCTATACATATATACTATATTACATTTTAGTTTTTAAGTTTCATATAAGCATTTAGAGCGAGCTAGAGATAATATCATTCCTTTTCCGTACTATTCAGTTGATGAAACAACCTTTTCTCCAATGTAATATTTTTATATACATTTGAATTTTGGATTAATTTATTTTTGAAATCCATCGGACAAAAAAATAAAATGTAACAGGGTCCTTTTTTCGAAGCTTTCTTCGATGTTTCGAGTATCTTAAAAGCAGACAATTAACGGCTTCATTAATTTCATTTTCCACGGCCTTTGAAGAAAGCTCAATAATTGTATAGCCATTTTTCCACTCCAAAATACATCCTGCTTATAAAAGCACTAATATATGTCCGTATCTGTAATCACTACCGCTTTTACAGCTGTTGGGAATATGGAAGCTATTTACTTATCGTCCCAAAGAGCACGATAATGTGTTTTAAGCGGTGTTTTTTTTTTTTTTTTTATTTTTATTTTTTTTTTATTTTTTTTTTTGCATTATCATGGTTAATTGTCTTTTATAGCTTTGGGAACATAAGAATATTGAATTTAAAATATGACATATCTTCTGAATCTAAGCTTCTCTCTCTATCTCTCTCTCTCTCTCTCACACACACATACGCACACACACACACACACACACACAATAAATCCAGACACTAACAGCAGAAATAATACAGAAACAGTAACCAGAACAAACCATTCACTCTGCGTGATAGAAGTAGCACCTGCTGAACCTGTTAATTATCTAAAATCTACGTTGACTTCAATAGATACTATAAAGGCATTAACAATCTGACTCATAGATAGTTAACTGTTAGAGCAGCCTATATGTCCGAATTAATAGATGATTTATCGATTCATCTCTCTCTCTCTCTCCCTCAACACTTCTCATAAATCATCCACGTGCTAGCAGCAAAAATAAAAAAGAATGATATAGAGCTTTTATGTAATTGTTATCATGTATAAAAGAAGCGAAGGAAACCATTATATTCAAAAAAAGATACACATACTTTTTACCTGCATGCAAATTCCATAACACAAGCGTAGTCATGGAATCTTCAGTGTGAAAAACCCTCTCATTTCACAACCAATGTATATAGTTTCAGCATTAAAAGAACAACAAGGGGGATGGTACGGAAAAATAATAGATACAAAGCAGACAAATGCACTGTTGTTTATATCGTCCACTGTAAAAGACAAACCAAGAAGAGAACTTTCATCAGCTCAGCAACAGAGATGAATCCCAAAGAGTATCAACAGTTGTAATGTAGATAGTCTTTTTTGTAATGTACTCTAGATAGTCTTTTTTGTAATGTACTCTAGATGCACAAATTTGAATGAAATAGGCTGAAAATGATTTCAAAGGTAACAAATGTATGTATCGGCTCTTATTAACATATATTTCACTTTTCAACTGCATGTAGAACACATTGTATTATGGCGACATTCCATTGAAAAAGAATGGTGGGTGGGAACACACAAAAACGATGGGCACAAGTGGACGAGAAGAACAAATCTCTCACAACAAAATATTAATGGCACAGACGCTAATTCGACTTTTCAGCAAGGGACCGTCATTGCATGTTTCAGAATTCACCGCACAAGGAAACTTGAGAGAAAAATATATCATTATAAATTATTAACTTTGGTCACAAATGTGGCTACATTTAATGTATTGTTCAATAAGTATATTCACATTTTATCACTAAATATGTAATCAGAACGTCGATGACTAATTTACATTTTCCTTATCAAAGTGGATATTGAGTCAGAATTGTGTTAACTTAAGTAGTTTAAAAAATCTATTATGTTATCTTATTTTGCACTAGAAATGGTACGGAAGTGAATTTAAGAATTATATTCTTTGTGTGGGATCTTAAATTGCGATGTTTGACACGTAGGGGACGAGGCACGTGTGTCAACGTTTTCTTTTCTAAAAGTCATTTTGTGTTACGCAAACCTTGAGGAGGGGAAATACAAAATATCCTAAAAAAACTCCAAGGGGTCATGGATCTGCCCTCTAAACGTCATAAACCTTACTACTAATAATAATAATAATAATAATAATACAAATAATAATAAAGTCTTTATTTTATGAAGGTGACGCAGTTAGTACAAAAACTAATCTCCCTTGTGGCCCTCAATTATTTACATATGTACATGCAAATATATAAAATGCAGCTGGAAAACAAGGATCATACATAAAAGGTATTATGGATTAGTGTACACAAGAGCAACGTAGTATGGATTCAGTACACAGAGCATTGTGTACACAAACATTCATGATTGAAAACGTTTTCATTCACACACACACACAGACTCCATCTCTCTCTCTCTCTCTCTCTCTCTCTCTCTCTCTCTCTCTCTCTCTCTCTCTCTCTCTCTCTCACACACACACACACACACACACACACACACACAAGTAAACACCCAGAGACATTTTATATGATATATACAATAATACATATACAAAAATATGCAACAAGGTTTGTCATAACCTGTTTTAGATATCATATGGACTGCATCCATTTCAAACATCGGAGATGAAAGAAAAGCACTGATGATGCTTCTTTAACATCTTTATATAGACAGTTCCAATTGATTGGACCAGAGAAATTCGAACTATTTGTATACAATTCAGTTTTGGGCTTAGGACGACGAACGTTATATTATACGACATAGAGAGTAGTATCGGTATACTACAATCAATATTAGCATCATTTTGTTCTATTACTGAACATAGCATTTAAATATTTGGGCATAGAACCATGAAACTTTAAACATAAATTGAGTTTTTCTTAAACATATTCTTTCATAGATAGTCATGCTCTTCAAATCCTTTATACATTCGTAGACATTATCAACACTGTTGTCAAGGGTAATTCTGACGCTCGTTTTTTAAGTCTTTCCACTAGTAACAAATTGGGTTTGAAAGCATTACCCCTTATGATGTTGCAGTAGTTCAGATGAGGTTGAATATAACTTTTATAAAACATTACCCTGTGGTTAAAGGTTAGGAATTCTTTAATTTTTTTATAGTAACCAGATATTCTTAGGCATCTTTTTGGTAACATTTTTTGATATGCTCTGACCATAACTATTTTTTATCAACTTGAACTCCTAAAAAGTTTATCGTGCATAACATTTTTCAGTTCCACATCATTAATATTTATGTGGAGAATATTATCTTTAATTCTATTACGTCGCCGATGTGTGGTTATCAACATCACTTTAGTTTTGTCTAAATTAATGACCATTCCTTTATGTTTACTCCATATGGAAGGTTCCACAAGAGCATGAGTAAGTTTCTTTCAACAGTATTTTTAGATGAGCTAATATGATATAAGTTGGTGTCATCAGCATAGAGATCGGTATCAGTATTTCCTGTATGCAAATGTTGATCATTATAAATTTATAAATATAAGGAATATTAGTAGCCCTAAATTAGGTCTTTGAGGTACTCCGCAAGTCACAAGTGCTTCGTCTGACGTGACATTGTGTATGTCAACTTTTTGTTGTCTTCCTTTCAAATATGACTTAAACCAATTTAAAGAGTTGTTACTGAGCTTGTAGGGCTTAAATTTTTCAAGTACAATATAATGATCAACTGAATCAAAGGCTTTCATAAAATCAACCAACACAACTCCCACTAAATCCCCATTATCTAAAACTTTGAGCCATTTTTCAACCTTACTCGCAAAAGCAGTTTCACACGATTGATGTGGGCGAAAGCCTGATTGTCTTTGTTATCAGCATAATTTCACTCTCAGTACATTTCAGGTTATGTCTGTTCGTAGTGACATCTGGCCAAAACATTAATCTCAGCATTCTGGATATTTGATACCAAAGACGCTGGTGAGCGTGAAGAAGGAAAGTACTGAGATGTATCGAGGTCTGGTAGCCAGAATTGATCAACACATAAACGTTTCTTGAATGATCGTGACCCAGTTATTTGTCTCCGTGAGGACTGTTTCCTGAAATCATTGTCACACGATCAATCACAGTGGATTAGAAGGAACAAGGGATTTAGTTCGGTTCTTGAGGCTGCAGAAGATTATGAATGTTCAGAATTTACAGCAGCAAGTGAAACATACATCGAAGAACGACCAATCCAGACGTGAGAACAGGCAGTATTATAGATGCAAGCAATGGGGACATATTGCTCAGGATTGTCCAGCAGATAATGGAAAACATCGTGGTAATCCCGCTACTTGTTTTGTTAAGCCCGCAATTGGAGAAAGGCTTATTTCGGAATGGGAGCGAGCTCATGTTGGTGAAGGACACTGGTTCGGATACGACCTTGATAAGAGAGGATCTCGTTGTAAGCTGGAGGGGCATAAGGTTACATTATACACAGCAGTTGGCCTTGGTAAATGTTGACACTCCACATTAGAAGGAACCAGCGCAAGTGGGACTTGTCCCAAATTTAGCAACTGAAGCTCTATTTGGGATGGATATCCTTAGCAAGAAGGTGACTTTTGTTGTTACCAGGTCAATGGCAAAAATAATCGACGATGAGAAGACTGTGGAGAATACTGGCAGACATGAGGATGAAGACAAGAAAGGAGTTATCGACGATAGCATCGAAAGAGAAGATACTGATCGGTGTGATGATATTGAAGTTGACGAACTTTCTGCAATGACTGCGGATAGGTTAGCGAGACTACAGACGGCAGATATTTCCCTGCAAAATATTAGAGAGATGTCCTTTGCTACTCGTGACTAGGGGTCAACTGCATTCTTCTGGGAGAACAATATTTTGCGGAGCAAATGGCAGTCTGGTGATGGTTCTCATGGAGGGGAACAAATTGTCGTACCAGCAGGATTACGAAAAATGGTAATGGAGCTGGCACACGATCGACCCCTTGCAAGTCACTTTGGTATAGAGAAAACGAAAGAGAGTATTCTTCAATCATTCTTTTGGCCCGTAGTATTTGCAGATGTAAAAACATATTTTACCAAACAATATTGGTTTGTCCGCCAGTGATAACAGAACCGTTCTCAAAAATTGCAATGGATATTGTAGAGCCGTTATCTAAAACGATGTCTGGACACAAGTACATTCTGATGGTGGTTGATGATGCTACGAGGTACCCCGAAGCTTTTCCTCAGAAGAATATGGAGGCAACAAGTGTAGCTAAAGCACTGATGGAGTTGTTCAGCATATTAGCAGACAAAGGGATCAACTTCACTAGCACCTTATTGAAACAGTTGTATGAACAATTGAGTATCCATGGAGTTACAACAACGCCTTATCATCCACAAGCGTATGGTAGAACTCTTTAAAGGAACATTGAAATCGGTAGTGACAGTTGGCCAAAACATTAATCTCAGCATCCTGGATATTTGATACCAGAGACTGTCAACAGGCACAGTTCTGTTGTTTATCATCCCACGGTTAATGGGCCTGGGCCTGTTTTATGCCCTTAGATAATGCACAAATGTAAAATTAATTACAATTCCTTATCGCTAACCCTTACTAAAACAATGACAGAGTCGGCGAGCAATGAGTTATGTGGTATTGTAAGCAACACTGGGGTTTTATTTATTTATTTTTGTTGTTGTTGTTGTGGGTTTTTTTGTTGTTGTCGTTGTTGTTTTGGTTTTTTTTTTGTTTTCTTTTTGTTTGTATATTTCAACTTTAGTTTTACATAAAGTTGTTGGAGCCTTATTTGGTGTTTGTGTGTTCTTTGAACCCGAATGTAACATTCTTATCATACAACAGATTGTATACATGAAGAAAAATCATTAGGCAGTCATGAGAATGGTTCTCGAGGTTTTTGAATAGACATGAAGGATTGAGATGGGTCACAAGTTATTTATTTCATCACGAGGACCAAATTTATGAAGAGGTTTCACTTTAGCCTCCTTCCATTTGTCAGTAAATTTATTTGTCTGTATAATAAGATTACATATATATGTTATACTTTTAGAAATGAAAGGTGCTGCTGTCCGTAATAATCTGGGCCCAATGAAGTCGGTACCTGTGGACTTTGTTACTTTAAAATTTTGCACATATTTCAGTCGTTTTTTTGTCAGTTTTGACGGGCATCTCATAGAAAGTAAAGTCAGGGATTTTTTTTCTTAAGTAGTTATGAGCCTAAGCTTATAATCGTCCAATATATGAGATTTAAAGCTCTAAAGATCAGTGCCAGATCATCTTTTAAATATTATATCCGTCTAACCATCGAGTTAGAATACTTTGTGTTCGTGATTATATGAATACAATGAAGCCTGGGTTATTTTTATTCCAGAAAAGTACGCATTAAAAGAGATCTAAAATGTTTTAATAAATCTGAGCCTCAGGTTATGTGATGAGATATTTTGTTTGTTATGATTTTTGTTTCATTATATGTTTGTATCAATTTTGCTTTTGTAAGTTTCTCTTTCTATTGTCAAAACAAGCATTTCTAACCCAAAGTTCCCTGCAACGTCTTGCGGTCAGTCGAAACATACACCAGCGATGTTCGAAACCTTATTAAAGTGGTCCCTCACTCAAATGGAGGAACCTCCGCATTTTCTGTTTAGCAAAGAAAAAAAAAATTGGAAGTGTAAGGCGGATTGATTTCCCCATTTTGAGGGGAAAGCCAAAAGCAAACAGCACACAATTATTGCCCAACAATGTAGGACACAGTTTATGATCTGTTTCCTGACCTTACGTATATTAAACAACGTGTCAATTAAATACATTCAAGTAAAGAATGATGGTATTAACTGAATATAGCCTTTGAATCTTTTTTTTTTTTTAATCGCTATTTCACTTTTCGTATACATAGAGACGTAGTATTTTTCGTCACGTGATCCCGCCACTTAATAAATTCGTTTTCATGAACGAAAATTATAATGGCAGCCTCTGCGAAACATCAGAGGTATTTTCGTGGAAAAGGACGAAAATGCTCTAATTTGTTTCCTCACTTTGAAGCGCATAAGTACAGCTCGTTCCCTCGTATAGCACGGGTATAGTAATGGTCCCATTTTTGGGGTGGAGTAGTGTGTGAATGCAGTTTTGATATTGAACGTATCTCGGTATAAAGCCACCTCACTCATAACACGTTACAAATGTAAGGGATCAATGTACTAATGGCGATTGAGTGAAGAAGTAAACTTATCCTCCTTTCTATAATACAGACATACACGTACAAATATTACATCAGACACGCATAATTTGTCCGATTTCTCAGATCATACATAAATTTCCTTAAAGAAGATTATTAATGTGGAATTTATGTCTCAGACAGACAATATTAGGAAATCTGAATATTTGTATATCACTTCTGTGGCGGCGCGAGGGGGCGGGGCGGGGGGGGGGGAGCAATTGCCCCCAAGCGCCAGGCGAAGTTGGGCGCCTTCGGGAGCTTTGTTTTTTTTTTGGGGGGGGGGGTTTGCAACTGTAACGGGGGCTTAGATGGTGAAGGGGGGAAGGATGGAGGTTGGCAACTGACATACAAACTGTTCTCTGTAGCAAGGTAGGGGCGCCACTAAAGAACATTGCCCCCGGGCGCCTCGAACCCTCGCGCCGCCACTGTCTCATAGTAACTAATGTCATAATATCCCTAGTGACAAAAAAAAAAAGACTTTTATGAAATTACATACAAAAGTCTGAAACATCTCAAATGACACCAAGAAATTGCTAAATTAGAACTTTAATAAATACCTCACGATAATAGATAGAATCCTATAACCCGTACAGTTCAGATAGAAAATATTCCAGCAATAACAATCATGTGATATTGTGCATTAGATTTCACTTTTATAACAAAAAGGTGAAGAAGGAGGAGTAGGAGAAGGTGGCGCTGGCGCTCGTGTTCGTGGAGAATTGAGAAGGTAACAGTCGATTTTTAAGCACGACCTATACTGTAGATCCCCTTTCTTTCGCCGCAACAAACTTTCAAGGTTTCCAGATCTCAAGCAATTACACAACAATTTATTTTGGTGGATCAGTCCTTGTTTGTCTGTCTAATGTCTTATAAGATGCCTATTTAATTTCGTGGATATATTCCTCTAGCGAAATCCGCTAAAATAAACAACACGCCAAAAGGTAGATAGATTTGCTAAATGCCATTTTTAAAAGTATGATCGAACAAGTCAAAACTGTATACAACATAATACCCGCTATAACGTTTGGTCCATGTATTGCTCTGGCGCAAAAACAAATACATAATACTGAAAAATGTTCGTACATCATTGAATAATTTATAAATAATATAACGAAAAACGCGCTTAGTATCGAATGAGCTTAACATATTTTTAGAGAAAACAAGAAGAGAAAACGTTTTTCCTCAGTTATGAATATAAAACCTGCTTCGTCAGACACTTGATCTTACAGCTATCTGAACGGTTGTGTAATTTATAAATAAATGCAGGTGGGTGGAGTCTGGTTTTAGAAGGATTTGTGTACATTTTGTTCTAATGTTTATGATAAAGACAACCTTAACTACAGGATTAAGTAAATGTATGCAAGATTTCAACATGGTGCTGACACTTCAGACAAATCCTTGGGGAAGGTGAGCACAAAACATGCAGCATTCTTATCTTGTATAGATGTTAATTACCTCGCTCTGCATGAAGCTGACAGTTGTATCTGTAACAATTTTTTTTTCCGATTGGAAGCATTTAAGTAACATTTCTGTGAGTGTAAAAGAACATGCATGCATAAGGGTTTAATGGCACAATACTAGCTAAAGGGTGCTAACTAAAATAAATTTATATAAATGTAAATATAAAGATTTTCAAAATAAAATTAAGAAAATTAGAAAGATAAATCCTTGTCATAAATGTAAACGTGAAGTAATACAAGATGAAAGGTAAATATGTTAAATTGTATAAAAGGTATATAAAATAAAAGATAAATGTAAAAAATATAACATCCTTAAAATAAAAAGTAAACATTTTTATATAAAAATCCAATATTTTCTCAAGCAGTGCATCATCATAAAATTCCTTAATTAGGTTCACATCAAAACACATTTGTCTCACAAGCTGGAAGTCGATAAACACGACAAGAATGTGTTCCACTATCAGTGGATCCTGGCAGGGCATGCACTCCAGCCAAGGTTCACCCTTCAGAAGCTGTGCAGAAGTGAGGTATATGTGTCCAATACGCGATCTGCACAATACCGCTCATCTCTTCCTATTTGTTCTGTATAAAAGATACCACTGCCTTGTATATACAGAACATGCCGATTTATATAATATATGAAGTCCGTATATCAAATCTTCAATAAAAGAATGAAATTGTGGTATGTATATGTAAATAAATGTTGTTCTTGTTGTTGTTGGTTTAACGCCATTTTTCAGCACAAGATAGGCTATACATGGCGGCCAGTATATTTGGTGGAGGAAGAACCCGAAAAGTGCAATCAGCGTCTAATGTCTTATACAGAATATTTGACTAGGGTTTTATATGCTATTGAAATATCTAGTGAAAATAAATTCTTAGATTTACTGTTCATGAAAAACAATTTGCATTTATATACAAGTCTCATCTCATAATGTCACGTGATATATATATATATATATATATATATATATATATATATATATATATATATATATATATATATATATATATATCTTCTGGCTTGTTCCATATAGAATGTACATGTGATAAAAAGCATTGCAGCGAAAGTAAACACGTTTAGGTAAAAACTCAAAACTGTTCAATAATAATATTATTTTCTCTTGACCTTTACAAATAACTTCATGACAGAATTATGTTCATTACATGTGACATTTAAATTCACTTATTTGGCAAGGAATCGGTAACATATTGAAATACTAGACTTGGATGTTATGAGTAGTATAATACATTACAGGAAAAGAACGATCAGAAAATGAAATAAATGGACCCTTGAGAAAACACACTCAAGAAATCATTGAAATTCTCGTAGATTTTGTTTATGCAGTTAACTTTTAAAATTCAGCAACGTTGTGAACCTTGTAAATTTTCAACGTGCCTAGGAATTTTTTAAATAATCTGGAATGAAGCCATAATGAACTTCTGGAATATATATATATATATATATATATATATATATATATATATATATATATATATATAGAGAGAGAGAGAGAGAGAGAGAGAGAGAGAGAGAGAGAGAGAGAGAGAGAGAGAGAGAGAGAGAGAGACTGTCAAAAACAGAATATTTAAACAAGAGTATACGACAATTACTGCACTCAAGCAGCACATGCATTTGACTTCTCAAATAATTGCGGACAGCTCCGCCCATCTTTTTTGCATATGCATTTTTGTCTTTTTAGGTTTAATTTAGCAAATGTTTTGCTTGTATCAGTTTATGTTTGAGTTAAATTCCCAAATATGATAAAATTTGAAAAATTACTTATAAGATATTGGTCTGAAAGTTACCATATAGTTCAATTAGAAATCACTATATTGTCTAAACTGTCATATCTATGTCCTATCTATGTAAGGTTACATAGCCTTATTGATGATTGATCCCATTGTTTGATTGGTTAATTCCTTATATATACTTGACACGTGGGCGGAAAACCGAGACGTCAATTTCACTGTTCGAATACGACTAACGTCACAAAAGCACACACGTCAAGACAGCAGAAACCCGCATGATGGTGTAAGAATATAAAATATAATCGGGGATTGAAAAAACCTCTCTATTGCCACATCTCTAGAGTATGGATTTATTCACGTCTGTGTGTGTGTGTTTTGTGTGTGTGTGTGTGTGTGTGTGTGTGTGTGTGTGTGTGTGTGTGTGTCGCACCTCAGTCCAAAATAAATAGTTCATAATAATTGCTTCCGTGCGTAACGTTCGCCCACATAATGAAGGTTAGCAAACGCCACTGTTGCTATGGCCCATCGAGTACTTCTAGTCTATACCGGGAATATGTTTGTTGTCCTATGTTTGGAAAGTTTATGGCGTACCAATGTGAACACTCTTGCCTTTTCCCCATTTTATATTATAGTTACGGAACAAGCCGAGAGATGTCTAAATGTTCCCCATGACGACAGTTATCCTGTCCAGATATCGTTTTTCTTGTAAATACATCCAGACAAAAAACAGTGAGGACAATTAATTCTGTACTAAATATTTCCCAGCATAATGTGCTTATACATAACACAAATTCAAATAAGGTGTTTCTCACTGAAGTTTGAAAAATAAAAACGGATTTACAAGTATATTCGCTGAGTGTTGTTTTGTTAATTGTTTCCCTTATGTTTTTCATTAGAGCACTGTTGTTCTTGCACCAGCAACAATTCAGGATTCCGTCTAGTTATATAAATGTTTCTGAAATAGTAGGTATAGTCGAATATTCGTCTGTAATCTGTCTCGAAACGACCTGCTTGATCGCATTATCCTCTAAGACAGATAATGGTTCCCCCAAATTTATGATTTAAGGAACATTTGTTACTCATAAAAGCAATTTGGACCACTCTATCACAAATTAGACACGGATTCGTATTGCGATTATTGGACAAACTTCAGTCAGTAGGGAGTATGAATGTCAGAAACAATTCGGTTCGACTATTTTGCTATATATTTTCGTTAATATCACATATTAGGCAATGAAAAGGGAAGGACCAGCATTTGATTCCAGTAGTTATTTATAAACGAGCGTCTTAAGCAAGTATGTGTTTCATATGACATATATTACAAGTGTTGAATACAGATGTATAGCAGCAGCTTTGCAACGAGCGGCATATTTGATTTCTTGATCTATTTAATAAATTTAATAGCAAATATACACGAGTGTGAGATTCTATTTATCACACAACGTAAGGGTAATTCGATTTTTGACAAAAAGAAGCAGAAAAGCAACACTGCATAAAGAATCAGCGCTCCTCTATAACGTTTCTACAATTGTGGCTTATTGTGTCAGTTTTGACGTACGCTAATGATTTTACGCAGTAACGCTACAAACGGGAACGTAATGCGATGTAATAAATATCTCTCGATCATCAAATTGGCAATGACTGGTACCATATGGCAATATTGTCATTGATGCCATAATACAATAATTGCAACAGTAATTACTTTCCTTATATATTTCCTTTATTCGTCTACAGTTTTGATAAAACCCACCGTTTAAATTACAAGTAAAATTGAACCAAAATTTTCTTTTCTTAAACAGTAATTGGGACACAATATATGATATTGCAGGATTGGATGTGCGGTATTTTCTGAAAATAATTGCATTTAAATGAAATCACCAAATTATTTTGTGCTGACAATGACATTTTAGGAAACTACTTGAGCTTACCTGTCGGCTTATTTTTTGCTTAGGTTTCTATGCTCCTCTATCTTGTATTCAAGTAAATTCTTTTGCTATTCAGCAGGTCTCCAGGGAAAGCAAATCAGAAAAAATATTCTTAATTTTCTTAGGGATTACAACAGGATGCAATCACAAACTAGAATGTTTTTACCGCTATAGTCAGACATTTATTTTAATTATTTGGTGTTGGCTTGCTGGTGACATTGGTTATGACGACAAGAAAGAGATTCATGTTTATCATTCATCTGAACCAAGGTACCGAAACATGTGAGTGTTGCTTCACGCCTAACCATATTTGTTTGTCGCAAGCTTCGAAACACACCCATGAGTGATACCTAAAAAGCACTTCAATCGAAAACTCCCGTCAGCAAAGCCCAGTTGAAGTTGAAATGGTCAGGTGTATGAAAAATACCACGTAAGAAGTTGAAATGATAACAAAACTATCGTACCTAACACTTATTATATCATTGTAATGGCACTAGAATCTCAAGTAATATATTTGAGAACTATATTTTAACCACTGTTTACAAATATTATCAAAGCTCACATAAAGGGCGCATAGATACATAAGGATTTTTTTCTTTTCTTTTTTTTATTTTTATTTTTTTCCTTCTGGTGTTATGTACTAGTAACTCCTAGTTTTATAGGTCATATTTTAACCCGTCTAAATGTTTGTAACAAAGGCTTGCTAAAATGTCTAATTATTCTATCCTAAATGCCCACACATTCACAATGCCATGCACATCTATCCGCCATGTCTAAAAACTAGTCATTTACATCCTTCTGTTACATGGTGTATGCATGGTAGGGCATATTATGTTGGCTCCTCATCCCACATCAAATTATGCCTATTCCATTCAGAATGTTTAACATCGATCAAAAATGTTTTTAAAGTAAATTTTATGTAGAATTACTGTAAATTCTCTATCCATGAAGTAATTTAAATAAGACAATGCTCTCCACACGAAACAGATGATAGAAAATCAAAATGCAAGGATATTTAAAGGAGAGAGAGAGGGAGAAAGAAGTCGCCAATGGTTTACAATCTAGAGACAGAATATGCTTAGCTTCATTGCCATGATGAGTTGTAAAGACTTCAAACCTTGGAACATCATTTGCGGTATTTTACACGTGTATACGACAGCGTTTGAGTTTTTAGTACAACCCTTTAGAAAAAGAAATGTACAATTGTTGTGGGATAGCTTGAATTAGGCGTAGAAAGGAAAGATAAGAAGCAATAGGAACAAATACTGTTTATCAGCACATTTATAATCTCTAGGGATTTAAACTTTTCGAAAGATTGAAAGGACAGATTGCAGATTGATCGGTTCACAGTATTGGAAGTAAGCCGAGGAATAATTGTGAAATCAATAGTGCCATCTATGCCGTAAATTCCACATATAAATAATAAGAAAACCTTGTGGAAAAATGAAAATATATATATACATATATATGAATACATTCAGAAGTCCAAAGAGACAGGAGTACGTATGGACGAACAATCCCTATCGTTACCTTATGAAATATGAATGTTTATGCACATTTTAAAATGTCAAGGAGGTAAATTTAAGATTTGCAATGACTTTCAAAGTACAAGATAATATCACTATTCGCCTCTTGAGCTCTGCCTGACGGTAATGTCGGCTTCAGTAACTTTGCTGATGTGGGATCTACATGAGAGACGACATTTCTTCGTTTCTCCTACGCAACCTCAGAGGTTCACATGTGTTTTTAGTTTTAATGTCCCCTTGAACGGGTGTGTCCGCCTTTTGAAAACAGACTAATAGTCTTAGTTTCCATAAAAAGTGTTGAGAGACAGATCGAAAATGTTTAGAGTCGGGGAAAAGTAGAATCTCTCAAAGTCTTAACTGACATCAAGCCCACCGCCGAAAAGTGATTTCATCGGATTTATCTGATTTTTGTTCCATGCTGCACCGTGTATCCTCAAGTTTGTGTTGCTATATTAGAGTCCAGATACACAGACATGCAAATGGACATACGGACGAACAATCGACTTCTGCAGGCTTGGCTTGGAAGACTTTCCTTTCGTATATGTCATTCCTAACGGTTCGATCAATTAGTCACGATATATTGAGCGTCACACAAAAATAAAGCAACAACGTGGAGACAAAATTCTAAATGATTCTTCTTCTGTCTTCAAAATATAAACAAAATAAATTCACATACACACACACACACACACACACACACACACATACATGTGTGTAAATTTATTTTCCTTATATTTTGAAGACAGAAAAAGTATCATGTAGAATTTAGTTTCCACGTTGCTGCTTTATTTCTGTGTGAGTTATCTGTTTTGTGCGAGTTTGTTTGCCTATGACAAACGGACACGTAGGTGCCGAAAGCGTTTGGGCTAGTTTTGCGTGACTCGGTTCGTTTCACATTATATATATATATATATATATATATATATATATATATATATATATATATATATATATATATATATATATATATATGGAACTCACCAGCTCATTGATCCGACAAAACTGCTTATGTATTCTATGAAACTCTTGGCTCCTTGGTTTAGAATTAATCCGACAAAACTGCGTCTGTATTCTATGAAACTTTTTCTTGGTTCCTTGGTTTAGATTTAATCCTACAAAACTGTGTCTGTATTCTATGAAACTTTTTGTTGGTTCCTTGGTTTAGATTTAATCCGACAAAACTGCGTCTGTATTCTATGAAACTCTTGGTTCATTGGTTTAGAATTCTGCTTATAAACCCAGTCGTAATCAACATAGATTCAGTTTAGGGATCCTTTGGTACGCTAACGCTATCTAGCAATAGCTAACATGGGATAGTCAAGTCCAAAACTGAAATTGATCAAGTGGTAGCAAATACAGTGACGTGTCAAACCCTATCCTCGTTAGACAGATTGGTAATTGAAAATTTTATGTTCTTGACTTTTAATGTGAAACTGAGATATATTTCCGTTTATGAATTTGTTTCGTTTCCACCCCCCACCCCTCATTCTTGCCTGGTTTTGAGAGGAAAATAATTCATCGTATGCCGTGGTCTGGCACAGAAATACCGCCCTCGGGATCATAATGTGTGGGCAGGACCTCGACAAAGCCTCTTTCGTGCTTGCAAAGTCTGACATATGGGTGGTATTTCCCTATTTCATAGCTGGTCCCTTTGTCTCCAATTTTTTTAGCAAGAAACGCAAGCTGAAGCACAAAAACCCCTCCGTACTCGCTTAGAAGTCCATTCAAACTGCAAATAGCATAGACATTGATCTGCTGTCGCATAATGCTCCGGCAGATCAGGATCTATGTTGTTTCCTTTACTAATTGCTCCTAACAAACAGCATAGACCCAGATCTTTCAGCGCATTATACGACGGCAGATCTGGGTCTATACAGTTTTGCAACTGGACCCGATTTATTAGCGAGTATAGACGATATGTCAGTAACGATTAGACAATCTAGTAGAAATACACAAGTTAAGACAAACGTTATGTGATTCTAGTTTAATTATAAGTAAAGTTAACAAGTTTGGGGACATTACGCTTGACATTGATTATCGAGAAGACAGGCCAGTGCTACATGCGCTGCTGGAGGCAATGGTTGTATCAGATTAGACCATGATAGCGGCATCTTAGTATCTTACTGGACTGATATTTCAAGATTTCAATCCCTACCGGAAGTGTGCGCTCACCTCTAAACACAAGATTTTTGGATTTGATAAAATCGAAAATTTATCAAAAGTTGAGAAATACAGAACAGACCACGGCAAATAAATCTAAGGAATTAGTACGTAAAGACGTTGTTTGTTATTGTGTAGTAAATGTGTGCCATCACGAGGAGAGAAGAGTGTGTTGCACAGTAAATACGGGGATTAGAGAGGCCCTTAGCAGCAGAAAATTGAAGAATCTTGCACTCTCAGTAATTTTGCACTGAATACGGAGAATATCGGAGTAAACAAGATTAAAAGGGTCTCTTTGAGAGAATGGTACAGGGAATAAGTAAACTGGAGAAATCAAAATGTTCAATAAGCATTCAATGCAAAATCATACAACTTTTTCTCCTGTTTAACATAATAAAAAATACATGATGATTTTGTGTTTTAATAATGAAAAAACATCATGCAATGTTGGTTTTCTGCTTCATTTTATCGAGAATGGAATTTCCCTCATTTTTTTTTAATACACGATACGTGAGCATATTAAATTTCTTATTTGCTGGCTGCATTTCAACCTAGTCACTTTGTATGGATGCCAATTTTACTTTATTGTCCATGAAATCGGGCGCCCTCTAATCTCGCCCAATTATCAAAGCTTAAAAATGCGTGAAGAAGAATGTCAGAATATTTTTAAAATCAATGGTTTATTGACAAACAGATAGATTTCACTTCCACTCAGATTCACAACTGCAGGAAATAGATGTCCGCCATCTTCGAGTGTGTGTGTGTGTGTGTGTGTGTGTGTGTGTGTGTGTGTGTGTGTGTGTGTGTGTGTGTGTGTGTGTGTGTGTGAGGGTGGGGGTAGAAGGTTGATGGTGGGGGCTGGGGAATCAACCTACCACAGAAATAGTTGAAACAAATATAACTCAGCTTTACATATTCTTCTGATTAAAAAGCTTACAATCACTTAAGCTAATTTTTAAATACACTTGGACTTTTTAAAATCTTTCTATTTGTTCATGTATTCAATTTTTGACATTAATTGGTTATCGAAGAATGACTCAAAAGATGTTAAGTTATTTGCAGGAAAGTAATTAGGGCAGTTATAATGTCAAGTGATATATATATATATATATATATATATATATATATATATATATATATATATATTATACATACATACATACATATATTTTATATAGATCTCAGAGTCTACCGGAAACTCAAGGGAAAAAATATAAATTGAATATATGATCCATACTAAAAAAATCAGGTGCATTCATAAATTTTAAACAAGTTTAGATACTATTTATTTTAAAGTCGTTTGCACATCAAGTTCTAACAAGAGACCCAAGTGGGCCTAATATCGCTCAGCTGACTTACATAACTAAATAGTTTACCATTTTACTAAGCAGGCTTCTGCAGAATGTTAAGAACCCATTAAACCCTGTGCAAAATATATGTCAATCTTTATTCGTGTTGCTGTTACCTATTTTATTATAGTCTTTTTAAAATTATTTCCAAAGATAAAATCATAATTTGTATGCGCAGCTCTCAGTCACAATATAACTCATCCAAGATCTTGATGATCTAGAAAAGTAATAAACCCAGTCAATCAGATAAAAGATCACATCATTATTATGGGCAGATCTCACTTGTTATAGAACCTGTCTAAGACCATGATGATATACACTTATTTACCAAGTGTGAGTAAAAGCCAATTTGAATTCGTTCAACTGAGTGGTAAGAAGTTCAGCCAATTAGATACAAGATTAACTCGTAATTATGTATGGATATCTTTCTCATAATCAAATTCGTCAAACAGGTTGATGATAGAAGACTATTTCAATAACACTGAACAAAATATAATCAGAAATAAAATCTCTAGAGTGCTGACAAGCTCGGCGAACTAGATGCAAGATCACCTCATTAATATTCGTCTGAGGAATTAATGAAATAAGCCAATATACCATGTTTGATCACAATACTATAAACAATATAGCCTCTAGAGTGGTAACAAGATCAGTCAATGATATGCAATATCACCTCATTAGTATGCAATATAAAACTCATAGTATGCAAGTATTTCGCTCATTATGTCAGTATCATTGTGATCTAAGACTATATGCCAAGTTTGATAAAAAAAATCGGATAAGAAATGTGGAGAGAGGAGGTAAACGGAGAATTCAGAGGAAACCCAGATCTGGCACTTGTCATAAAGATCTAACCAGTGCAAAGCGAGGTCTTTACCACCGCGATATCAACACAGAGAAGATCATCTGTAACATAGGAAAGCAACCTACGTATTTTGAAAAGTTCTACTGAGGCATATGCAATTTCCATTTTCAGTGAAGCAAACCAATTGATAATTTGTATAGGATAGTATGCGATACAGTTTACAGAAGTTTTATTATATTACCTCATTTGTTTATTTATGTTAGATAACCTTGGACACAACTGCTTTCTTTAAAATCCCAATTCTTGGGACCGTTGGCAAAAAAAGTCAATACATAGATGCATTGAATACAGAGAATCTAAAACTCAACACATGCTAGCATAACGGAATTTCTCATCAAACAGATTTCGTTCTTTTTATGGCCCCTACTCCTTTTGCTGGCTAGTTCGGAGGAAAAGCGCGTACTGTCAAGAATATACTGTTAGATTACAGAAAAATACACGATATTGTTATGTATAACATTTACATATTTAATTTTGTCCTTGATTATAGGATGTAAACAATTTGTTTACTTAGAATTCGAGGTCAGGGTTGCTTTTGTTTACAATTATACTGGTTTTGCCACAAGAATTACTGATATGTGTCCGGTAAGCCATATGATTTTCTAGAAAAGTATATCAGGTGGCCTGTGTTTATATATAGGAAGTTTGGTAAGCAGTATTTCATTCCTATGCTAACAATCAGTCTTTAGGGATTTCGGTTTAATAATCAGATATTTATAGATGTGTCGTGAAAATCAGAGCAAATTCAGAGAGAGGAATTATTTATTAAAATTATTCATTGGAAATACTAGAGTGCTCATAGACTTTAGGACTTTCTGGGATTAATACATGACTTTAGTAATTTTGTGAAATCATTCAAAGACATTCTGGATTACATCATTGTGGTACATCAGGACATTCAAGACTCCTGGTACATCAGGACAATCAAGACTACTGGCACATCAGGACATTCAAGACTACTGGCACATCATGACATTCAAGGCTACTGGAATTCATTCGGAAGTTTCTATATTTTGGACTTGTGATTAGGACACTAAGGATTATTGGATTATTTGGACTTTAGTTTATATTTTTGTAAGTGTCTTTTGAATTTTCACTTTAATTGTCTAGAAATAAATTGCTTCTTGATTTACTTACATTGCTGGTTTCACTTTCTTTCTGTTACATATTTTTAAGACCTAGAGTCGTAACAATATATGTAGCCATCCAATGTAGTCGATTGTGATACACTGCAAGAACTAAACTATGTTATGCAAGGATTTTTGTTTTGTACTAACTCTCATTCATCATTTGTAGCGCTGTTAATTTCCTAATATCTACAATGGTTCTTCGTTGGAAAAAATATGCCTGGCAAAACACCAGAACTGCAAAATGCACACATTTAAGCAAGAAAAATACATTTGACTGGGATCACAGTGTGACATTTCTACAAGTTTAAATGAGGTTCCTTTAATAATTTATTTTTGAAATATCAGCACAACTTTAATACTGTCTGATGTCCTCATACGTAAACTCTCATTAATCAGATGGAATTAATTATTACGTCCTGACCGAGGATAAAAGCAAGTGAATAAAACTCGAGCATTTTATAGTATACATAAAAGTTTACACTATTTACCTACAATTATATTTAGAGACTGCAGATTGTAATTGCCGAAATCGCTTTTAAACGTTGACCGTTTTATCCCGAACGACATGTGACTTTAAAGTTCCTCAATGCGCAAAAAGGAAAACTTGGTTGTAATGCGTGGTAAGTGTCGATTCATGTATAGTACCCGTAATCTAGTAGCGGTTCATATTAGTAAACAAAACAAAAAAGTAAAAAAAGACACGCGGAGAAGTAGATAGTGAGGTAAAGAGAAGCTGTGTAAATACTAACAATCTGGCACACAGACAAATATTACCATCACTGAGCAAAGTAATTATTGTTTCTATTTGTATTTATACACTAGACTGCAAAAAAGAACCTAAAACCATATATAGATTAAATCACTCATCGCTTGATCATAGCTCTTTTATACTATGCAATATATCGAATCGTAAAAAGTCAAATGACTATAGGACACGCAAATGACTATAAGACACGCAAGTGACTATAAGACACGCAAATGAATGCAAAATAACAGTTTTGCAAAGTAATATTGATGGATTAATGTTTGCTTAAGCTCAGATATGACGGTAAAAAAATTGCCTTTGAATTCGGAAGAAAAAAATGTAATATATTGCTAAATGTAATATTCATCACTTGCAAAAACGTATTCTTGAATGTTTAACCGTATCATAAAACATCAGAATAAAGTAAAAGATTTTTCAGTAAACTGTACTGAAGCTTGACGTAAACTGGACTGAAGCTTGCCGTAAACTGTACTGAAGCTTGCTGTAAACGCATTTTAGTTTTCAAAAAGACTCAGGCTCTTTTTCTCTCTCTTCCAGTGAAGATTTTATTAGTTGATATGTGCTAGGAACAAGCTGAGATATACCCTACAAAATAGTGATCATTTAACAATTATTATAAAAAGTAATTCTTTAAGTTTTATTTCTTTTATTGCATTTAATAGCGTTATTCCGTAGTAGAGTAATCAATAATTAATTTATCACTGATCAATATGTATTATTACTATAGATGAGTAAATAGCTAAACGCCATTAAAAAATGTTGTACTGTAGCTTTATTTCCCTTTATTGTTGTGTTTGAAGACAATTGTCTTAGTAGTTAGGCACATCAAAAGCATATGAGATTCTTCTTGAAAGAGTTTCTGCACCGCTTTATTTAAATGATCTCTATAAGAGATGAACTTATCTACAGTACCTTGCCTTGGATAGAAATAAAAAGAAATGCTTATCTTAATGATTTAACCTACTTTGTACAGACAGCACTTGTCATGTTCCTTTGCACATCATATATTGTAATACATATGTTTATTGGGTGATTCAATCAATACTTTCTAGTGAGCGAAATTTTTTTAATACTCAAGTATCGCTTGAGTTTCTTTGTCTTTCCTTTGTGTGTGAGAGTATGAAAAGTTCACTGTTTGTGTAAGAGCTCCTTATTAGTAACGTATATACTCGCGTATAACCCGATACCAACTGCAAACTGCATAGACCCAGATCTGCCGTCGCATAATGCGCCGGCAGATCTGGGTCTATGCAGTTTGTAAGGACTAATCAGTAGAACAAACAACATAGACTCTGATCTGCCTGCGCATTATGCGTCGGCAGATCAGGGTCTATGTTGTTTGCATTTGGACTCGAATTATACGCGAGTATATACGGTAAGCATAACTCGTCGTAATCATTAACAGAAAAATATAGCGGTTTATGTGTAAAAAAAAGTAAAGGAACGTTTCTTCTTATTTCATGAAAAAATGACCATTTAAGCTTAATTTAAGCTTAATTTGCGAGCGCATACACAAATGACAAGGTTCGATAAGGGCTGATTTTGGCCCCCAATTAGAATACTATGAAACTCATATAGATAAAAGAGGTCCCTCTCTTTCTTCCCAAAATATATATTTAATTCTTATCGAGAATCGCTTTTAATAAAGAAAATCGACCATTAAAAGCCAATGGTTTTCTCCTCTGTTATGGATTGTAGACAGTATGAGAGACGGCACGCGACGCACTTGTATTTTCTGTATAGGACGGTTTTGTTACTGATCGAGGATATAAATTTTGATACATTCATTGTGATGCCGATGAGTGGACATGCACCAGTTTCTTATTTTATATGATATGGGCTTCCAGAATGAAGGGAAGGAAAATAAAAATAAAAAAGTCAACAGATTATTACAACTGTACTTGTTCCGGTGTGCACTCCCCCCCCCCCCCCATCTCACCATTATATCATCAACGTCATTACTGTCATTTGACTGATGAGAAGTCATAAAAAAAATTTCCAGCTTTCAAATACTTTTAAAAATATATTCTTATTTTGATGCATAGAAGTAAAAATAACCTATTATATCAGTTGTATTAGTTGAAAAAAATTCTTGACGTAAAAGAAATAAAAATATACAGACTCTAAATAAAATCCCAACATCCCACCTCCACCCCGGAAATTAAATGGTCAGTCCCTTAGGCATGTTAACAGAGAACCAAGCCTTTAATGCAAGTACACCAATTGTATAATGTTCGATTTAATTATAAAGCAAGGAAATAAGCAAACTTCCAGGTCTGAAAAATGTCAAAAATGCTTTTCTTGTGCATTGATTGGGAATCCATTCATAAGAAGAATGTATAAACACTCACGCACGCATGGGCACACCCCCTCAGACATGACATCGAGCTGTTGTACATCTGGTCTTTTTTTAAAAGGAGCAGCATACTTGGGGATAAAAAATAATTTATACCAGATTTCAGGCTGGCAATCAGTCTATTAATTTTTCGTTTAATTTGAAATAATGCAGCAACTATGGTTGACAATGTTGCCCGGTACTGACAAGCTTTCAGTTTGCCTGTGCACACACTCATACATGCACATATGCAACCCACATGTACAAATAAAGTTGACAAATAAAAAACAAAAAATGTATACGACAAAACAAAAGGCAACAACTGAACATTATCAAAGTACTAAAGATATGCTCCAAAAGGACCATCACCGCCACATTTTTCTAGCTAGGGTCATTCACATAGCCTCTCTCTTTCTCTCTCTCTCTCTCTCTCTCTCTCGTCACGGATGCTCTTAGTAAAATATCGATGGAAATATGCATGTGCTTGATACCCCAAATTCATATAAAGCTATAGCTCTCCGATGATCTATGGAGAGGCATACGGGACAACACAATCCACTCGTAACAGCTACAGCAGATAACGCATAATGACCGTAAATTGACGCGCACAAGTCTCATGCGACAATTGTCCGTGCCTGTTAAGGTTTGTATAGCCATATAGTTTTTTTAGTTGAGCGGAGACCTTATGAAAAATGCCAAAAATAAATCAAATATTTTTCAATTCAATTTACACGAGACACGTGCCACCCCTTCATGACTTAGGGACCCACCATTTCATTTTCGGGGATGGGATGTGGGGTGCGGTGGGGCTGAGACTTTTTGAGCAAGAGTAAAAAGATGTGCGGCTCTCAAATAGCTTTTAAAAAAACTTCTTTCTCTCTGATTTTAAAGCACAAATAGATATATCCATTATATTATGATTTTTGTTCGGGGGGGGGGGGAGAGACGCGGTTGCTCAGTTGATAGAGCGTCGGATTCGTAATCCAAGGGTCGCGGGTTTGATACCTTCCCATGCCACAACCCGGGCCGGTTGTATAGGTCTGTCCTTGGGAAAGGCACTTAGCTTCCACTTCCTCGGCATGATATAGTCAATAAAATGTCTTTATAGTGCCGTTAACACACCGTCTCCCCCCCCCCACACACACACACACACACGTTTCTGGCATATTTTTGCAACATCAATGATTTGAAATTGCAGTATTTTAAAGAAAATACTTCCAGAGTTATTTGTAAATTCCTAATTCAAAAGTTTGGATAGATAACAGTTTGAGTTATTTATCAGAAATATGTAAGAAATGGAAAGTAACACAGTGTGAACAGAATAAGCATGAATTACAGAAATATGTAAGAAATGGAAAGTAACACAGTGTGAACAGAATAAGCATGAATTACAGAAATATGTAAGAAATGGAAAGTAACACAGTGTGAACAGAATAAGCATGAATTACAGAAATATGTAAGAAATGGAAAGTAACACAGTGTGAACAGAATAAGCATGAATTACAGAAATATGTAAGAAATGGAAAGTAACACAGTGTGAACAGAATAAGCATGAATTACAGAAATATGTAAGAAATGGAAAGTAACACAGTGTGAACAGAATAAGCATGAATTACAGAAATATGTAAGAAATGGAAAGTAACACAGTGTGAACAGAATAAGCATGAATTACAGAAATATGTAAGAAATGGAAAGTAACACAGTGTGAACAGAATAAGCATGAATTACAGAAATATGTAAGAAATGGAAAGTAACACAGTGTGAACAGAATAAGCATGAATTACAGAAGGCAAACTAAATAGAAACTTATTTACATTTAAAAGAAAAGCAAATAAAAAAATTATTATTAAAATAAATTTTAAAAAAAAGTTATGATAGGTCTCGAACATCTGCTGTCTGTTGCAGCATTGCTTAATCCGAAACCGTTTTACCTTTACATCATCGGCCCGCATACACGTAACAGTTGACAATTTACTGTATGTATATATATATATATATATATATATATATATATATATATATATATATATATATATATATATATATATATATATATATCAATCAAACAATATGGCCTGGTGAGGTTCCTTAGGGCAATATATCTTTCCAAAGTTTCGATTATCTGCTTTTCGTTGAGTTTATTAGTAAATAAAAAAGCAACATATTTTATACACATCGTTGAATTCAAAGTACACTCAAATCTTACAATAATACCTTTTTTCAATAAATATTTCTTTGAAACTGCTGTAATCAATTGTATTAATCCGTGTTATAATGTGCCGGTAGCCTACTGAGTAGGTATATTATAAATATAGTCTACAGACGATAATTTCAAGCTATGTACTAAAATAATTCATGAAATTGAAACAAATGAACCATGATACTAACAAATATTGCATTTTTACTGGATTCAGTGCTGATTTCATAACTTTAATGTATGGGTGTGGTTGATATTATTATTCATATTCTGATCCTGTTTTCATGAGTTCCAATATATTTGAAAGCATATAAGAGTAAAATATAGATAATAAATGCAATTTAATATGATCAAGGTAATGAAAAAATACACAGGGATTTTATTTCTTACCATCATTCCATTTTTACAGACCATTTTAGTCAAAAATAGCATTATCCGCTGCTTCTTTTTTATTTTATTTTTTATTGCTGTGAACTTTATTCTTCCGTGTGCCTCTTCTATATTTAGCGGCTCTTGTCCAAATATTCCTATTATGATTTGCGCAAAAAAATGCCTCAAAACGCAACCGGAAACAGAAAGAGAAAAACAAAATCTCCTATACAAATAGCAATCGACATTTGAACGTCAATTTTGTTTAAAGAAACATAAAATGGCATTTTGTATTACTGTGAAGTAGACATACAGGGCGAACTACATATAAAGGGTGATCTAAGAAACGCGATTTGCCATCTTTTATCTGTTCGTTAGGGATGAGCGCAACTGAAAACATGCATAAAATTCGCATATGTGTTAAATGGTTACAAAAATGTCTTTCAGTCAAAAAATCAAACGCGCTGCTAGTTTTTGAGGACTTCGAAGATGCGGAAATATGACAAAATTTGAGTTTTTGAATGAACACAAGTCTATTTAGGAACACATTAACTGCTAATTTCACAATATTTTATTATATCATGTGTATATATGTTGCAGCAAACATATAGTGAATATGGCATAACCATAACAAATAATTTGATAGACACTTTAATTTATCGCTAATTTGGGGGCCAAAATCGACCCTTATTGAACATTGTCCATTGTTTGAAAAGCGTTGGTTTCTATCACTGATTTGGTGAAACCATTTGGACACCTCTTATTGAACATTGTCCATTGTTTGAAAAGCGTTGGTTTCTATCACTGATTTGGCGAAACCATTTGGACACCTCTATAAATATTGACCGTTGTTTGAAAAGCGTTGGTTTCTATCACTGATTTGGTGAAACCATTTGGACACCTCTATAAATATTGACCGTTGTTTGAAAAGCGTTGGTTTCTATCACTGATTTGGTGAAACCATTTGGACACCTCTATAAATATTGACCGTTGTTTGAAAAGCGTTGGTTTCTATCACTGATTTGGTGAAACCATTTGGACACCTCTATAAATATTGACCGTTGTTTGAAAAGCGTTGGTTTCTATCACTGATTTGGTGAAACCATTTGGACACCTCTATAAATATTGACCGTTGTTTGAAAAGCGTTGGTTTCTATCACTGATTTGGTGAAACCATTTGGACACCTCTATAAATATTGACCGTTGTTTGAAAAGCGTTGGTTTCTATCACTGATTTGGTGAAACCATTTGGACACCTCTATAAATATTGACCGTTGTTTGAAAAGCGTTGGTTTCTATCAGTGATTTGGTGAAACCATTTGGACACCTCTTTTTTGACCGTTGGAATAATGTTTCTTCTTGTACTCTTTCTTGAATTCTTTCACTCTTTCATTTAAATTGAATTATTACAGATCGATACATTTTTGAACGTGAGATAAGTAACATATACTGATGGACTAAAACCAAGCAACAAATCAAGGTCGGTAATCATTCTACCTTAATCAATCCAACATTAAAACCTTAACTTTCTTATTTGATAGCCAAGTTAATTCAAAACTTTACTAGAACCGATAAATACTCCGATTGTTGTCATGGAAACATACATATCCTGCAAAATATGTCGATATAAATTCATACGCCACAATACATCTCTATCAAGTCATCTTGTCCCGTTTCGTCATGTCTCATAGCTCGTTGACTTGTCTTACAGCATAGCTTTCGGGAAAAACTTGCAAATTTTTTTTTATATACACTGTCATTTGATATACACTGTCCTTTGATAGCCACTGTACTTTGATATACACTGTCCTTTAATATACACTGTCATTTGATATACACTGTCCTCTGATAGCCACTGTACTTTGATATACACTGTCCTTTGCTATACACTGTCATTTGATATCCACAGTACTTTGATATACACTGTACTTATTTTGCCAATAAGTCCTCGTACGTTTATGTAAAAAGTAAGTACGCATAATTTAATACATGTTTTATTCTTCATCATTGTAGTCGACGTTCATGCGAATTTATACAACACATCCGCATCATAAGGGAGCCTGCGCAGTGCAGAATTATGTAGGCTTTGTGTAGCATCATTATAAAGTTGATATAATAATCAAGTCTATAATTCACCGAGTGCAAAGCAATGCGCCTTCCTTATCTTATTGAGTCAGACAAAACAAGTGGCACATATCGAGATTTTGCGTATTTAAGTTCTGAAATTTTCTTTTGGTGCACGTTCTGCATAAATCTAGCTGCCACGATGCTTCCCTTTGCTCATGGTTGAAGAGTTTACAAAATAATTTTTGATAATTATATATGTTAAAACATATTAAAGTGAAACAAGTCAAGATAAGTATAACCAAGTCAAGATAAGTATAACTAATGCACATGATTTTGATGGTGTTACAGATTGATGCTTCCGGTATCAATGTATTTTTCAGTACTATATATGGCTGTTGACAATTGATATGCACGTACAAACAATGTGTAAAGATCGAAACACACGAATAAAAAAGTTGAAAAATACGCTAACATTAGTTTTCTTCTGTGTAATATTTAGGGGGTCACCTTCTGTGAGTTACTGTTTATATCAAAATTATACTTCCGGATTTTATCATTAGGCAAAGATAGGCAACAGTTGCCATAGTGGTAATAGCGAGCAAAGAAACAAATATTTCCATTTTAATTTTAGGGTATACAATTCTGGACCGATTTTGCTGTCTATATTCTGCCTGGCTTGCAGAAGTCCCCTTGCACAGCTGAGGTGCCAGGACGAGGCATTTGTTGACAAGCTACTGACTGGTTTGGAACTGGTTTGGAACTTTCCAGATACCAAAATACGTTCTTGTCCAAGCATTTTCTTTGTCGTGTCCGAGTTGCTCAAAATGTTCACTTAATTATCGTGTCTTCAAAACTTCGTACCTCTAATAAAGTAAAAGATTACTTTTATTAATAATTTTCTTCCATCTGTATGTACTAATAGGGTACCGAGTTGTATGTAAAAGGAGCATGATCATATTGTACCAAAAATATGTTGGCATATTGAAAGATGTTTTATTTACATGGAAAATTGCGCGAACATATTCCTTATCAACATCCCACCACACAACCCACGGTTATATTTAAAACATGAACATATTCCTTATCAACCTCCTGCCACACATTCCACGGTTATATTTAAAACATGAACATGTTCATTATCAACCTCCCACCACACATTCCTCGGCTATATATATATATATATATATATATATATATATATATATATATATATATATATATATAACAACATATTGCTTATTAACCTCTCACCACACATTCCAGGGCTATATGTAAAACATGAACAGTCTGTAATTGTCTTGTTTCATCTGTCATGATGTCATGTATGACATTATTTTGTATTTGTTTGACGAAATTCATCACTCACTTTCATTAATACATAGATCGTATAATTTATTGTGTATTAGATTTCTTTTCACTTTGCCAACGAAAGTTTTACCAACGCAAAACAAAAGTCACACACGTGACAGGATATACCTTCATAGCTTCAAAGACATCTTGCAATATTATCATGGTTTTACATCTTTGACACCGAATTAATATCCCTACGAAATGGAAACTATGGCGTAATTAACTATGTTACGAATATAATGAAATATTCTAAATGGACTATTTGTCTCAAGAAATGTAGAAACATTTCGAATCTTGTTCATGATATATTCCTACTCGCATGACGGCCATATGAAAAGTAACTTATTTATTTTTACTCTATATCTCATTATATCAAGCCCAAGCCACACACGATTTGAGAGCTCTAAATCTGGCGCATCGCCAGGCGGTATCTGCAATGGAAGCCGTTTATATACGGTGACCACACAGATTTTGTCCCCACCCAGCCACACCACACCCACCCCACCACAAAATCCTTACTTTTTATCTGCAGTTAAGACAAAAAAGTCCCCATTTTTAGGAAATCTCGATGAAAATCGATAAATGAAGCACAACTATCTATATATCTATAATGTCCATGGAATTTTATTCAAACACGTACCACCAGGTTGCAATATTTGCAAATACGAGAGACATTTTGTAAAGAAAATAAACATGAATTCAGAAGAAATGGTCGGTTTAACAATGTAAATTTTGATAATTACAAATTCCGCACTTCTGCATTATTCGTCAGTATATCCGCCACTATAAAACAAAAAACAACAACGTATAAGAACGAGTTTAATGTTGTTCTTGTTTTTGTTTGTCTGCGTTTGATCAGAATTAGGGCCTTACATTTATCCTCGATAGATATTTAGATAATGAATTTCCATCGATGAAAATGTAAATAAAACTGTCAAAGTACCTATACCGGCTCTGTGCATTAGAAAAGAGAGAGAGAGAGAGAGAGAGGAATGGTTTTGAGAATTTCCCTGACATTGCAATAGGTGTCAATGAATGAATTGAGCCAGCGTCACGAATTGCATAAATCGTAGAAGGGAACAATTATCTAGTGCCCGAGACTGTCTGATGGGTATTGTTTTGATATTTAACTCTAAAGATATAGAATATGCTTACAATTTATAATATGTTCTTTCCTCAGCAGTCACCATTGACTTTATATGAGATTTTAGTTAAACTGCAAGTGACAATATGAGCCATATCACGCCGTTTGTCATAATGGTTCAGTTGCTCATATCGGGGTCGCTGCAATAGTAAAAAAAAACATAGTTTCTTATTCCCGAAACCAGATTTGCTTGTGTCTTAAACTGCATCAGGAAACTGCGAAGAAAACTGGATATACGGGAATAAAGGTCAGTCGTGTCAATTCGTTTTCATACCCAACATGATGTACACGCCAGCGAAGCCGATTTTGTTTTTTGTTTAGTTTTAGCTCAGACATTTCGAACGCTCTCTCTCTCTCTCTCTCTCTCTCTCTCTCTCTCTCTCTCTCTGACACACACACACACACATATAAAAACAGCACACATAAGTTGACCTAGGAATGATGTCTTTGTACGTGGTAATACTGAAAGACTTCCGAGAGACAGCACGAGTGCCCTTGACTTCGCAAAATTTTCCCAATCCCCCGATGCATATTTAAGAACATAATATTAACTCTATCCATGCTACTCGATGCACGTGGGATATAATTTACAGGGTGAGGCTGAGGGCTTAAATGTTTCATTTTATTGATTTCAAATAAGTACAAATGACGAATGTACTTACATGGATTAAAAATGCACGAAAGCCGCCATTTTCTTTTTATAAATTTTTTTTTTTTTTTTTTTTTTTGTTACTTTGTGATGCGACTCTATTTTCAGCACAATAAAACACATTATTTTTCAATATTAACAGCTGATCATGGTCATGTGGTGTCGTTTTGACTAATGAAATTATTATATATGAAATATTCGTATTGCTAAGGAACCCTTGAATCGGGAGGGTTACACTTTCACAAGCGTCTAGCATCATAAATAGCACGACCTACCCTACTGGCGATCACTCGATGAATAGAGCTGACTGAGATAATATTTCATTTACCACGTTTTCTTATACAAGAAAAATAATGCTCTTAACTATATGTGTACCTTGTCACTATAACGCAGATGGCTCTTAAGTAGTCCGATCTGTTTTAATAAATCTAGTGTGGACCACATTGTTATTAAAATTTGAACAAAACTGAAAAATTTTCTTCCCTTTGTAGGTTCAAATAAAGTTTAACACCAATATTTGTTATATGACAAGGGCTAAGACGAGATGTCCGATTTAAGCGCAGTCGGCGACTTTGTGCACATAACTAGAGGTTATGAAGCTTGAGTAACGGAACGGACAGGCGATCCGATTGTAGGGCACTTGGGGTGTGGTGAATAAATCACCTAAGTTGCAAATAAAACTCCTTTGCACTAGCTCAGTACTGTCACCTATTAAAAGAAAAATGCAATATTAAGCAGTTTTTGTTTTGTTTCTTTCTTTCTTCTCACGATTTACTTCAGTATCTTACTAAGAATCTAAAGATGTTGCATTTTATACATTTATTCAGCCTATCATTTACAATCTGTTAGAGTCACTCATGGGATCCTTTGAAGTGAAGCAGTCTGTTCAGTAATCACATGCCACTGAAAGGCTTAACGAGGCAGTAATAAACGTATCGTCTGCTTCATCTTATTCATATCTAGTGTTCATCAGAGAGACGTATTGAGCAAGAAAAGTGAGTTTATACCTCTCGACTTATGGTACATTTCCGACTCTAGGGCAGTTTACATTATTGCAGTTATATATATATATATATATATATATATATATATATATATATATATATATATATATATATATATATATAGAGAGAGAGAGAGAGAGAGAGAGAGAATATTATCATACAGGTTAGATAATTTTTTTATTCATCTCTACTGAGATTCTAACCTGGGTCCGCGGGTTACGGTACCAGTCGTCTTCCCTGCACGCACCAATCCCCATACCCCCTCGACCATGAACACATCCACAAAAAAGGATGTAACATAGCCGCTGATATGAACATTGGTGCGTAGCAGACACACTCGCATGCCGACCCAGTAATTAAACTCTAATCTTATAGACAGTCACTCCGGAATCCTAGGACAAAAATCAGGGCATATAGAAATTAATATAGAGTTGTACAAATACACACAGAGTGGAATGCTATCCCTGGATCCTACATGAGGATGCGTGATAATATAGAGTGAAATTATATATTGAGAAAGAATATTATCATATCGGTAACAGATTTGTTTTATTCGTCTCTACTGAGATTTTAACCTGGGTTTGCGGGTTATGGCACCAACCACCTTGCAAGCACGCACGCACCATTATCGAACTCTCTCGTATTACCCTAAAAACAATGTTTTAAATATATGTTGTATAACATGTAAATGTCCGAAAATATTACAGACTTTTGAAATCAACTGTACAATCTGTGGTTTTACTTTTTCAAACTGCATGATGACATCAGAAATATTAATTATGTTCTGTTCCTGTAGCCTGCGCGAATGAAATATAGTGTTGTTCATAATATTTACAATAAGAACGTCAATGAAAGAGTGAGTTTTCCTATTTCACAGTACTTTCGTGCCGCACGCAGTCGTGGAACAATGATTTTATTGACACGTTTTTTATTTCCTCGACATGATATAGCCAATAATGTGTTGCAAGTGCCGTTAGAAATAAACCAACCAACATCTCAAATAGAAACTTCAATCAGTGAAAATGCGGTTTGCATAACACCAAGGTAATCTAAGAAATAACTTCTTTTTTTAAATAAAGGATTTCAACATATGAAGGGATCCTACAGAGCATATTGTTAAGTTACACATTTGATTACAATTTTACAGATATATGAAGTAAATGAGATCATCGGACGCCTTTTACCTACAAACGATTTTGCAAATTCTATTACACCTACATGTATAACTGCTGTATCCTAGATGTGCACTATCCCGTTGACAATCTTATATTAGATGTATAATTGAATCCAACCACCAATTATGCGATGATAGCGTGAAAATAGTTATAGGCGGTTGTCTTTCCTTTCAAAAGTTTGAACAAATCGGACCAGGAAATTCGGTTCTACACTGTACGGTGTTTGCAGTTTTAATTTGGATTTAATATGTATATATATATATATATATATATATATATATATATATATATATATATATATATATATATGTATGACAAATTAATGTTCGCGAAGAGTCAGCTCAATGGGACTTGATCACAGTCTTTTTATACCCTATATGTATCATTATATAGATATCACAATTACACATCTGCCGCCAGAGGTAAAGAATTTCTCGCAACAACTTGGCTTCTTGTATTTTATCTCAAGAGAAACACATTCGATACAAAGGCAACTCATAAAGATTAGAGTTCTTTGATCGTCATCCATAATACTTGTGGTTATGTAAACATCCAAATAATCACCTTTATCAAACAAGTATGTATGTTTTAGGGGGCAAAGTTGTTGTCACGAACAGATACAAGGCAGTGCGCTATATCCCGCAATTCAATTGTGCATAACTTGAAGTGATACCAATTTTCTTATATGTGTGTTAATACGGACTGCATACACAGACACACAAAAATTACATATACTCATATAGATTTAAGATGTCATACATTTTATCGCTTGACGTCATTCCTCTCAGTTAATATCAATATAAACCCATTTCCTTATTTTGATATTAAAGACGTGTAACATTAGAATGTAATGTCACACACAATATACCATTGTTTTGGTTCGGTTTGGAATTTATTTACGGCACAACAACACAAGTAGGTAAAGTGCCTCGCCTAGTGACATACCATGTGAGCCAATCCGGGCTGACAGTATTGGTAAGATTCGAAAACGCACCCTTTCAGTCGCGAGTCCAGCACGCTAACCACTGAGTCACAACGGTTTTGAATAAAGTCTGAGACGTTAGAATGCAATTTTATCTTTCAACGGCAAAACTCGCCAAACATAGAAATTATTCAACCATTTTATAAGTGTCATATGTTTTAACTTCTTATGCACACTTATCCTTTGCGCTTTCATCAATTTCCTTTCATCTCGGGGATAAAATTTATCTTCGAAATAAGAAATATTATGAGCAAAAGAATCAAGTGATTTATATAACTAACAGCAACTTTATGAATAAAACTTGCAGAAGTTAAACATTTCATAAGTAATAAATTCATTTCCCGACCAAGTGCGTGAGAATTCAGCAGGAATGCGAAAATGGTTTTTGTGTTGAAATGGTAAATTTGTAAACTAAATGCAACTTGGGCAACAAAACAGTTAATCGAGGACGCAATGTATTTTACACGATTCACATCTGCAAAGTGCATCAACATCATGCAATCTGTTTTGAAGGTAAGATGCAAAAATCGCTTAATTAAAGTTTTTTATTATCAATGTCTCATTTAAGGAGAGGAAATCATCTTAGCTGCATATATAAAAGTACAAGTGAACTTTCAGAAAGGGCTTGCATACATAAATCGAGCTTTTTATGGAAAATTCCTTGCAGATGTATCAAAGAAGTATTTTGTTCTTTTAATCATTCATCGATTCAACGTTAAGTACTGTTGTTTTATTTTGAACACTGATCATCAGCTTACAATTTTCGTTTAATATGTTTGGTTGAATAATAGATGATATGCAGATTTGATCTCAAGAGTTAGTTACAATGATCGCTTTTGTGTCAGTAACCTATATACAATGATCGCTTTTGTGTCAGTAACCGATACAATGATCGCTTTTGTGTCAGTAACCTATACAATGATCACTTTTGTGTCTGTAACCTATATATACACAGTGGTTAGGTGATTGCACTGAATAGAAAGTAGATGCTTCAAACTAGGTAGCAATTATTATTATGCGCGGAATAAACTTTTGTAATCTCTTGAATTAGCTTCCACTTTACCCACTGGACAATAAAAATAACTTTTATTAGTCTAGAATATGCTTTCAGAGTAGACAAATGGCGTCAGAAACGAATCCGTTAGATTTTTGGTGTTTTACGAAAGTATGTTATTATAGTACCGAGGCAATTGGAATAAAGTGCCTTGCGCAAGAACGCAGCACATTAGCCGACCTGAGATGATCCGATGGCAGGATTGGAACCCGCACCACTACATCTCCTGCCTCTGTTAGTTGCCTCTTACGACACGAGAGAGCCAACAGAACGGGGCACTAATATGCAATAGAATGCGGCAAAAAAGGTTCAGAACAAAACATTTCCGAATGTTTCAATACGTAAATGCCTGTAAATGTATAATAATGTGGTTTGAAATAGGCTGTCGGGTTATATACGGTTTTTCTATTTCGATAAATATCTTAAAGAGCAGAACAAGAAGTAATGATTTTAATCAATTAGGAAGTCACACTGACTGCTGTAATCTTTTTGAACGACAATATTAATGAACGGATATTCTTAAATTAATGGGCCGGTTCTGGATGGTTTGACATGTGCGCGTTTGTGTCTTCAAACATGGAAATTGCACGCGAAGATCAAGTACAGATTTTTCACATTTCGTAAAACGCCCTTTGCTCGGTAATTCGTATATGAATTAATTATACAGTAAATTTTATATGTAAGAAAAACGATCACAAATGTTTTGATAAGTTCAAAGTTATCCGTAGCGCTTGGGAAAGGCTTTGAGACAATAGACACAAACATTTTATTTGTGCTCCCGAAAGCGTTTGAACTACACCATTAGTGAATAATCCATGCACATTGTATACACATCATATAGACTATAGACAAGATACATAACTGTATTACTTAGACTGCCAATGGCCAAGTTATGGAGTAACTAATGCATATATAAAATTTATATTCATGTGTACTAAATATAGACATAACTTAGAATCATACTGTGCTTTCTAATAATACACATGCATGTAAACTGTAAACACCTCCCACCAACCCCCCCCCCCCCAAAAAAAAACAAACAAACAACACAAAATAAAGAACAAATTGACAAAACATATCCCACATTTATCCGGTATATTCATAGAATGTAGAAAACTGAGTTAGAGCCTCCACTCGATTTCATCAGACTTACAGTCAGTTTCCATACCCGTCTTCAAGTCTGACAAGTAAATAAGAGGATTTATTAATATGAAGGCAACGGACTGTTTGAAGAAATGATCATACAAGTGAAATATTAATCAAATGTTTGTAAATTTAACTAAAGTTTGTCAATCAAGTTTGACAGTTTTATTAACTCTCTAATTTTATTCTTACAAAACTATCTTTGAACTTAAGTATATATACAGTATTGTATAGGTAAATGTCGGCAGTAATTAAAATATTTGTTCTCGAAAATAGCTACAGTCAAGGAAACAACGAAATTCATCCATTACAGAAAGTGCAGAGCTGATATATTCTCTCATTTCCTATTACAGTATCTCATCTCCCTTTTTCAACTGGTAATTTGTGGTTTGATGTTTGAAATGCTATGATATTTTGTTATTTTGTTGTGCATTTATTTAATACCCGTGCTAGTAGATATTCTTCCAATTCTTATTCTGTTGTTAAATTATATATATATATATATATATATATATATATATATATATATATATATATATATATATATATATATATATATATATATATATATATGATTTAGCAATCAATTAATATAAAAATGTTGTTTACCAGTGCTCCATAATCTTTTTTTTTTCTTCTGGATTTCATTTCAAGACTGAATGTTTTTCCCTAAATACACTGAAGGTTACAGCACTGTGTATATCAGATAACGTAAGACAAATCTCATGAAGACAAACTCATTAACACTATTTGGACCATCTAAAGTTGTAACTTAATAATATATTATGCTAACACCATTACTTGTACATTTGCCTATTTCTTTGCCATGTCCAAGTATACGTACACATTGTTGTTTCTATAGAGTTCTAACATGCGAAGACGGTACTTATTTGATTTCATCTTATCACAAGCAAGTCTTTCAATCGGTATAATATGTTCAGCATCGTTCAAGTAAGCCAATTTAACTTTATCTACATTATGAGCATTCTAAGATCAGTTGACAATGTGGAAAAATGTTCCCTATCAGAAGTCCATGTATCCCAATAACCTATTAATATTAAGTTTAATGAAACTTATGAATAGCCGATTTTTAATTTGATCAAAAGCATTGATGTGTTCTTTATCTATTATCGCTTCAGAGATCAATTGTCTAACTCGAGAAACAGTTTAATCATTCGACGACATTAGTGACCAATCTTGTTTTGTGCACGGTGAACAAGCAGGTTTTTCCTCACAGAATATTATTGTCCGTTTCGTTCCTCAACGGTATTTTTATTTTTAAATTTTAGGTCTGAAACATAATACTTGTTTGCTCGTTAAAATAAACCTGGTTTCTATGGCATAAAAATGGTCCAGGTCTGCAGAGTGAGACATGAAAGTTATATATATATATATATATATATATATATATATATATATATATATATATATATATATATATATATATATACAGCTTTCATAGATAGATAGATATAGATATATAAGTATGAAATCAGTAATATGTTCATACCTTATTCCTCCAAACGCTTTCGCAACATTGTCATTTGCGAAAGCGCTTGAAGGAAAAAAGTATGAACATATTACTGATTTCCTGTTCAATTAACAAATTTATATATATATATATATATATATATATATATATATATATATATATATATATATATGAATCTATTTCTGATATATAATTCATTTGTACGGTTTATTCCTTTTTTGTATTAGGACCTCATAGATAACTGTCTTTCTCGAAATCATTGTAAAAAAGTCAATTATAATTACAGCATTATATACTGGCAATTTATTCGGGAAAGAAAGTCACTAATAATATATGAGACGCTTTATTTCCATGGGGATGTGCAGGTCAGCATAGACTGTTAATATGTCGTAGGTCAGATTACTTTTTTAATATATATATATATATGTGTATTTAAATATTCTGCATAACGTGCAGAAGAAATACATTTGCCAGAAAGGAAGTTAACATGCATCGTTGCTCATGACCATGACGCGTCCGACAGACATGCAACATATTTTTAGATTGGCTTTTATATAAATTATTTGAAAGTTGACATTCGTTCGACAAGTAACACTCTAAGCTCTTATGCCCACGAATTGTAACCATCTGGTTGGGATTTCCCTACCACACACAGTACATATGTTACAAGTTTTAACCATTTGGTTGGGATTTCCCTACCCCACACAGTACATATGTTACGAATCGTAACCATTTGGGTGGGATTTCCCTACCCCACACAGCACATATGTTACGAATCGTAACCATTTGGGTGGGATTTCCCTACCCCACACAGTACATATGTTACGAATCGTAACCATTTGGGTGGGATTTACCTACCCCACACAGTACATATGTTACGAATCGTAACCATTTGGGTGGGATTTACCTACCCCACACAGTACATATGTTACGAATTGTAACCATTTGGGTGGGATTTCCCTACCCCACACAGTACATATGTTACGAATCGTAACCATTTGGGTGGGATTTCACACAGTACATATGTTACGAATCGTAACCATTTGGGTGGGATTTCCCTACCCCACACAGTACATATGTTATGAATTGTAACCATTTGGGTGGGATTTCCCTACCCCACACAGTACATATGTTAGATAATAGTAATGTCAATCGGGAAATTTTTTTTTAGCTTTCGCATTCTCATCAGATTTTCTTAAACATTTATATTGTCTTGAATTGAATTTTAATAGTTTCAAACATCTCCTCTAGTTCAAATTTTGACAAAACAAATCGAAACATAGTATATATATATATATAGAGAGAGAGAGATATATAGGTAGATACTAATTGAGCAGGACAAGAAGAATCGAAATATACCACAAACATGTTATACTCGGGGGATGGGGGGTACAGACTGCGCAAAATGGGGCAAAACAGGAGAGGCCGGGGATATGCGTGTTACAAACACTCTCTAGTTTTGTATGCTTTTCCAATTTCCAATTTCCAATTTGTGAATGTAAATAGCCATGACAGGGCTCCAATCTGGTTTCACGCATGGCTTCCTTTGGAGGTATTCCATCACAAGACACAAGGTGTGTATGTGGAGGGGGGGGGGGGGGGGTCAACAATTTTGCAAAACGTGGCAGCAATCCTATCGATGCAAACAGGTTCGATAACCTCTCTCGATTATTAAGATTGTAACATCTAATGGCTCCAAAGAGAGTGACCATTTTACTTCAAAGGAAAAAGCGAGTACTTTGTACCGCAAAAAGGATCTTTTGTAATTACGAATATCTGTCTTTCAGCCAAACCGAATAAGCAGACTCGAAAAATCGTCTCCTTTTAGAAATTTTCTTTTTTTTTTTGTTGCAAAATTGCTTGGTTTAAAGAGTAATGTTCCACTTGAAATGCCCTTTTCGTGTTATTTCTTTAAAAACCATGAAATTATTAATTTCGAAAATTTTTAATCAAAAACAGGGAGAAAAATATATAATGAATTTGTTATAATTATTGTTACATAATTTTTTGAAAGGGGTGGTTTCCCTACCAAAGATAATTGTGATAAGACGATGACCTATGAGGACTTGCAATGAACTATGTTAGCTGCACAAGGCTGTATTTTTTAGAGCTCTAAAAATGATGTCTCTTCCTATAAAGAATAAAATCACATGCAGACAGAACCGTCAAGTCTGCATTCTTGCTTCAGTACATGCTGTAGTAGACAAAACCCTCAAGTCTGCATTCTTGCTTCAGTACATGCTGTAGCAGACAAAGCCCTCAAGTCTGCATTTTTGTTTCAGTACATGCTCAAGCCCTCAAGTCCGCATTCTTGCTTCAGTACATGCTGTCGCAGACAAAGCCCTCAAGTCTGCATTTTTGTTTCAGTACATGCTCAAGCCCTCAAGTCCGCATTCTTGCTTCAGTACATGCTGTCGCAGACAAAGCCCTCAAGTCTGAATTCTTGTTTCAGTACATGCTGTAGCCGTCGAAGGCCTCAAGTCCACATTCTTGCTTCAGTACATGTTGTATATACTCGCGTACAAATCCGATCCAACTGCAAACTGCATAGACCCAGATCTGCCGTCGCATAATGCGCCGCTATATCTAAGTCTATGCAGTTTGTTAGGCTTAATCAGTAGAACAAACAATAAAAAAAACCTGTCCTGCCGATGCATGACGGGACGGCAGAACAGCGTCTATGTTGTTTACAGTTTGACCATATTTGCAAGGGAGCATATACAGTACAAGTAACTCCGAATAAACACAGCAACCTTCTGTGTATTTATTGCTTCTGTCGAAGCGGGTATAATTTTCAGTTACACTTTGATCGGACCAATAACGTCCTACTACCGAAACAAAAACGCAGATATACTAATCAAATTTAAATAGGTTTCTGTTCAGAACAGAGTAAAATACCGCCCTGTTAAAACGGATGATATGTGTAAATGACAATGGGATCATGCTACCTTCTCCTGCAGGTAAATTTAAGTGTGCGCCGATAAACGATAAGAACACAACATACCTTCAAATTCTTCGCTAAAGAGTTTCAACAGATCCATAAGAATCGTGGAAAATGCAGTTTACTTACTATGTCGCAACAGCAAAATGCACAAACAGTTGAAACCACTACTTAATTACTGTTGATACCATGAAATGCTATTTAATCGTAAGGCGATGTGGATTTCTAGATTCAAATAAATGGACAAAACCGCCAATCGAACTGGTTCTACGACTGCATCAAAGTCGGAATACTAAAAGAGGAAGGCATTAACATTATTTTTACCGAGTGTTGATTTCCAAGAAATGAGCATTCCAGCTAGTAAGGCAATGCTTTTAGTGTATGAAGAGGAAAGGGTACCATTTAATGCAATTAAGATGGTATCAGAGTATTTTGAAATGTTATAAATTGAAAAACGTAGGCGTTCATTTTATGTTCGTTAACTGAGTCAGCAACAAGTGAAGGATGCTCAGTTAAGCTTTCTACGAGAAATGCTTTCGTGTACAGTTCTTGTCAGCATTTGAAACCCTGTTTTTTTTTTCCGGAACAGCATGAATCATGTACTGTTTATTTCAGAAACTGTATATGATTCATACTGCAATAATTGCTCTTAATATGAATATTTCCTGTAACGTGTAATTTAATTGGTCAAAACGCTATCACGTGACCCATCAGCTGTTAATATTTCTGAATAAACTGTTCGAAAAACTATCCTTCAGAGCTAATAGAGTCGCGCGAGCAACCAACTGAAATTAACGGAAGAAAATTGCAGAAATTGTAGTTTGTGATTCGAACACGTAAATTCGTCTTTTTATACATATTTTAAGTGAATAAAATGAAACATCTAAGTCTGCAAGCTCCTCTTAAGTCAGAAACTTATATCAAACGTGAACCATGGGCATGGACATTGCAAATTTTACTGTGTTTAATTTGAATTGGGACACCGGTAACGGTTTGCAAAGTCAGGTGCGCTAAGTGCATACTCGGAAATCTTTTATTATTACCACGGCTGCAAAGAGATAATTCTTAGATGAACGTTTGTATGCTGATTCAAAAACTCTAGAGTATTCTTACGCGACAGGGTGTTAAAGCTCAGAAAAGAATTACAGAAAGATTTAAAAAGAAAAACAAAAGAAGAGAAAAAAACAATCAACAATATTTATTTAAAACCAAAAAAACACAAGCAAAAATAAAATGAAATTCGTTTTCACCATTGCAATTGTAAGAGTTCACTTTTTTTTCTTTTTTTTGCGTTTATATAATCTGTCATTTGCCAAATTGTCGCGCAACAGCTCTAACAACTTTCCAGAAGGAGACTTCAAGCATTATTATGTGATTGGGCACTGTCAGTACATGTACAAAACAGTTTTATAATTTTG
Organism: Margaritifera margaritifera; assembly: GCA_029931535.1. NCBI lineage: Eukaryota > Metazoa > Mollusca > Bivalvia > Unionida > Margaritiferidae > Margaritifera > Margaritifera margaritifera. The sequence continues at coordinate 782,229 of JAQPZY010001008.1, forward strand.
ATACGTCCCTTGGGGGGGGGGGGGGGGGCTTCAATCACTGCGATCCTGGGAATGGAAAATAGGTCCAATGCGCCATCCTGCATGTCGAAATAAGTGATTAATCGAGAAAGTAACCGGTGTGGGTTCGAATACTGCCATCGGCTCAGCCTGGGTCGGCTACCGTGTTGTGCCCTTGGGCAAAACACTTAAATCAAATTATCTCGGCACTAAATAACCTACTTGTGCTGCTGTGCCGTTAAACACCAAATCAATCATGTCAAGTTTCAGTTGTGTCTTGGCGGTTTCTTGCTTAATCAATTAAAATTTTCACTGTCAGCATACAGGTCGACTTTTTGGGAACAAATCGTTAATGCTAGCTCATGCTGTATAACAAATACTGTACACGAATATACTTAGACATGCATTTTATAATCATACTAATTTCAAACAATAAATATCCGACAAAACTGGGTTCTAAACTTCCAGAATTTGAACTTTTGTATCGACGAATGAAAATGATGCTACTTTTTCTATGGATGAATCCAAATATCTTTTCAGTGCAAAATCCTCTAAAACAAGTTTCGTCTCGTTTAGGTTTAGTGTTTCATAATTAAGCTTTTAAAGTTACATACAATGTTATAGCAACTTACTACACGGCTTTCGGAGTTACATTGGTGGAATTCATTCGCTACAAGCTCTTATACACGCACGTAACCTCTTGTATGTATGTATGTATGTATGTATGTATGTATGTATGTGTGTATGTGTGTGTATGTATGTGTGTGTATGCATGCATGTATGTATGTATGTATGTATGTATGTATGTATGTATGTATGTATGTATGTATGTATGTATGTATGTATGTATAAATTAGGGAGGTTGGTAGGTAGGTAGGGAAGTACAGTCAATGTTAGTGCAAATGTATGCAAATTGATTTGCCTGTGAATTTCTTTCTTTGGTCGGTTGGTTTGTATGTTCGTTTGGTTCTGAGTTCTTGGCTGCTTGGTTTGCTTGTTGGTTGTTGGTTTTATGTGCTATCTGTGCGCCCGCGATTTAGTTGCATGTCGTTATCAACTCGGACTGATGTTTCGAATACCATACCTATTAGTTCATTTGATCAACCAAGGAACTAAACTGTGTATTGTCGTCACTTACTCTGTTTCATGGTTTTTCGGCCTACTATAACCCTCCGCCGTCAGTCCGTTTCCATCTCTTGTATTTTATAGTTACCTCTGCGTGGACGATTTCAGAACAAATTTCATACTACATGGAAGGTAGGTAGGTATATAGATACGTGGGTAGGTAAGAACAAGTTTTACAGAATGTAAGAGATCGAAATAATTTTTTTTTTTTTTTTTTTTTTGTTTTTTTTTTTTTTTTTTTTTGGGGGGGTGCATATGTGGTCCTTGAATTTATTAATTAAATAATTAGGATATAAATTGCCGGCATTTCATCAGTAAAGCTCAAATGGACAGCTACTAATTCTAATACGTTAGACCGATCACAGGACGATCATTTTGACTCATTATAGTTGGCTTTCAAACAGGCATTTTGGTAAGTAATGGTAATTTCTACCTCAGATTTTAAGTGGTTGTTATGACTTCCTTTGCCGATTGCACATATGATTGCCTCCCTTTGCTGATTAGACATCTGATTGCTTGACGTCAGATTATTTTTATTAATTCGATCACTCATAGTTCCCATAACATTTAATAAATCTCATTTACACCCACACTGACCATCTCGGTATCAATCTCCGTCCCATCAATTACCCATTCAAACCTTCTCAACACAATCGCCTGAAATGCTGCCACGTTGTCGAGAGAAAATCATATGCTTTATAGGAATGATAGCATCTATAATTGATTGAAACGATCAAAAAGAATTTCTCGCTTTAGGGAATTTCTCTGTGATCCCGAAGTAATATCTTACACAACGCAGTGATAAACGATACACCTATGTATGCTCCGACATATAACTATTGAGAAATGAAGACAGTGACGTGACATTGTTGCCGAACTATAACTCAGTGTACTATTATACACACCACTCTCGTCCCGTATAAGATGGGTTTAGTCAATCATATACCGTCATGGTTACGATGCACCGCAATGATGGACGCGGTGAGGGTTTTTGCTACTTAATCCGTATCCTTGTTACTTTTCACACCGCAACCGTCGTTAATCAAACGAACGAACGAACGAACGAACTTTTCACACGCACAAACAGATGACAAGTGATCAGAGCCGGATTAACCAATAGGCTAAAAACTTTATAGCCTAAGGCCCTCATATTTTGTTGGCCTCCTTTAGGCCTCCATTCCAATATGTAATACATACTTAGGCCCTTCCTTCATATTACCTCCTATTAGCCTTAGGCCCTTCGTAAGGTTAGTCCGGCCCTGTAAGCGATAAATCCCAAAAGTTGTTCAATTTTAGCGATATCTCTTATATTACTAAAACTTCATAACTTGTCATCGCGAGTGAAAAAAAGACCTGAAAGCAACTCGCGTCAAAATAAAAATCGCATAACTTTCCACCACAGAAGCTTACAACAAACTTGTAATCCATTCAACAACAAAAATTCTGAATAATTATTTCAATATTTTTTTACGGTGCGATTTCTGTTTATTCGAGACCTTGTTGACATTGCTAAATCAAAATGAGTTCTTCATTTTGTGGCTATTGCGTCATAATTCCATATATTTTTTTATTTTTTGTACTGAAGAGGGTTGTCAACATAAGATTTATTTTAACTGATATATTAAACATATATTTAAAAATATAAATTCAAGAGTATTATTTTCATTTTATTGCAGACAACCAACTATCAACCTATTGCATAAAAACTACAAGCATGTAGCGTTAAACATCAACATGTAGAGTGCTATTCTAAGAGTCCGAAAGTATGAAAAATTTCAAAAGAAATTTTGTTCAGCTATTTTTGTTGAAGAAAGAAGTTATTGTCAATTCGCCCTTGTACTGCTAAACTATAGCCAATATGCTTGAACATAAATTAACAAATTAAAGATTCGCACGTAGATTCCTTGCTCACATAGATGTGTGCACTGTGTCGACAATCTGATCTGCGTCAGGAAATTTTGCGGTAGGCAGATGGACGAAAGCGGTAAATTATATGATCCCAAACAACTTGCTGCCGTTTTTGGTATTGGTGCTTACATGCTTACAGCGTGCACTTTTGTGCTATAAACTGATATCGACACGTGATTGTCGTGTATGTATTCCACTTTTGAGTTTTGCGTTTATTGTGATATATTGTTTTCCGAAAAAAATAAAAACAATATTTTTAACCCGACGATTGTCCCATTTTCTAAAAACCAAAAGTCAAGGAAGTAAAGTGTTAGCATCTAGAACAAAAAAAAATCCTTTTTAAAATGTTGTACATGTATTAGGAAAAAACAATGTGGATTTTCATCTTTCTGAAGAATTTCGATCATTTCTTTATTCGGTACAAAATCAAATGAGATTGTTGTAAAATTGTTCATATTCTTTTAGAACAAACAGGGCACCAAGTCCGCCAAAGCACTTTAATTGACAATAAACGGAAGAGCTCCCAGAGTCTCTAAAATAAGATTACACCTTTTGATGCTCAGAAAGGAGCATTTTCAATCCACTGGAGATGAAAGAAGTTCGGCAATGATTTTATCGCCTATTTATAGTTGATGCTCAGAAAGGTTGGTTTTCAACCCACTAAAGAGGCAAAGGGCACGGAAATCCGTGACTCATAGGTTTTATTTATTATTTATCTGGTGACATGCAACCTAATTATAAGCACTGTAACTGTACTAAACATTCCACGAAAAATATATATATACATATGCATGTATACATTAGATAGGTAACTAGACAGGTAGGTAGGGAGTCAAGTAGAATAAATGTTAGTGTCAATGCATGCAAATTGATCTGTCTGTGCATTTCTTTCCATGCTTGGTTATGTTCATTTCTTTGTGTGTTCGTTACTGCTTGGTTTCTTTGTTTGTTGCTTGTTTTATATACTATATGTTCCCCCGCTTTCTTCCCGCGATTTAGTTGTCTGTCGTTGTCAATTTGGGCTGATGTTGCAAAAGCACACCTTGTAGTTTATTTCATCCATTAAGGAATCATAATTTGTCTTGTCATCATCTCTCATCTAATAGTATGTTCCTAAGTTTATCAGCTTATGTATCACCCCTCCGTCTGACTCATTATATAGGTACGTATGCGTTGATGATTTCGGCACGAATGTCCTATATATGGTAGGTAGAAAGGTAATGGGAAGGCGGGTAGGTAAGAAAAGTTTTTTTTTCAGAATTAAAAATATTGAACAAATTTATTTTTCGCATTTGTTATCATTTGATTAATAATTAATTAATTAATTTACTTATTTACTTTTTTTTTATAAAATAAACTGCTGACATTGCATCAGCAAAACTTGCGTAAAAATGTTCTTGTTTAACAATCAGAAGTGGCACAATTAAATTCAGTTTTGCACGGTGCCTTACATGGATAACGAAGGAATATCATTTATTTTACCAATACGATGGCAAGTGTGTGATACAGCTGTTCCAGTTAGAGAGAGTCGAAAGACATTATATGAATGTATATGCGTTGTTACGGAATTATATATGATTTTTCTTTTAATAGTGGTATAGTTTATTAGTTTATGATCTCTGTTCTTAGTCTAACAGCTGTCGTCTTGCCGTGAGTACACATACGGTAAATTGAATCAATATTTCATTGAAGCATTGGTCATGTCACGTATCCAGCACGTGAGGGTATGAACTTCTGACCTAGATTCTATGATTCATTTTAGAATCAATACTTTATTGACTGTTAATAACGTCAGGGCACAAATACTTTGGCGATGTCACGCATAGCCTAGTTTCTGATTGGTTCGGAGACGGTTGTAATTTAGAAGGAAATTGTTTCGAAATACCCAGTTGTTTATCAAAGACGTAGTATGGGTTTTATTTCGATTCTGCGTAGTAAAAGACTATATAATAAGATTTATAACAGCATTCTAGCATTTTTCATAGCTACACTGGATTGAGAGGCCATAAACCAAATTCGTTCCTTTTGTGTGTGGATATTCTACTTTAGTGATATATATCAGTATACAGAACATTCTGGATTAGTACTGTTTCTTAAACTTTAATAATTATACAGCTCCGTGGAATTATCGGAAACATTTCTAAAACTTGTGATATTCCATAGTCACAAGGACTATTTGGAATTATAACATTTGGATATAACTGATTCTTATTAACACATCAGTACAGTGAAGGTTTCATTCGGAATCTACTTCATTCGGAACATTTGGATTAACTTCCGGATCAGTGAACTTTAGAACAATTTAGGACTTTTAAGGATATTCTCTATATATCAGAGAGAGAGAGAGAGAGGGGGGGGGGTATCAATACCTACGACTGACGACATTCAGTGATACTAGTATTCTGAGAAATAGCTAAAGAGTCTCAACGTATGTAGATTGGCTGTCGCTGCTAAATGGAAACTAAATGGAAACAAACTGTCTGCTTCAAAGTGCGCTTTGTACTGAAGTGAGTGTGAATAGTGACAGGCCGTAGGTGACTGAATGTAGTTTATTGATTAAAGTTAGTTTTGGAAATAGGCCATAACCTATAAGCGAACTGTTGTTGCTATAGTAACGTAGGCAAGGTCATTCGCTCTTTGAGATATTGCAAAGGTGGTATTTTTTTTGGAACTAGTCCTAATATTTTGCCAGAATGATACACAAACTGCAGAATAAAGAAGAAACCCTTATTATACATCAATCTGAACTTAATGGTATCCAACTTGGAGGAACCCGAACGACGTTTAAATCAAAAAGGGGTGCGTGAAGTCTGTGATTGATTTGCAAGTTTCAAATGGACGAATTGTAATAATTGCATACACTTATTGGTACAGCCCCTCCGTTTTCGATTCAAAATATCCAGAAATGGAATACAACACTAAGATTAATGTCTCTGATATATATATATATATATATATATATATATATATATATATATATATATATATATATATCCAGGAAGAACGGAGCAAATATTGGGATAATAGCTAGTAACATTAACAATGACAACATTGGTGATGTTTGATAAAGCTATTACAGAATTGTATACCGTGGTAGAAAAACGGCAAGCCAATACCTAGATAAATTTGTCAAAATGCCGCAAAATTTATTATTTGCCAAAAACTAAAAAATTACAGCTAGCCATTTGCAGACTAAATCTATGGAGGTAATCGTGTGCAAAAGTACTCAACTTCAGCCGTTGAGGTTTCAAAGGTGCGGCAAACAGGTTCAGCTATATTTTAACACCAGCAGTTTCGGGTAGCCTTGAGCCAGCCCTGGTGTGGCATTGGACCTGTTTTAGTTTCATACCCAGTCATTAGGATGGTTATGGCTTATATTTCAATTTTTCATTTGATTTACATCACGGAAGAGAGTTCAAGTTTATAACTTAGAGACGGGTATAATGTATAAAATAAGGATTAACTCAGTTGTATTATTTTCACTCTACCTGTGGAGGTGAATATACCTCTAAATAGGTCCCTGACTGGTCAGTTATGTGTTTTAAAGTTTTGACAACCTGTCCTGACCCGTTACCTGTACAGCTGCAACCACTCGCGTTCAAAACTTGCCTTTAAATGTGCCATAAGCAATAAAGAGTTTGCCTACACGTGCTTGTTCAGCATTACGGTACTGTTTATATATTTCTGAAGTACAGGGATGTTCTGGTCTCGTTTTCAGGGCAAACATGACGCCATATCCACCAAGGCTATTTGACTAACAATAAGCGCCAGAGTTGCCTTTATATTTATCTTAAAAAATAAGTTCAGGAAGTCTCAGTTTCAAAATACTTCAGAGCAAATGTATGTTGGAAGTCAGGTACATGTAAAATGGTTTTGGTTTCGTTTCGTTTGGTATTTCACGGCACATCAACACAAGAAGGTTATTTAGTGCCGAACCAATTGGAATAAAGAGCTTTGCACAAGGACACAACCTGGTAGTCAACTCGAGATGGTCATACTGTAGGATTTGAACCTGCACCCTCTCAGTCGCGAGTCCGACACGCTAACCACTAAGCCACTGCGGCTTCCACGTGCAAGTTGTAAAGTTGGCTGAATGGTTGATTTGTATATTATATGTGTTACCATTATTTCTAATGGCCTGAAATATACAATTTTTTGCTATGATGTTCGTCAATATCCATTACTGTTGTTTCTCCTTACCTTTCGGATATTAAAAAAGTCCCCTTTGTCTTCGAGTTTGATTTCAAGTTTATCAACCGCTTTACCTCTCTGTCTGCTTTTACCAACAATTGCAATAATATAGGTACGAATATAGTGTTTCTGCACAAAGGTTGGTAGGTAGATAGGTATGTATGCATTATGTTTAGTTTCAAAGCTGTGTTGATTAGTAGATAACTGTCGACTGTCGATAAAAGAAATAAATTTAAGAATGTCCGAGCTTTAAATGATCCATTCTTTGCGCGTGTTACCCGTGAAGTTGTTAAGTAGGCCATAAATCGCTGGCCATTTGTCTCCTAAAAATGTACTGGAGAAAATAATGTCCTTTGCCATACTCATAATTATGAAAATATATATTTTTTCTCCGTTTCTTGTGAGTATTTGAAAAACACATAATAAATTATTAGTAACAATACTCAAGCTCATATGTTTACAAAAGGGAAATGCTATTAACGAAACTGTCAGAAGATAAAATAATAATAATAATAATAATAATTATTATTATTATTTTTTTATTTTTTTTATTAGTATTATTATCTTCTTCTTATTATTATTTTTATTATTATTACTATTATTATCTTCTTCTTATTATTATTATTATTATTATCTTCTTCTTATTATTATTATTAATATTAATATTATTATTATCTTCTTCTTCTTCTTCTTCTTCTTATTATTATTATTATTATTATTAATATTATTGTTATTATTATTATTATTATAGTCTATACAAAAATAGGTAAATGTCATCTCGACACCTTTACACGAATCTTGGGCACTTCACCAGACGATTTATCTTTACATTGTCTTCAACAATATTTTGGTTTATGGTCAGTTTATAACATCTTCTTTAAATGCAAAAGTAAGTCATACTTTATAACGTTTAGAGTTCTAAACCTAAATCAGATGAAATGTCGGCTCTCTTTTTCAAAATTAAATATTAAAAGGGATAAACAAAACCATTATTTTTTTATCTTTTATTATTTTATATTGTGATCTTTTTGAACGTCCTATTCCAATTGCTTTTAGTTAATAATAGTAATCGGAAGAAACAAAAAATGTGCACGTGTAAACCGCCCCTGCACGTGCCACCTCTTTTCAAGTCTCTTTCTTATTTATAAGGAAAGGTTTCTTAGGGTGCGTCAAGTATCTGGATATTGCATCAGATTTGCACAAAATGCGTCTTTCTCGTGTATATATTGCATCAGATTTGCGCAAAATGCGTCTTTCTCGTGTATATATTGCATCAGATTTGCACAAAATGCGTCTTTCTCGTGTATATATTGCAAACGTTATTGATTTCGCTTTCGTTAAAATCGACATACCAATCTGAGGTTAATTTTTGTTAATGGATAGGAAGTAGGTATCAAATAACATTATTTTTTAATTATAAATCATGCATTAATGTAAGGTTATCAGTCAAAACGGTTATTGCAGATAAAACCATCACCTTATGGTCAATTATATAAAACTAGTCGCTGTAAGATTGTTAAATTGAATGAAAGACTCAAGACAAAATCATTTTGAACCCACTATTATGTTTATTTTTTGGGGTTGTGAGTCGAAACGGTTCTTCTTGATAAAATAACTGAGATGTGGAAAATTGTTTGAGAAAAAGATTACTTTAAACTATTTCCAAGAGAGAAATATACAAACTTGCTGTTTAAAGAGTAAATAGTCGAGATATCTGGGCATTAATCTGAAAACTGATGAATGGCGTACGAAAATTAATACCTATAGTTTTGAAAAATATTACAAGATAAAATAAGATCAGAATAGTAATGACTAAAGACTTGTATAGTCAACCAAACTTACCCGATATGGTATAAATTAAAACTTTATATATTTTTTGAAGGAAAGAAGTGTTTTCTTCGTACATGAATGTCTTCTAGGCAGCGCGGCAAAGTTACGAATGTTCTCTCTTTCTTCACAAACATACGCAAAAATCACGGATATTCCAACACGCATTATTTGACACAAATTGTCTCCTGTGTAAGAGGATGTAGGCTATTATTTGGTATGCATCTGAACGCACGTTTGAATTCTTGATTTATATAACCAGATCTTGGCATTGTGTAATGTTCAAGCGATACTTTTCAGCATCGAATTGCACAATAAATTGCTGATAAAGAATTTTATTAGAGCTAAGAAGACGTAATGCATGTGGAACTAATTATATCCCCAGAAAGGCATATGCAAGTTTCCACAGTAATATCTCAAAATCTGCAAATGGTATGTGCTCAGAATGTGCGATTTAGAAGTCTTCGATTGATGCAAAGCAATTAAGTCTCTCATTTCACAAACAAAAACCTACGTTTAAGGTAGCTATACTTTTTAAGTATGATTTGTTGAATATGCTAAAAAATTATTTCTTAATACATTCTTGTTTTTATTACGCACGCTCAGTAAGATGAACGCGAGACACGACCATGTTGTACATGTACATCCATTTGCGTAGCTTTCAGCAATAAATTCTTGTAGCTTTATAGCGTTTTTCCAGTAATCATTAAAGGTATTCCTAATGTTAATTGATAAGACAATGGATTATGTACGGATAACAATTATACAGTTTGCAAAATCTTAAAAGATCACCGGAACATTTGGGAAAGAATGTAAGCTCACAAGCACTGCATTACGATTTAAATCCTGCCTCGTGTCCTGTCAAATATTTGAACGGTGGAAATTCTGCGTAATTTCTATAATATCTTAAAAAGTCAATAATGCTTTTTTTTTTCTTTTCTTCGTATAATGCACGTGATACCATAACTTAATTTGCAAACGTGTAATGCTCAATTTATACAGGACATAAAGAAAAAGAAATCTATGAATTTTTACTGGAATTAGTTGTTTGAATTCACATATTATCTATAAAACAACACGAAATTTCTCAGAAGATAAATATGATTCAATTAGTATGTTGCAATTGTTTGTTTTTCTGTTTTTGTTGTTTTTTTCAAAAATAGACACATAAATGAAAAATACAACTTACCAAGCACTGTACGCCAGTTGGGGAATAGGCAGCGAGTAACTCTCCAGCTAGAAAAGATAAGAAGGCATGGGGTATAGTTATGTGAAGTTTAGATGTGTAAAATCTGAGTGGGCGAATAATGCGATCTGAAACCTTTTCAGTTGGTTAAAACCGGATGGGGACTCGTTATATGGATTAAAGAACAAAAAATTATATCACACGTAGCTCCAGGTTTAAACCTCAACTGCATGTAAACTCAAGAAAATGCCAGTCTTAAGGTTATATATATATATATATATATATATATATATATATATATATATATATATATATATATATATATATATATATATATACACACACAGATTAAATTTTGAATGAGCAGACGATTTTCATTCAAATCAAATTTTTTACATTTTCTCGTATGAACTCCTGTACAATTTTCAATTGTTTTCTCACAACATTTACCCACTACTGCAATAGTTTTCCAACAAGAACTTTTAGGAATCACTACGCATGTGTTACCAAGGAGATTAAACAGAAGAAAGCGAAGACGTGAATGGCTTCTTCTAAGATTAACTTGTCATGATCACGTGGATTAGTAGTGTTTGAGCTAGTTATTGCGACAATTCACCTACATCAAGCATGGCAGTGACAAAGAAGTCCGAACTTTGCGTAGGCCTAACTATACGCTCATCGTTAATGTATTAAAATAGGTTTTGTTTGCATTTTCTTTAGTGAAGAATCAAATTATATAATTTGAAGAAAAACTAAGTCGAAATTAATTTTAACCAATCAAATCTATTACGTCCAGTCGGACCTTTTAACAAATCCTGGATAGCAGGAAACTAAAAGAAAAATGTGAAAGCTTATGTCAGATATGGTAGCCTTTATAAAGAACAACGTAATGAGTTGTGAAAGATATGCACTATATATTGTACAGATAATACAGTACAGGCCTGATTACGATGATATTTAAATTTTCTTGCAATGATCAAAAAGCAGTAGTTTAGTATCAATATGCTTTACCGTTTGAGGCTACTGTACAAAGCTTGTTATTAAATTCAAGAATAATGCAGCAAAGGTATTTGTCTATGTACACTATCACCACCAATTACTAAACACGCGCAGCTTGAAAGTAGTAATGCGGAATTAAAGGAAAATGCACTCCAAAAGAACCACCAACGGATGTTTACATAATGTAGTTTCTCGCAAACGAACGTAGTACGTATACGTAATTTATATTTGTGTGTCAAATATTTTAGTGGAAATCCATGCGTTCGCCAACGACCTCCTCAAAAAATATACAATACAGAATATTTTAAGCACAGAGTCTTTATTATTTACTTTCAGCAAGATGATTTAGCTAATCAATGTAATGAAGGATTTAATATTTGTTACTGAGGTATATCTATAAATATTTACATTACTATGTACAGGGCCAACAACCTACGTCACAGCCGGGATAAGACACTTGAAGTTTTACCACCTTCGACGGATGTTGGGACTTCACAGAGAACCCCGAAGATCTCCAATCTCAGATCAATAATTTTAGTAATTATTGCGATGATTGGAAATTAAAAGTGAATGTGAACAAAACAAAAGTGCTTATTTTCGGTAACGATTATAAGAAAAAGTTAACTTTACATATAAAGGTCCGATACTAGAAGAGGTTAATAAATACATCTATCTTGGGGTTGTTCTGAGTAAGACTGGAAGACTTCTCAAAGCTATAAAGCAAACAATATCAAAAACAAAGAAAGCATTATTCTTGTTAAAAAAGTGTATATGGAATCTTGGCATACCTGTAGATTGCCAGCAAAAACTATTCGATAGTACCATAGTACCCATTCTGCTATATGGGTCGGAAATTTGGGGCTTTGAAATTTGCAACATCATTGAGAACATTCGTACAGATTTTCAGAGATAGGTTATAAAATGTAAAAAGAGTACCCCATTATACATGCTATATGGAGAAACTGGAAGACAACCACTCACACTTAGAGTGAAATTGAACGCCATCAAATATTGGTGTACACTAATTGAGGCAAAACAGGAAAAATACGCGAAAGTCATATATAATATTATATTAAATGATATAAAATTACATAATACGTTAAATCTATTTTCGAAGAATGTGGATTCGGATACATTTGGTATTCGCAATATTTTCCTAATAAACAATGGCTTATCAACAGTATGAAGAATAGACTAACGGACATAAATCTTCAGCAATGGAACGCAAACAAACATTTATCTAGCAAGGGAAACTCATATGGACTCTTTAAAACAAGCCTCCAGTTGGAAGATTATTTAATTCATTTACCCAAAAACTTTAGAATTTTTTACTTTAAATTTAGAACCTCAAACCACCGTTTACCAATTGAAACTGGCGGATGGTCAAATATTCCAAGGAACGAAAGATTGTGTACATGGTGCAACAAAAAATATTTAGGTGATGAAATTCATTACATATTCAATTGTCCTTATTTCAAAACTGAAAAAACCTCTACATAAAAAAATATCACAGAAGGCGAAATTTGTTACTATTAAGGATTTGTTTAATTCAAAAAGTATTGAGCTTTTAAAGTTGTCTAAATTTATAAGAGTTATCATGTCGAAATTCATTTAACATGGAATGTATATTTTTGAGTACACTTGTATCAATAATAATTCATGAAGTGCAAACATGGTATGTTAAATGAAATCTTTGTAAACACCATGTATGTAGTAGTATATGTCTCCATATGCGTATATCTTCTTTTATATAACAGTGGTACGTAATATCATATGTTTTGATATGCGTATATCTTGTTTTATATAACAGTGGTACGTAATATCATATGTTTTGATATGCGTATATCTTGTTTTATATAACATTGGTACGTAATATCATATATTTTGATATGCGTATATCTTCTTGTATATTACAGTGGTTACGTAATATCATATGTTTTGATATGCTTATATCTTGTTTTATATAACATTGGTACGTAATATCATATGTTTTGATATGCGTATATCTTTTATATAACAGCTCAAATCTAAAACAAGAATGCCCTCAGTAATATGCACAGTGGCGTACTAAGGGTAAATGGCGCCCGGTGCGACGATTATGGCCAGAATACGAGGCCCGATTTATTATCAGCTGTTTTGGCGCCCCAAGACCTCTGGCGCCCGGGGCAACGACTCCACCCCACCCCCTCCCGGTTAGTACACTAATGAATATGCGATCGATAAAAAAAAAATATCGCATGATGTTTAAAGCTTTTTATTACCAGATGAATAATTTTGTAACAACCATCTAACTCTATTGTTTAGAAGACCTTATTTAACATACTATGATTGTAACTACATCATTAGTCCCCTGTAAAAATATGATATCTCTGTTGCACGCATGTTTATATACTTTTGATTTGCTTTGTACTTCTCATTTGTCACATTCGTGACCTGAGCGGAATGAACATTGTAAACATTGTGGCTTTTTTATACTGTTGGCAAGGCTTGAATAAGACTATGCGCAAAGTACCCAGAAAGCACCAGGGAGTCTGTGGGTATTTCAAAGTACCCAGAAGTACCAGGGAATCTGTGGGTATTTCAAAATACCCAGGAAGGTCCAGGAAGTCTGTGGGTATTTCAAAGTATCCAGACGTTCCAGGGAGTCTGTGAGTATTTCAAAGTACCCAGAAAGTACCAGGGAGTCTGTGGGTATTTCAAAAAGTACCCAGAAGTACCAAGGGAGTCTGTGGGTATTTCAAAGTACCCAGAAATTACCCGGGAGTATGTGAATATTTCGATCCTTATTACAGACGCCCTTGTTTCAACCAACATTCTCTAATAGCTGAAGAAGGAGCACTGAGTGAAATTCATGATATAATCTTTGTCTCAGACTTTATAGTAATACAACTTTATAATAAAAAGCAGTTGTATTATTAAAATAAGTACGTCCTTAGTCCTAATATATATTTTCTTCCTCATTTTTAGTCCACATGCCTACCAAAACACCAATTTGTTCAAACTAAACAAAGTATTTGGTGATCTCCGACGAGGCAGTATTAAAAATGGGAATTTTCAAATATATTAAGAACTGATTTTAGACATAGTGTGAGAACAAAATGCACCGCATTTTAATGAATATTTTTAATATTTTATATTTGACATTTTTACCGTATATTTTAAGGATTTTGTATTATGGTCTATGCCAAAACTTTAACCGTACTGGTTTTTCAGAAAATTTGCTCACTTTTCTCTCTTTTGTATAAAAAGTCGAAGTCGAATTTAGTTACCTAATTTTATAATTTATCGAATTTAGAAGAATATAAATTGATGTGATAATCTCTAATGGCCTCATTTGTTCTTATAAATGAAACAAAGAAACGCGAAAGGTTTTATTTAAGCTGTCACAAATCATGTAAGGCACAAAAGAGATATGATGAAAAAGCAGCAGGATATTTTGTCTGGACTAAATACAAATCAAAGCGACATGTTAGGTAAAGAGTCATGCAGTTGTATTACTTAATGCATGATACAAATCAACTGAATCGTAAAAAATCCTTCAGATAAATGCCCCCACTTTCTAACCAGGAAAAGCATTGGACCCGTGTTCTACAAATACCATAACACGAACTCCAACGCTTAAGGCACACTTGAAAGAGATAACTCTAGTTTCTGCTGGATGGAATGTTATCTAGAAAACTCTTGTCTGTCTTGCAAATTCATACAACAGTACGGTAAAATATGCAGAAATTATAAAAATAAATAGCATATCCTAATTATAATCAGTTTCGGTTTCCCGCTTGCTTGTAATCTGCATGAAAGATGAGAGAAACATAAGCAAGTTTATTGGAGACTGATACATTTAACGTAATATTTATTCGTCAAATAAGATTACGTTTCTCTGTGAAGAAAATGTATTCGTTTTCTGTTGTTTCCATTTCATCGACGCTGTTATATTTGATTAAATCATTTTTCAAATACTTGAACCAGTTAAAATCTGAACACTAAATTCTTTATTTTCAGAATTTGATGTCTAATGTTTGTAATAGATAAAACATGCCTGTTTGCGTGGGGTGCATGCACGCGCGCGCGTGTGTGTGTGTTCTGTGTTTGATTTTGTCTTTTTAATTTCTCAAGTATTTTGCTGTCTGTTCTTCTAACAACGTTATGTTCATGTTGAAATTAGTGCTACTGACGAAGAACTGGCTAGATTCCAGAAATGTTGATATGCTGGATGGGTTTTATCTTTCTATATTTCCTTTCAGATACAGCTGACTATTCTGAGGATCCGCGGTGGCTCAGTGCTTTGCGTTCCGGATTCGCGTCTGAAAGTGTGCAAGTTCAAATCTTACCATCAGAGCAGCCCGGGTGAGCTACCATGGTATGTCCCTGGGCAAAGCACTTTACTCCAGTTGCCTCGGAACAAAATACACTTCGTGTTGCTGTTCCGTAAAACACAAAATCAATCCAACCACAACTGACTATTTCACCTATATGGAAATAACTCTAATCATACACGAATAAAGGACACAAGGGAATGTTACACATATGATTACAATATCAAGACGTTGGTAGAAAGACAAGGCCAGTCGTATCCTTTCACATGATTCTGAAAATTTATAACCACTTTTTTTGTCCAGCTGCTAGCTCCGTCATAAAGTGGACACAACATAAATATGTACCTGAACACTATACCGGATGTATGTGCTCAATCATTTCCTCCAGGTGAAAGCATTCCAAATATTTTAAAAACCAAGATTATTGGGTCAATGAAATATCATGTATTTTTTTCAAGGACTCTCAATTGCTTAGTTTTTGGGGAAACACAATGACAGTGGAAGAGATTCACTTGGAAGATAAACGAACATGATAGGAATCAAATAAGCATCTCTCTCTCTCTCTCTCTCTCTCTCTCTCTCTCTCTCTCTCTCTCTCTCTCTCTGTAAGCACTCCTTGTACAACACTCGCAGTATATGAAGACTTCCGCTTTACGCTAATGAGATTTTACATATAATGTTGATTTGTAATCGCATTGCTATAGTCACCTTTGGTACTTTTCTACAAAGGTGTTAACCACAACTTGTTAGCTAAACTTCGTATGCTTGCATACCGCGTTGTCCTTATACATGCAATGAAGATATTTTCTCGCCTCTCACCTCATATCCTTGCATAAACTGGTGAAAACTGAAATAAACCAAGCCTAAGAAAAGTGCCAGATGGTTTTAAAGGTTCAGGAACCGTTTGTAAGCCCTATCTGCTGTGTCCTCATTTCATGTTTACTGTAAACATTCAGGAGGACAAAATGCATGGAGGTAAAAGCCTGGCAATCGACAAACAAACTAATAAACTATTCAAGTGGAGAAAATAGAAGCACGTTTTTTATCTTGTGCCTAACACATACAAAATGTGGGGTCTAAACTAATGCAGCATCTAAGTATTATATTTACGAGACAAGGTACACGTTTAGTTATCAGCTTTACTTTTGATTGAGGCCTTGCATTCCCACTCTAATGTCTGGATA
Source organism: Margaritifera margaritifera (assembly GCA_029931535.1). Lineage (NCBI taxonomy): Eukaryota > Metazoa > Mollusca > Bivalvia > Unionida > Margaritiferidae > Margaritifera > Margaritifera margaritifera. Next base: position 798,962 of record JAQPZY010001008.1, read on the forward strand.
CAATTAATCTGACACTACTGCAGCATGGGCTCGAGAAGACTCGGATTCGACTCTCCTGGTGGAAATGCACAATTGTAGCTTCAACAGCTAACTCTGCCCAAGCTATTTATTTTGCACACAAACAGTTCGTGACTGGGAAACCTTTACTTTACGGACTTATTGCATTACTCCATGCGGTAATAGCAAACTGCTATAAAAAAATAAAATATTTTGACATATATATATATATATATATATATATATATATATATATATATGTGTGTGTGTGTGTGTGTGTGTGTGTGTACAAGATACGTAATGTATATGTTGACAAGATATGTATATTTTTGCTTGTGACCTATACTTGTTATCGGTTCTTTTATGGTTGCGGAATTCGATCCTCGCTGTAAGGTTGGGATACCGATATGGTACCACTGTGCTTTGACTCTTCTGGTACTATGTATTATGTCGGGATACCGCTCTTTAACGAGGCCTTCTTTCTTATGGATATCATCGGACTTATTTTCATTATCTTATGTTTTCTTTCTTTCTTTCAGTACGTACCCAATGCAACATGAAACAAGTAGCAATAAAATAAAACCTTTCGATGCCGAGACGTTTAGACAGTCTTCATTTATAAATCGATGAGTAGAAGAAACAAAGAATTTAAAATTAATATAATTATAGAGATGTATTCAACACTTCCTCTATAAAGCCTGAAAATATTGAATTATCGCCATCCTTAAACTGAAGAAAATAAATCTGTATATTGTTATGTATATTTAATCTATAATGTGTGTTTAAAGTTAGGTAAGTTGTACATTAGATTCTGGTCACTTGTAAACAGAATATTTCATAGCATCTGAGATCAAGGCCAGTCATGTTGACAGTTAGACTGGTTTTTTCCCCATTTTATTGCTTCACGTCCTGATGATATAGGGCAAGTGAAAATGTGTATAAATAGGGATTTGGTAAACAAATAATTCATTCCTGTATTAGATCACTCTGTGGGGATCCATTTGTGATCAGATTTTACATTGTGCCGTTGAAATCAGATATAATTCGAGAGGAATTATTTATTTAAAACATCTTCATTGGAATTAGTAAAGTGCTCATTGAATTTTCAATTAATACATTACTTTAGACTTAGTGAACTCATTCAAAGACATTCTGGATTGTATAATTGTGTTATATCAGGATATTCAAGACTTTGGATCTCATTCGGAACATTCTATATTTTTGGACTTGTGATTAGTCATTTAGGAGTATTTAGAATTTGATTCGCAACATTGTAAGTATCGTTTTAATTTCACTTTGTATTGTTGGAAATAAATTGCTTGTTGATATTACTTACATTGTTGGTTTCACTTTCTTTCTGTTACATATTTTTTAGACCTAGAGTCGTAACAATTGTTACGACTAGGGGTAATGTAACAAAAGAAAAGACTCAAACAAGCTTTCAAGATCTAAAATACAAATCTTTAATTTCCTAAAATATTAAAATAGTTCAAAAAAAAATTAAAGTGAAAGAATTCAAAATAACTTACAGTATAGAATATCCTTAAAAGTCCTAAATTTTTTAAAGTTCACTGTTACGGAAGTTAATCCAACTATTCCGAATGTATGTTCCGAATGAAGTAGCCTTTACTGTGCTAATATGTTGATAAGAATTAGTTATATCCAAGTAATCCTTGTGAATCTAGAATCTCACAAGTTTTAGAAATGTTGCCGATAATTCCACGGAGCTGTATAATAATTCAGGTTGAAGACACAGTACTGAATCCTAAATGTACTGTATTAATTAATAAATATCCAAAGAATAATATCCCACACTCAAATTAAATCAAATTCGTTATGACTTCTCAATCTCTATGTAGCTATGAAGAATCCTGGAATACTGCTATTAATCCCTATATATATATAGCCTTAATGCGCAGAATCGAAATGAAAACCCATTCTACGTCTTCGATAAACAACTGGGTATTTCGAAATAATTTCCTTCTATTAAACACGATTCATTCTTCGGATGTGACCTTAAACTATAATTCCTGGTCAATATAATGTTTACTCCTAAAAGTACGAGAACTAGGTCAAAAGTTCAATCTCGCGCGCGGAAAATACGTTACATGACTAAAGCTACAAGCAACTAGGTGAAATATCGATCAAAAAATACTGTATGTGTACTCACGGCAAGACGACAACTGTTAGACTAAGAAGGGAGATCATACTCTAATAAACTATACAATTATTAAAAGGAAAAATACATATAGTTCCGTAACAACAATATTGCTTCATTTTTATACCGCACTTTTGTCTTCCTATCGATAAAAATATTAATCACAGAGGGCAGTTACAAAGCAGTATGCATCATTCTTCAGCAAATATATTATCTTTGTATGTAATTAAATAACACTTTCGATGATTCTCCTCACTGTCAGGAAAATTTGCCAGTTGTACATGTTTATAAATATACTTTTCTAGAAAGATTTCATGGCTTTATACAGATTCAAAATTACTGACGTTGATTTTTGTAATGTTTTAGTTAGCCAACAAAACGTTTCCATCTATTTCTTACTGACACTGTGCAAAGTGTAATTTTCCGTCGATATTTATAAAACATTACCAGACCACGTTAACATACAATATATATATATAACATACAATATATATATATATATATATATATATATATATATATATATATATATATACATAGAGAGAGACAGAGACAGAAAGAGAGACATATTTTACTATCATTTATTTGAAAACAAATGTGTTTTTTGAGCAGTTTGAGCGACTTTTTAAGTCAATCAATCAAACCAGTCAAGTTCTTAAGCTTTATATGCGTAAAGTCATGACAAAATTTTAAGATATCTCCCTTAAGTCAAAGACATCATATTTTGTATCATTCTCAAAAGTGTACTCTTTTTTTATGCACTCGATCTGTTCTGCGAAAGTCGTATTCAGTTTTATTTTGTTTTTGTTTTGTTGTTTTTTTTTTTGTTTTTTTTTTTTGGGGGGGGGAGGGGTGTCAATAGATAAGCACATTTTACCTTATTTTCTGTAGAGTAGGTAGTTGCTACGAACAGTCCGTTTACTGAACCACACGCAGAAAAGTATCGATGTAACTGATGGACAAAATACAAAGAAAAACTTCAACCTGCTCGCTTGCTTGAATGGTACTGCAAATTTGATCCTTACTGATTTTGTATGGCTGAAGTGAAGGACAAGTTGAATACTTTTAAACCAGTTTGTCAGCAGGTTAAACCAACGAAAGACAAATCTTTTTCGGGAAATTAATTATAACATTCAGGAGCTTAATATTGAATGGAAGTATTTTCTAAAGACAAAAAGACAAATCTAAGGAGAGACAGTCAAGCGGATAGACAAGTCAGCAGTTTATTGTCTCCTTTCTCTTTCATGACCAAACTTCATACATCCATACGTACCAATATGCCAACACATAATTTGAAAATTGTAGCATTATTGAATTTGACGCAATATATATGATTTTATTTTAGTTATTTTAACATATAATTTAGCGCAGGAAGTGTACACGATATTATAAAACACCATCAGGATGAGTTCCTTTACCTTGAACGTTGACGTTTTGCTAAAACAATGTCAGTTTAGTGGAAGCGGAAATGAAAAAAGTCAAACTCTGATAGCTTGTTTGTATGGCAAACTTGAATCAACCATTTTATCCGTGAATAAACAAAGCTTTCGGGAAACGAGTAACTTTTCAAAAATAAATGTATCTAAGAAAGAAAACAAACTAAAGCCCCTATCGAGGAAAACATTACCTTATCTGTCCAGAATCAATACAATTGTTTATAAACCTTGCAAAAAGCTGTATACTCGTGTTTTAATGAATGGAAGAATGCACTCAGTGTACCATAATAGCTTTAAAATTTGTGTTTTTTTTCTTCATCTAGAACGCTAAAAGTGCTTCAAAATTGAGGAGTTTTAATTTTATCGAATAGTTTGTGTGTAAAGATTGATATGCTGGGTTGTGCACAATAAACAGTATCTAGAACTGGTGTCAAAGCCAGATTTTATTTATAAATATTCCCTAAAACCAAAGAACTGTAATCTTCGCAATTAAAAAGGAAGTATGAATACATATTTGGTGTGAATTGGGTCTGTTTACAAACTAGAACAAGTATGAAACTAAACACTGAAAAAGGAAAGCAATAGAGAGACGGATGCAAAACTATATTCACGCTTACTTGATATAGTTTGCAACGTTATATCATTCGTCGGCCTGTAAGATAAACATATCCTGTATGTAACAGTTAAGATGTTACGATGATCCCTTTAATTACAGATGACAAGATATGGAATTCTCAACAGTTCCGGAGATAGCGCTGGACCAAGGACAATATACAGAGGCTGAGTTAAGGTATTACTTGAAAGAAACATTTTAAAACATTAGGGTAAAGATTTTTCCGTCCACCTCTGACACGACGAGCAGAAGATATATTATGTTTCCCGTTCCCGGCATAACTCTGTCATGTATTTATATTTTTTCTTTGCAAGACCTGAAAGGCAACTCGTTACATTAATAAAGTGTCGAGAAGAGGCTGCGAAAACTCAAAAGATTGATAGCCTGTACGTAGTGTAAGTCATGCGCTGGCGGCAAACATTACTAAATCTAAACCTGACACCAAAATGCATTCACCTCCAATATGATCTTTTGTCATTTTATCAACATTCCATCGATTTCTCAACCGTCTTCCCATGAAACTTCCACTTAGAGTGCACAAGTCATTGGTTAAGCCTTGTAACTTACAACCTTGCAACACAAGAAAAAAACAATATGTCCTGTTTTTCATGGCATGTAAGATTTAAATAAGTGTTCCCATCTGCAAAATAGATCGGTGAACTTGTGCCACAATCTATATTGTCGGAAATCTATCAACTTAAGACTGCGACCGTGCTATCAGGAAAGCGGACACTGTCGATCCGAAAGAAGCACGTAATTTACCAATGTACAGAAGTAGGAACGCTCTACAGCTTTAAAAGCAAAGGCACACGAAAATGCTAGGTACACCATGCATCTATTACTTACCATAAGCTATAAATGTATTAGTGTAAAAGAAAAGGAAATCCATGTAAATACGTTCTAATGTAATAAAATAGCTGGTGTATATATTATGTAAGCAAAGTAACGACCAGATATGTTTTGTGTAAATATCGATAATAACGTATGATTTACATAACGTTTTTTTTGTGTGCAAAATGATAATGAGACGCCAAGTAATCACTATGACACACTTGAACCATAACAATTAACACAGCCAAATGGCTTAGAGCAAAGTTTTTCGCAAAAAGTCTCCAAAAAGGAATTTAATGCGGAAAATATCAAGTGAAATTTGTCAAGTGACGTAGTACACAAATCTTAACTTGACATTTATACTTGATGCGCGAGCATGGTGCGTAAAAGTTGTCTTCGTTTCTTTTTTACATTTTCTCATTTTTCATGGCATAACTTCAAGGAGGAACTTCGATACACATTAAAGGTAACTTAGGTCTGTATTAAACTTTCAGCTCAGGCAGCAATTGAAAGCATGACGTTGTTGCAAACAAATTTAAATGTTGGGTTTCTTTGGTGTGTGTTTTTTTTAATATATTTTTTCAATTAAGTAAGATTTGAAATTGCTTTATATTGTGAAGTGCAAATGCTTATGATAAGATTACACAAAGATATAACTCAATGACATTTTTGCTCCATTTTTAGGTTTCTAAATTAAGTCAAATTTTAAATTCTTTTTTATTGCGAGGCAAGAAATTCATATGATCAGATTACACTAAGATGTCAGTCACAATCGAATCAACTAAAATGCATATGATCAGATCACATTAAGGTATAAATCAAAACTGAATTACGTATGCTTTATTAGGAATGCGAGATTCATTCGACATGAGAGTCATGTCATGTCTGACTTTGACCATAAACGATCTATGCATCCGGAAATATAAGACGAAAATGAACGTGTAACGATATTAAATATTATTTAATCACACTCATTAACCTTTTCCAGTAAAATGGTCATGGATTTACTACATTCAAAGATTCAGTGATGGAAAACACACATGCACACGCTCTCTCTCTCTCTCTCTCTCTCTCTCTCTCTCTCTCTCTCTCTCTCTCTCTCTCTCTCTCACAGTATATGAATCAAATCACAATTATTTATACTGGATGCTTCTTTCATATCTCATAATGTTCATCGCATGTGGTGAATGCTACTTCTAAACACCTAATTTCTAAAACTAGATGCATTTTTCAAACGGGTCTCGAATTCAGCTCAGATATGCCTCTGTTCCGCATTCATATTTCAAATTTATGTTTTTTACATATTGTTACATAAAGATAAAGTCGATATCCGCCCAAACCCTGGAGATGACATTGATACATGCAATTTAAAGGTCAGAGCAGTCTTATGCAGACGAAATTGTAGATAGCACCCAGTCGTGTAGTGTAAGAAACCAAAACCTGATAAATTGTACTTTCCAAGGTGTCTTCCTGTGTTCTGTGACGAGTCAAGTAACCATACAAGATAACTTAGCTCATCTTCTTTGATGTCCCTCTAAAAGAATCCGTCTTTAATTCCTCAGGTATGCAGTATGCCAGACATGTACTTATCACGTGATACTCCTTTTATATGCACCTGTGTCTTTAAACTTATATTATATAAAATCTCGACATTTTATTATAGTAGAAAGAAATGCATGGGACCCTGGGCGCTTTTTTCCTCAATGTAATGCTTCCATTTTACTGGCATTAGACGTAGTAGCAACGACACAACTGTCCAAAGCCAGAGTCCCCTCGTATCTCGCCATTGGGTATATTGTGAAGACGACAAGTTATACATGGCAGATACAGTTACATTACCTTATTGGCTAATTTTATACCTCCATTCTGTAGAGGTTGTAGATTTCATGATAATTATATATTATGCTATTTGAAACTAAATACAAACAAAAACAGAGAAGCTGATTTGTCAAAATTACCTATTGCTAGTCGTCCAGTGCCACTGTTTCGAGTTTCCCTTGTGCAATAAAAGAAAATAAAACCATTACACTAACCTAGGGCATTTTAAACAATCTATCTCCAAGAGGTTGAGCAAAGGCTATTAGCAGCAAAGAAGATATATTCATGAAGATATATATTTGTTTGCGGATACAATGTATATGTATCTTTACAAGTAAATATCGTTCAAGAGGTAAAGGTCATGGTACATTTTAATAATTTCATTCCCTTTAAAAAAACAATTCAAATTATTTTTACATTTTGGAAATTCATTTTAAACGTTTCAAGCTCTTCTCTCTATATTAGAGTTCACACAAAGACAATTACGTTGACGTAGCTTCAGAACTGTCCAGTTATATTATTACAGTGATTAGCTTTTAAATCTCAGTAAAATATTGTACGTGCATAAATAAAAAATAAAACCAGAAAAATTTCTGATCTTGTTCGGTTAAAACAATAATCCTTTGATAAAACATGGGATTTAAGCCTTCATAGTTGGAAGTGTTCAATGGGCAAATGTTAATACCACCGCTCTACAGCCACCTCTCAATCAAGTTTCATATCAAATTAGAAGCTACATCTTTATTGTTTGCCATTTTAACTTAAGGTAGTCAGATTTTAGTAAAATCAACGGCTACTGCGCAACTCGAAATGACACTCGCTTTTTAGCTAGGTGTATAGTAGCTCTATGAACTCTGGGCGAAATTGGACGAAAAATAAGATGGTTGCGACTTCTGTCTCTTGTTAAATAATATTCAATTTTAATAATCGCAAAAACAGTACTGTCAAAAAAATGATAAAGTCAACTAAATGCATACGAGACTTTTGGAAATCAATAGCGATTTACGACCTGCCGCACATACTTGAAAAATTAAGTCATCTACATATCCTTTTCTTTGCGTCTTTCTTCAGAGTAGTCTAATTTCATGAATTTGTAAATGCTCGTTCAGATATTATTTTATTGACAATTAGTGACAATGTACTTTTCCTCATATGTGTATATACAATCTACTTGGGGATAGATATATATGTAAGAGTAGCGCAAGAATATGCACACCAGCCGATACATGTTTAGAGATCTTGCATTGCTTGGATCCTTAGCTATGTAAAATTATACATTTTGAAAAGGTAACTACTCCACCATTTCACAAGAGATCATCCTTAACTTGATTATTTAACTACACCCCTGCGGGCTCGGGGATGTAGAGTAGGCCTGATGCGCACTCCCACAATTCGTAAGAGGCGACTAATGAAGACAGAGCCGCGGTAGCATAGTGGTTAGCGTACCGGACTCCCGACAGAAAGGTTGTGGGTTCGAATCCTACTATTGGATCATCCCGTGTCAGCTACCATAGTGTGTCCTTGGGCAGTGCACTTTACTCCAATCGCCTCAGCACTAAATAACCTAATTGTATTGCTGTGCCGTAAAATACCAAACTACACCAATGATTATTTTAACTTGCATAAAATGTTTTAGCAGCAAAATGCTCTCGAAGATGCTAATGGTGACTTAGGAATTCAAACACGCCGAGAAAACCGCAGGCCATTCCCAATAAAGCACTTATGGTTCAGACGCTTTGGATTGAATACAGTACAGCAGATGTAGAATTAAACAAAAACACCAAGCGTCTTCAGAAACGCTCGGGTAAATATGCACTTTCCATTTTTGAAAGATAGGTGAATTTATATGCATTATCTCTTTTAGATTTTGTATTATGACTTGAAATCAGCTTTTATCATTTAGGAATTAAGCAACTTATTAAATGAATTGTCAGTCATCCCCATAGACATTTTCCTAATTGAAACGCCCCCTAGGGGTATACACATCAATTGTATCGAGTATATTTTAATACTATATGAAAACTCTATTTCTCGGTTAAATGGTATTGTTATGCTTTAATAAAGGATACTCTACTATTGAATAAAACTCCTTCATCTGAGTCCAGGCTATATTACCTGGTAGTAGAAAATCGTCTTGGATCTAAGAGTCCAGGCTATATTACCTGGTAGTAGAAAATCTTCTTGGATCTACGAGTCAAGGCTATATTACATGGCAGTAGAAAATCTTCTTGGATCTACGAGTCAAGGCTATATTACCTGGTAGTAGAAAATCTTCTTGTATCTACGAGTCAAGACTATATTACATGGCAGTAGAAAATCTTCTTGGATCTACGAGTCAAGGCTATATTACCTGGTAGTAGAAAATCTTCTTGTATCTACGAGTCAAGGCTATATTACATGGCAATAGAAAATCTTCTTGGATCTACGAGTCAAGGCTGTATTACCTGGCATTAGATAATCTTTTTGAATCTACAAGTCAAAGCTATATTACCTGGCAGTAGAAAAACTTCTTTAATCTACGGTTTGCGTCATACAAACAGCAGTTATGTCTTAAAAAACGATTCACATTCTTATGCCCAATAATAATAATAATAATAATAATAACAGAAAATGACAAGCAAACAATGCAGTGTTTCATATAGTACAGTTCTTACAATTTGACAGAATGATATATAAAATGAATAAAGTACAATTTCTTACTTGATATCAACCTTAGGTTGATGGCATGCAACTTGAACAATTGAAATTTTCTCATATACTTTTATAAGTGCTTTATAACACAATATAGTAAATAGGCAACACTCATGACGCTTTTCAACATTTTAATTTCCAGGTATGTTTTTAAGACGAAGACGTTTGAATCCCAAAAGGTGTGCATGAAAACTCTGATTGACACACCAGTATTAACTAGACGAAATTGTAATTAATGCATATGGTCCTATACAGAATAAAATACTAAGATTACTTTCTCTGTCATTCTATCTACCCAGGAAGAAAAGGAGAAAACAGATCAGCTGGGGTGACAGTTAATAACAAAAGGTTCGTATGGCTCATAAAGTTCACGAAACATCTTTGATCATTGATAAAATTATTGCAGATTACATACTTTGGTTTACGAAAACGTCGAACTCATGAGAAACGGGCTCAAAATTTATAATTTAAATCAAAATGTGAGTCAGGCATTTGCTTAATAATTTAATGGAGGTTCAAGTAACACAGTAACCATCATCAGTATGTGTGGAGACATACTGACTGGTAAAGTTATCTAACACCCTTTTCAAACTATAACCCTTTTCAAACTAGCAGCTCCGGATAGACTGGGACAAAGCCTTAAGTGGCATCGAACGTATTTTTGTTTCATATTCAGACGTTAGGTTGACTTTGACATACAATTCATCTTCTCATTTGTGTTACATCACAGAGAAGATGCTTTAGAATCATGCTCTTAACTTAAGTATCCCATTGGCAGCAAAAGAGTTCGCTTATATTGATAATTATGGTACTGGTTACGCATTTCTGAAATAAAGGGATGTTATTGTCTTGTTTTCAGGATGAACATGGCGCCATTTCCGCCAAAGGAAATCAATTTACAATAAATGGCAGTTTCCCATGTCTTTCTCTTATAAAATACGCCCACCACTTTACATGCTGCGGAAGGCGCATTTCAACCTTCGTGATAGCAAAGGGAAAAATCAGTAAAGCATACTTTTCTTAGGTTTTTGGTCTGGTAACATGCGGATTAATCAGTGTCAGTGCGCATTCCACGGCTTAATTTAAAGCTTTGCATGAGCCAACTGTTTGACGTTTCATCACCCGATTGCAATTACCAGAAACATAAAACTTATGTTGTCATCAGATTGGCGACATTACAAGTATATATATATTATATGTGCATGCACATAATACGGTACATATGTATGTATTTATGCGGGCAATTATATGAATAAACATGTATATCTTGGCGTTTGTCAGACGTCTAATGATATTGTGTGTGCGTTATTGCCCTTAAATTTGATTGAATAGTTCTTTATAGGATTGCTTGATTGATTGTCTGATTTGTATACCATATGCGGGACCGCATCCCTAGTTTGTCTTAATTGCCTGACTATATATAATTTGCCTGAATGTTCCAAAATATCCACATTTTTTAGTTCTTCTTATAGATCGAGTGTTTAAAAGTTGTCTTCTTTCTGTAGTCTGATCCATAATGTATGAGCCTATTTACTCCGCCATATGTATGTCTGTCTGTCTGCATGCCCTGATTCACAATTGAAATGATATAAGTACGTATACGTGGTTAATGTCTTCCCTAAGATCCGTGTACGTGTTAGATAGATAGGTACTACATTTAGCTTAAAAGCTATGTAGATTGGTGAATCATAGTAGATAACTGATGCTGGTGAATAGTTATGTAGTTAGGTACGTTACAGCTTTTTGTTGTTGAATTTTAAAAAGATTGTTCAAATCTGAATGATTCTTTAGTAGTGATTGGGTGTGGAATCCTGAACCACTTTACAATTTTAAATGTTAATTATCAAAATTAAGTGGGTAGGACGCAAGGGGAGCTATTTGTTGAACAGTAATCGATTGATTTGAAATCGCATTTAGTATACGATAGGTTTCTAATTCTGAATGCAGCTGAAAGAGGATTGGGTATGTATGTATCTCTTAGGGTTTAACGGCACCTCAGCACAAAAAGGCTATATCTAATTAAACGTATGTTCTAAAAATGTCAATATTTAAAACTGCGCAAACATTTAGGAAGATAAACTGTTCGAAATAAATTTAAACATGAAGTTCTACGAGATAAAATATAACGGTAAAGCTGCTAATATTCTGTAAAATGTATCAAAACAATAAAATATAAAGGGAAAAAATATAAAAGCCTCGAAATATATGGTCACTATTTTAATAAACCGCATTCCTTCAAAAAGTATAAGATTTTCTCTGGTGGAACATGATCATAAAGATTCTTCATTGAGTTCACATCACAACTTCTATCTCAAAGGACGGAATGTGTTCTACTGTCAGTGGACACTGGCATTGTATACACGCTGGTCGAGGTCCACCCTTCGAGAGGTTTGCACGAGTAATGTATGTGTGTCCGATAAAGTACAACCTCACCTCTGTGATTTCTTCTGCATGAAGGATACAACTCTCCAATGATGGGTTGAATGTTCTGAAGCTTGTTTGTAGAGTTTACATTCCCCATATTATGACAAGTATGACGAACATACTGATGTATACAATATTCGATGTCAGAATACTGACTCTTCCATTCGGTAACGGATGACAGCAAGGCAGCTTCGCTGCTGTATGTGCCTTTCATGAACCTAATGTCAGTGTGACTATGCACTCAATAACACAGAATACTTATCCAGTTTGTGAGCAAATCATGTTTCTGTAAGACTTGGGATAGTAACGGGTTATCAACTTTCAGATTTTGCAAGGCTTTAAGTGTGGAAAGAGAATCCGAAAAGATGACAGAATTTGAGTTTTGGGAAGTTTAAATGTTGTTCACAAATTTGAGTATGGCTGTAATTTCAGTGTTAAAATTGAGGCTTTATCCGGTAACCAGCTCGAGATGGTGCTACTGGAAGTTGCAACTGCAGCTCCAAACGTGTCTCCATCTTTCGAACCGTCTGCATACAGGGACATACAGTCACGATGGGAGCCTATACTTTCATTGAATTTACTCTGACAAATGAAAGAAACAGAATTGGGAGTGGAGATGGATGGGGTTGGGTCAAAAGTAGATACTTTTGCGATGATTTCAACCTCTGGCTGTTTCTGTGGTTTATGTTTGTCTTCTTCTTCTTCTTCTTCTTCTTATTATTATTATTATTATTATTATACCACTATTAACCTTTGTTGAGATCAATATGAACTTTTATGAAGTAGCAAACCTCATATTGACCAGAGCGACGCTAAGGACAATATTATAGATTTACTGGTTCCTAAAACAATCGTATTCACTGAAACAGAGGTCTATAATTGCTTTATTTCATAATATCGCGTAAATTCTGAAATTTAACCCGTTTCAAAAGAGTGAAATGCGATTTTATCCGTATGAAGCAAAATAAAATTATATAATCACGTCACGTTAGTCAATTACGCCATGACAGTGCAAAAAAATGATGAATTATCGCAAATCATATGACGTCGTATCTGCCAGTGAAAAGGCATGAATCATGTTATTATTATTATTATTATTATTATTATTATTATTATTATTATTATTCAATGGTTGTGTATCAATGTCTATATCGTAGCATAATCTAAACTCCGCCATTTACAACAGCTTGAGAGTCAGATGAAAGCCGAAGATCAAAATACTTATAGAGATATATAGATGTGTGCCCATTTTAATGAATCATGTGCATTTATATAGATGATTTTTTACATAAGATAGTCAGAAAACGGAGACAACATAACTCGTTTTCATGATAGTACTTGAGTTGAGTCTCAGATAGAAATAAAGATGGTAGCGCATGCTGGGGAAATTGCACAGATGCTGTAGTTGGCACAGTACTATAATTTCATATTCGAAGCCAAAAAAATTTTTTCTGCTTTGAATGAATAGTATGTTGTCAAGTTCTTGATACATTGCTTTGAATGAATATTATGTGGTCAAGTTCTTGATACATTGCTTTGAATGAATATTATGTGGTCAAGTTCTTGATACATTGCTTTGAATGAATACTATGTGGTCAAGTTCATGATACATTGTTTTGAATGAATATTATGTGGTCAAGTTCTAGATACACTGTTTTGAATGAATATTATGTGGTCAAGTTCTTGATACATTGCTTTGAATGAATAGTATGTGGTCAAGTTATAGATACACTGCTTTGAATGAATATTATGTGGTCAAGTTCTTGGTACACTGCTTTGAATGAATATTATGTGGTCAAGTTCTTGATACATTGCTTTGAATGAATAGCATGTGGTCAAGTTCTAGACACACTGCTTTAAATGAATATTATGTGGTCAAGTTCTTGGTACACTGCTTTGAATGAATATTATGTGGTCAAGTTCTTGGTACATTGCTTTGAATGAATATTATGTGGTCAAGTTCTTGATACATTGCTTTGAATGAATATTATGTGGTCAAGTTCTAGATACATTGTTTTGAATGAATATTATGTGGTCAAGTTCTTGATACATTGCTTTGAATGAATATTATGTGGTCAAGTTCTTGATACACTGCTTTGAATGAATATTATGTGGTCAAGTTCTAGATACATTGCTTTGAATGAATATTATGTGGTCAAGTTCTTGATACATTGCTTTGAATGAATATTATGTGGTCAAGTTCTTGATACATTGCTTTGAATGAATAGTATGTGGTCAAGTTCTTGATACATTGCTTTGAATAAATATTATGTGGTCAAGTTCTTGGTACACTGCTTTGAATGAATATTATGTGGTCAAGTTCTTGATACATTGCTTTGAATGAATATTATGTGGTCAAGTTCTTGATACATTGCTTTGAATGAATAGTATGTGGTCAAGTTCTAGATACACTGCTTTGAATGAATATTATGTGGTCAAGTTCTTGGTACACTGCTTTGAATGAATATTATGTGGTCAAGTTCTAGATACATTGCTTTGAATGAATATTATGTGGTCAAGTTCTTGATACATTGCTTTGAATGAATATTATGTGGTCAAGTTCTAGATACATTGCTTTGAATGAATAGTATGTGGTCAAGTTCTTGATACATTGCTTTGAATGAATATTATGTGGTCAAGTTCTAGATACACTGCTTTGAATGAATAGTATGTGGTCAAGTTCTAGATACATTGTTTTGAATGAATATTATGTGGTCAAGTTCTAGATACATTGCTTTGAATGAATATTATGTGGTCAAGTTCATGATACATTGTTTTGAATGAATATTATGTGGTCAAGTTCTAGATACACTGCTTTGAATGAATATTATGTGGTCAAGTTCATGATACATTGCTTTGAATGAATAGTATGTGGTCAAGTTCTAGATACACTGCTTTGAATGAATATTATGTGGTCAAGTTCTTGGTACATTGCTTTGAATGAATATTATGTGGTCAAGTTCTTGGTACATTGCTTTGAAAGAATATTATGTGGTCAAGTTCTTGATACATTGCTTTGAATGAATATTATGTGGTCAAGTTCTAGATACAATGTTTTGAATGAATATTATGTGGTCAAGTTCTTGGTACACTGCTTTGAATGAATATTATGTGGTCAAGTTCTTGGTACATTGCTTTGAATGAATATTATGTGGTCAAGTTCTTGATACATTGCTTTGAATGAATAGTATGTGGTCACGTTCTAGATACACTGCTTTAAATGAATATTATGTGGTCAAGTTCTTGGTACACTGCTTTGAATGAATATTATGTGGTCAAGTTCTTGGTACATTGCTTTGAATGAATATTATGTGGTCAAGTTCTTGATACATTGCTTTGAATGAATATTATGTGGTCAAGTTCTTGATACATTGTTTTGAATGAATAGTATGTGGTCAAGTTCTTGATACATTGCTTTGAATGAATAGTATGTGGTCACGTTCTAGATACACTGCTTTGAATGAATAGTATGTGGTCACGTTCTAGATACACTGCTTTAAATGAATATTATGTGGTCAAGTTCTTGGTACACTGCTTTGAATGAATATTATGTGGTCAAGTTCTTGGTACACTGCTTTAAATGAATATTATGTGGTCAAGTTCTTGGTACACTGCTTTGAATGAATATTATGTGGTCAAGTTCTTGGTACACTGCTTTGAATGAATATTATGTGGTCAAGTTCTAGATACATTGCTTTGAATGAATATTATGTGGTCAAGTTCTTGATACATTGCTTTGAATGAATATTATGTGGTCAAGTTCTTGATACATTGCTTTGAATGAATATTATGTGGTCAAGTTCTAGATACATTGCTTTGAATGAATATTATGTGGTCAAGTTCTTGATACATTGCTTTGAATGAATATTATGTGGTCAAGTTCTTGATACATTGCTTTGAATGAATATTATGTGGTCAAGTTCTTGATACATTGCTTTGAATGAATATTATGTGGTCAAGTTCATGATACATTGTTTTGAATGAATATTATGTGGTCAAGTTCTTGATACATTGCTTTGAATGAATAGTATGTGGTCAAGTTCTTGATTCATTGCTTTGAATGAATAGTATGTGGTCAAGTTCTTGATACATTGCTTTGAATGAATATTATGTGGTCAAGTTCTTGATACATTGCTTTGAATGAATATTATGTGGTCAAGTTCTTGATACATTGCTTTGAATGAATATTATGTGGTCAAGTTCTTGATACATTGCTTTGAATGAATATTATGTGGTCAAGTTCTAGATACACTGTTTTGAGAATATCATTGAGAATTCAGGGGGTGCTATAATATTCATTGTGAGGAATGACATGTTCTACTTACTGATTCAGATATTAATATAACATCTTGGAAGAGATTTTGTGGCTTTATTGCTTTATTCCTGCAACTAAGTCCGAAAATCTTGTTAGGTGATGACAAAAACCCTCATGACAATTTTGAGTGTTTTTGTGCGAAATCTTCAGACAAAATTTTGACATAAATTCATGTGCCAGCAGCAGAAAGTCCACCTAACGGCACAATTAACAATGAGCCTATTGCATTTACACAGTATATCAGGACAGCTTAACATGAACAATGTTTTATTACAACATGATTAATACATACAACATTAAATTTAAAATAAGGCAGAAAAGAAGGGTAGTAATTTAAATATTTTGCCAGTTTTCCCTTTCTCTTCAGTTTCCTCGACACCTTTTAGTAGTCATACAATACAACAAACTATATCACACGTTACCCCACATAATTCAGTATTCGATTCACACATCTTTTTTTGAAATCCAGACGAAAGAAGAAACAACTATACAGACCTAAAAAATAAAGATCATTTCCTCGGCGTGAATGATGTAGCGCCTGTTATGTGTGCTTATTATGTAAGCTTATATTAATCTTATATTAATAGATATAACTAGGGCATGAGCAAAATAACCATGAACGAATTTAACTTAACTGCAACAAAGAGGTCTGATTTAAAGATATTTTTGCAAATTTGCTAGTTTACTCATCTGGCAAAGATCTCCCATCAGCGGTTCTTTTACTGGCATGGTTCAGTCACATCTTGCTGTGTATATGTTTAAATCTGAAAGATTCGGCCTACCTACCTTTAGTACTCCTAAAGCAAAGCTAAATATTTCGTTGCAAATATCTCTTGTAAAGAGTAAGAAGTAGAAGACGATGATGATAATGATGGCAACAATGACGATGATTACAATGATGATCCAGAAAACGTAAAACTTTCATTCTCCGAGCAAAAACATTTCTGTAAATCAAAATTAATTATGGAGACATATTTGTGTAAAATTAAGAGTGCTCATGGGTAGATGTGCATAAGGTTTATATTCCCCTTCCATTTTACAAGATCCCTATGAAACTGAAATTACAACCAGGACAGGGCTTGTTTTAAAGCAATAAAAATAGAGTTTGATCGCCATTGGAAGCATTTTATTGCATAATATCTATCGAATTTTCCCGGATGTAATCGAAACAGAATGAGACAACTGAAAAACTTGTTCATTAAGGCAAATATTCTCGTGATCTGAATATATCGAAAGATAAATAATATCCCATATCTGTGTCAGACGCCCGGTGCTAGTCTGTTTAAAAAATTCCTACATTTAGAAGACAATTCACTAGAACATGGCGCTTTCTGCTGTACATGTGCAAAATGTGTTAAAAATAGTAGAACCAGGCTCTGCTTAAAAGTCAGTATATCTGATTTGTCTGAGGAAATCGAGCAACAATATACTGTGCAAAGATTAAGATTTAAGGTTTCGTGCAATACAATACCTGTAAAACTGATTACCATATGCGCACATATTTAAGATATTACCAAGGTACTTCAGGCACACTTTGAAGCCAGTAGTCATTACTAAGGACGCGATTGGACTGTCTGTGTACATTAGTGATGTGCGTACTTAATAGTTGATGTTAGGAAAAACACAGGATAAATAAGTTAGTGATTTGTTTTAGTTGCACAGACAATGCATTTTAATTTCAGCAACAACAAAAAAGCAATTTCAATTTAGCTTTTTTAAATTTGTAAACTTCATTTATAACATCCTTTATAATTGTTGCTCTTTTTCATTAATAATAAACTGCAGGACTATCTCAAAAGAAGTCCATAAGCATCCACATAAAATGGCTACAATTAGTATGAAGGAGATAAACAACCATCAGAGATAAATTTTTTAAAAACAAAACTTAAGGTATTGCATTATATGAGCTCGGCAATATTTATTATTTTATTACCAAACCACGCTGCCATTTTATTTAAACTGTAACACTTATATGGTGATGCACACATGAAAGTGACTAGAGTTCGACATGGTGAAGACTTGTTTACTAAGTTATAATCTATTTATGACACAGACAGGGATACGTACATTTTGGATAGATCTTGAAGCCTCTGGTTAGGCGTACACAAAAACGTACACTACTATGTTATATAATTCGCAAACGTCATTTCACGTTCGTTAAAATCAACAGCTGCTTCTGAAGTGTATTACTAATAATTGATAGAACAGATAAAACTATCCCAAATGTTAAATAATATAAAACAAATATCGTTGTAAATAATTTCCATGGAATAGGCTTTAAAGGAAATCAAATGTTCACCAAATATCTAAAATTATTTTGAGATTGTGATTCAAATAAAGATCCAGATAAAAATGATCGCAGCATGTAGACATGGGAAAAGGCTGCAAATGTTATCCCATATAGAGATCCAGAAAAAATGAACGCAGTATGTAGACATGACGAAAAGGCTGCAAATGTTGTCACATAGAGAGATCCAGATAAAATGATTGCATATATAAACATGGGAAAAGGCTACAAATGTTATCCCATTGAGAGATCCAGATAACATGATCACAGTATGTAGACACGGGAAAAGACTGCAAATGTTATCTCACAGAGAGATCCAGATAAAATAATTGCAGTATGTAGACATGGGAAAAGGATGCAAATGTTATAAATGTTATCCAATAGAGAGAAGTAGAAAGAGAATTGCCGTCTAAAGAGTAAATAGTCGAGACATATCACAATCAATCTAAAAGCAAATGCATTCTGAACGATAAAATAAATACACATAATTT
Organism: Margaritifera margaritifera; assembly: GCA_029931535.1. Lineage (NCBI taxonomy): Eukaryota > Metazoa > Mollusca > Bivalvia > Unionida > Margaritiferidae > Margaritifera > Margaritifera margaritifera. Next base: position 818,023 of record JAQPZY010001008.1, read on the forward strand.
AAAAAATATAAGATGACATGAAATTAAAACAGCGATAACTTATATTTTTATAGTCAAAATATTGCTTTTCTTATGGCGTATAAGTTTAAGAGTAACATTCTTCTACTCGGCATCAGCAAAAAGATATTATTCATCTCTCTCTCTCTCTCTCTCTCTCTCTCTCTCTCTCTCTCTCTCTCTCTCTCTCACACACACACACACACACACATATGCATACGCAAAAACGCGCATATTAGTGCAAAACACTATGTTGACACATGTTTGCTCTTGTTGTTTAATTGTATTCCTGTAAAGTTCCTGACCTTGACATTGAGTAATATTTGGAGGACTTACATACAATTAAGTGCTTATTACGATTTTTTTCAGAGCAAAGAAGACGTTTTGCAGTGCGACTAATTATATCACAATGCATGCAGGTACAATGTGTGTATAACAGTATATCCATTTCAAAGAAATATCAAACATCTGTCAAAAGTGTGTGCTTAGAGGGTACGATACAGAAGTCTTTTATCTGACCAATCACATTTTGGTTTGACATTTTGTAAAATAATAAAAACACAAAATTATTTTGGGTTGCGATGTTACATTTCATGATCATGATTTACTTGTTTATTTGGGTTATATATATATATATATATATATATATAGAGAGAGAGAGAGAGAGAGAGAGAGAGAGAGAGAGAGAGAGAGAGAGAGATGACAGCAATGCATACAACTACATTACATGATTGCAGGACTAAACAAATTCTTGCCATCAGTTTATAAATTGATGCCACGGAGCGTATTTCAAAACCAGCATTTACATCATCTACATGAGGAACAAATGAAAATCGTTCAATCGTATTACTTTTATTCTAATTTCCTTACAGGTCCATACCGTTTGGAATTTATGATAAAGGGATCTTCTTGAAAATTGGAATTGGTGCCAAAAGATCTTTTTGAAAATAAGTCCAACTATGACTTTTACAGAACATATCAACTTTGAAGATTTGTTTCCGCCATGTTTCGGATGGTCTCAAGTGATCTTTATATGGTGTATTTGACTATTTTCAAGTGCTAGTAAATGAACTGCATGTGCTACTTGACAACACGACTGGTTTACAGGTGCTGGTTCATTCGCAAGCAAATAAGTACTAAGTTAAAAATGAACGTACACACAGACCAGTTGCAAGGTGACATTGATAAGTATATATTACTTTCAATATCTCTGAATAGTATATTTTTAACTTTATATAACTACTGGAAGTAGAAAATAACAACCAAACCACGATTGCATGAGAGGTTATCTAAGAATAGCAATTACATCCGGAGTAAAAAAAATTAAAACGATTAAATAAACAACCGTGATACAATTTTGAGACTCAACACAACCCCCACCCCAGCCCTCCCCGCAACGTAACCCCACGGCTTTGTTTTACGATTGAAATTTTCCTTATATCCCGACAAGCATTTGAAAGAAGTAAACTGTATAAAAGCATTGCTTTGGAGAAAGGTTTTCTTTTTATAATTATTCAATGAGATGATTATTCAATAATAACGATCTACACGGTTTCTAAAGTTCAAAAGGTCAGCAGGAAAGAATATGACCCCTCGGGTATTACTTTCAGAGTTAAATCGCCCCTTTAGCCCCAAAAAACATTTGAAAACTTGCAAACCATGTCTGATCACTGAGGTATACAAAAAGTAAAAACGCGACTGCCCGGCGCTCAGGTGCGCTTTGTTATAATGCAAACGCTACCCGATTTGCAAACTGTTAACGATTTCTTGAACGAAAGAAAATATTCGTTCTTTTTTATTTTCTGGAATAATTCGTGCCCATTCGCATATCATTAAAAACATGATCTATGAAAAACTTAAAGTAAAGCCAATTATTCCGCTACAATATTGTGTACTGTAAAAACTAAATATAACTTACCAAGCACTGTGCGCCAGTTGAGAATTGGTAGTGAATGGCTCTGTAACTGGAATGAGAAGGATTCACATGTTAAATAATGATGTCAAAATTATGGTTTGGAACATATGGGTGTGAAGTCTTTTAAATTGGAGAGATTTGTATGACCACTCATTATATAGTACACGAATAATTAATGTAATCCAAAACTAGTTTGGGTACAGCCTTCAACTGCAGGTTAACTGAAATATGATTCATTATTAGTTAGGTTTTATTTGCGTTATATTGTATGCTAGAGGCATTATTATAGCTCTTCAGGTCTCTGGTTGTTTTAATGATGTAGGGGATTGTAGAGATAAGGTCAAAAGGCAAAGACATGTTAGCAGAGTTGCCAGATCCCTGAGATCTGGCATTTGAGGTTGGTTGCAATGTATGTACGAAATAATTTACCCAAATAAAAATCACTGCTGAATTAAACACTATGTTTTTTTTTATTGCTTCCGATTAATTTCAGGATTATCTAAATAGTTCTCCAGCGAGGGATTCACGAACGCTGAAAGAAATTGTAGCGATCTGTAAACAAAACGACGGTATTAGAAAATGAAAGACTTAAAATGGTAGACTTGAAATAGTTTTGAGCTTTAAAGTGCCCCGATATGTTATGAAAATCGGAACTTGGTTTGTTTGGTTTGTTTCGGTTTTTTATGGCACAGCCAAACAAGTAGGTTATTTAATCCAAAGGCAATAAGAGTAAAATGCCTTACCCAAGGATATACCACAGCAGCAGACCCAGGCTGATCTGATGGTATGATTCGAACCCGCACCCTTTCAGTCGCAAGCCCCACATACTAATACTGTAGCGATTTTATTTGGTTCACAATTGGTGCTTCAGATGAGAGCCTCATGATTCAGGTGAAGAAGATTTGGCAACTCTGCTGAAAACGCCTATGATTCTTGCTTTAGCTCTACATTCCCGACCATCAGTAAGACAGAAAGAGACTATCAGTAAGACAGAAAGAGACCATCAGTAAGACAGAAAGAGACTATCAGAGCCGGGGAAATCTCAAGTCAGTAATATTTTAACAAATGGAATAGTGCACACCCATATATGTATGGAAGAATGAATGGAAGTATGAACGTATGTGTGCACGTGTGCATGTAGGTATGTATGTATCCGGTCAGTGATACGAGAAAACCATGTAAGAAAACTTAGGCATCTTATATTTTCATTTTTTTTCTTCTAAAAAGTGAATAAAACTAGACTGAAATTCAAGGGAAATTACAGCGTGAATATAGCAAATTAATAAGACTAACCACGTGATCATCACAGAATGACTTTGGAAATCAAACAAAATCAGAATACTCGGTTAAATGACACAGGCCCACGAGTTCATACAATGTGTTTAATAGCTACTAAATAGAACACCACTTTAGCTAAATGACGTTACTGAAGGATTTCTTATTCGTTACTGATGTGCATTTATAATCAGTAACACTACGTCTAATAATTTAATCAATCATTCCTTCATTTCTTCCTTGAAATTATTCATTTATTCGTGTTATCATCTCCATTCATTCAACAGTAAACATGCGGGGCTATTACACAACTGAACTCACGTAATTTTATATCACATTTATTCTTTCAGTGAGAGATGATACAGCACCACTATGCTAATGTTCAAGGGCCCGGCAATGTGCACGGTCAACTACAGGAACTTCTTGTCGGAAATCGAGCAGAGTTGTATATAAAAGATTTTATTGTTTACGAAACGAATCAAATGCAACTTTGCTGTTAATAGTTTTGGATAAAAGGGACTATCCAAGACACTTTTTTCAACCGTAAAAAGCTGCATGAAATGCAGAATACAATATTATTACATATTTTAAAGAAGCACAAATTAAGGTTATGGAGTATATGTTTCATTAAAAAAATAATGTCGTAAGTCCCAACATATGTTTCCTTTCCCATTCTGCGTCCACATGCTCACAATATCACCAGTTCTTTCAAAATAGAAAACAAGTTTGGTGACCTCTAAAAGGTTATAAAATAGTCATTTTCTAATGTACCAACAAACAATTTTAACCACAACAAGAGAACCAAGATAGAAACTCCACTATGTTCTGTTGAACAATTTGAACAATGTTTTAACATCTTAAAATCTCGACGAACACTAAAGAACTCGAAAGTTAGTGTTCGTGTATTGAAAATGTGACATCAAAATGAAGCTTAAAATTCTGGTTTATCTTAATATAAAAATATATATATAGAACAGTTAATGGATTTTGTATGGGTAAATTATTCTATTGATTATTTAAGGGAAAGATGAATAGAATACTAGATAATAAGCCGATTAGACAGCGACTCACAAATGTATCAAAGCGGACTGCATTTTCAAGGAGAGTACAGGATAGTTATTAGGATATTCGTTTGCACTTTTCCCCCAGTGAAATTACTGTTGCACAATCCTGATCAACCCTTTGGCACTGCGCTCTATGCTTCTGTATCATGCAGTTATCACATAAATTCTACAAAACATCTCTTTTGCATCTACGCACCAAAAGGCACGTTCCTACCTACTAGCCAACAACACGTTTTTAGCAAAGAAACATCAATCCACGCAAATATACGTTTCTATGATAATACAGAAAGCATAGACTCCTATTTGAAGACAAAATAAGGATCGAAATGATGGTCTTTTCCAAACATTTACATGGATAGTTCTAAAGAAAGTTTATTCAGTTGTTTTTTCGGAAAAGAAACCTCTTAATCCAAGTCGAATATTTGTGAGCTCGTTTTATCATGGTTTCAAATGCAGATAAATATCAATCTATATCTCTGATCTCACCATGTTATCGTATACATAAAAAAACAAATGCATATTTTAAGAACCCCAAAACACTTTATGTTAGCGACTTTGTATCAGTTTAAGCATTCAAGATCAAACAATATATATGTTCTCTACTAAATGTAAATTGATGCGACATGCTTGGTACTTGGTAACGCTGCTTCATTATAAAAAGCAAAGTAAAGAAAGAAAGGAATTGAATACTAAATATTCCTCCACGTGAATAGCCAAACTATCTAACAAGCAAAACAGTTGCATCCATAGTTGATACATACCACTAAGCGATAACCGAAAGCAGTGACGCGTGATTAAAGCTGATAACTATAGTTTCAGTTGGATGACCCTATCCTAATCAACACCTGTTTGCTGCCAATTACAACTGGGATGAACCTGTCCTAATCAGCACCTGTTTGCTGCCAATTACAACCTGTCCTAATCAGCACATGTTTGCTGCCAATTACAACCTGTCCAAATCAGCACGTGTTTGCTGCCAATTACAACTGATTACTTTAAATATTAGTGTGATTGCTTGTAAAAATCAGTTGATTCCCTATTTTCAATCCTTGGGATGGATTATCTTGATGAATGAATTACGGTTGCATCCTATGCTAGATGTACTGCGCATGTTCCTTTATCAAGACGTAGCATACCACAAGGTCACAATGCCGGTGCAATGCTTTCAAGAAATCTTTACAAAGCATCAGAGTAGCTCGAGGCAGTTCATTATCTGACAATTATACATTTTAACCATAAATTTTACAAGCTCATTATTTGATAAATTGTAAACACTACACTTTGCGTTCCCAACATTTTATAGGAAATGTTTACCAAGGAAAAATAACTTCTTTTCGCGAGCGTGTATTTTTGAGTTTAGGTTTTACAGGTTTTTGTAATTATTTTGAAAAGCAGCACTCAAGCCTGCGTTTGTAAAACGACTGTGTTATTGTTTAAATGTATTATTGATTAAGATCTTACTGCATCTATTCAGATGAGTTTAACCGAATATTTATTTTTTCAGATACAACTGAATATTTCGCTAGCATGTAAAATATATAGATATACAAAACTTGGGTTTCAACGAATGTAAATTCCAACTTTCTCATGGTTACTTTAGCACTGTAGCTTATATTCAGTTTAAGCTGATCATCGATCTCAAGTTCATATATATTACTTTATTACTTTTTCAAACATTATTCTGAATTCTGATTGGTTGAACATGTTACATGCGCGCTCAACAATAATGTCACGTATTGGTTTCCTCATATTGATTTGAACTCCGCAAAACAAAGTGTTGTGCTTGTGTGGAGATATTTTCAGATCACGCTATGAAAGAAATAAAACAATTACAACTTATATTGAGTTCAATAAAGTGTTTTATTTAGCGTCGACCATTATGATATTTCACAGGTCAGGTCAGTCAACAATGTATTGAACTAAACAAAAGTCAAACATAAGTGAAATATCTGATAAATAGATATAATAAATAATCAGACTTATTGCGACGCTTAAATGGAAACTAAACTTACAAACATTATTGTCAATTTTACTTTTAAATTTGTTGCTCAAATATCTGTCATCCATTATGAACTGCACATCGTCACACTTTCTCGTGCCCCTTACTTTGAAGGAAAAACAATTACATTGTGCAATTAGCACTTGATGTCTCAGCTGTTAGCACTTGTAAATAGTTGTTAAGTTTTAAAACAAACTTTTATGGCATAAAAATCAGCAAGTACGAATGGTCCTCCACGCTGAGAAGATGAGAAAAATGCGTTTCTTAGTCATATTGCAAGCTTGCTATAAAACAACACAGAAACGGCCTCTGTGATACCAGCTATCACCATATGTGTGAATGTCAAACGAAATCCTCCATATGAGTCGCAAAATCAGGAATAAAGACGACGTCAATTTGCAATCTAAATCATATAAATCGGGGATATTTTCACTCTACATATAAAGTAATTCTGTGTTTTCTCCGCCATTCTCTCTCTCTCTCTCTCTCTCTCTCTCTCTCTCTCTCTCTCTCTCTCTCTCTCTCTCTCTCTCTCTCTCTCTCTCTCTCTTCGCGTGTTTCATTTGTCCATGTAGGTTTCTTATTTCATTTCTAGCATTCTGACGCGTATAAAGGATTGTTCCAAAAGATAATGTTTCGAAGGTCTTTTTGCAAATAGACATAATTTTAGTTTCAACAACAAATTACAAACATCTTATTATTTAATTAGGATGCTTTGATTTGAAAACACTTTAGTTACTCTTTATATCTCTGTCTCATTAGCGTATCGACTCCCACAAGAGGAAGCAAATTACCGTCCAAATTATGTAGTTCTGCTGTTTCATCCTTTGGAGTCGACACTTATTCAAAAACATACAGCATTTTGCACATCCGTAATAAAAATATAATGAGCTGTCTGTTGGCTACCTCGTTAGAAAAGATAATATAATAATAATTAATATCTTTTCATGAGTGCAAAGCAATGCTCCTTTATTATATCATTATCACAAGATGAAACAAATAGCAATGCACTAATACTTTCTTTACATGCCGCGACGTCTAGACATTCTACATGTATAAATGGATAAGGAGATAAGAATTACTGTTTCAGTGCTGGGAAAGAAACAAAGAAGTTCATATTCTAGAAAATGGTATGTTAAACCGCTGTCTATTTGAGTACGAAAACGTCAAATCATCATCACTTCTAAAGACTTTCTTCATCTTATCAATTCATATAATACTTTTTAATTTCGATCAAAATACATGTATTAATCAAAACAGTAGATATGTACGACTTGCAGTAGATAAAATTTTACATGGCGCATTTTTGCATGTTTCTCATCAGTCGATACTAACTAAAGAGGTTAGTCTGTGCATGTGCCTTGAATAACATTTTTACAGATCGCCCACACTTATGGTAGATGTTGTAAGTTACGCATAATTCACAATTATCTGCTTTACAAGTTTCAAGACCTTATGCAGACGAAATATTTTGTCGCTGGATACGATCTTCTTTAGGCAAAAAAACCCCCATCTAGAATCTACTGTTAAATCAGTATATTATATACTAGAATCTAATTTCCAATCTATTGTACACATTAAAATATAATTATATCCGACTCTCATCTATATTAAACACAAGGTACTTTTTATCTGTAGATGATAACTATGATCTGTAGATGATAAATATTACATGCAGATGATAACTATGATCTGTAGATGATAAATATTACATGCAGATGATAACTATGATCTGTAGATGATAAACAGTATTTGCAGATGACAAATATGATCTGTAGACGATAACTATGATCTGTAGATGATAACTCTGACCAGTAGATGATAACTATGACCTTTAGATGATAAATATGACCTGTAGATGATAAAAATTACATGTAGATGATAATATGAACTGTAGATGATAACTATAATCTGTAGATGCTTTATATGACCTGTAGATGATACCTATGATCTGTAGATGTAAATATGACCTGTAGATGATAAATATGACCTGTAGATGTAAATATGACCTGTAGATGATAAATATGACCTAAATAATAACTTTGATCTGTAGATGATAACTATGGCCTGTCGATAATAGCTATGACCTGTAGATGATAACTATGATCTGTAGATAATAACTATGACCTGTAGATGATAACTATGACCTGTAGATGATAAATATTACATGTAGATGATAATTATGATCTGTCGATGATAACTATGATCTGTAAATGATAACTATGATCTGAAGATGATAAATAAGGTCTATCATAGTTGTGGACATATTTAACGCGTTAAAAGTTGACCTTTGTCTATTTGTTTTCGACGTTTGACGTTAATACTAAGGTCAATGACGTTACAAAATTGTTTAGTATTCCTGATAGCTCAGATCTGGAAGTTTGCGATCGAACAGAATTGTTCTTATATAATGTACTGCCAAGACACTCAGCAGTTTTGATCTCCAACCATTTCTTAGCACATCCGCGGTATGAAGAGGATGTTGGGAGGAGTTTGTTACTCTTGCAAAAACACAAAAGCTCCGTTGGATATGCGAATACCAGATTCGGCAAGCTAAGTTAACAAAGCTTTACTGACCGGTTTCTTTAGTTGATAAAAGAGAAACAAATACACATATCGTGACGTCTTCAAATATAGAAATGCTGAGAAATGACCAGAGAACATATTTGTAAACTTTTATGACGTCATGCCCCTTAACGCTAACGCCAGAGGCCAAAACAAGAGGCCAAAGTTAACGTTTCGCGCCAAGGCGTCATTAGCTATGTTTTTCAGATATTAAAACAACGGAAACTTAAAATGGACGAATAGGTTTGACACTCAGATATTATTTTATTTCGAATATAACGTACTGTGCATATAACGTGATGTTTTCCCTCCAATTGTTGAAAAAAAGCCAAAATGGAAGAAAAAATATTTGAGAAACATAATTAGGTTTCTTAAATTCGAAACTGCGTTGCATGGTACCAGTTACATATAACTTAAAATGCTTTCCTTTCCGAACAAGACGTTTTGATGCAAAACAATCATTCAGTTTAAAATGTAGGGCGATATGATCGGTATTCAGCTTCCTTTCCACGTCTCTCAATTCTGAAAGATTCTCACGCATTCGGAGGGATAAACAATGTCCTTAGAAAGTGTAGATATAACTTTCAGAGTATGGCAAAAAAGAATTTCCGACTGAGTCAGTTTCATGATGGTATCATTTGTAATTAGTATCAGCTGAGTATGAATCTGATCAACATTCAGAAATGATAGCGAAATTGCACGGTGGCAAAGAAAAATTATATTAGGCTTCTATTTGTAAGGCGGAAAAATGTTTAATTCGTGAATATGGATAACGTAGATAAAATTTAAATGAATAGGTAAGCAATTTCTTTACAGACAATATAAGTGACTGTTACTATGTAACTGAACGACGTTGATTTGAAAATGACTTAAATGCAGGTTTATGCACGCTAGAAGTTATATTAGTTTGCAGTAAGTTCTTTTCTTACCTTTTAATTTCTAACACTTTCAACATAACAAGTTTTTCTTAAGCTAGATACGCATAAATTTGAAAGGCTTTAAAAGAACGATTTTGCGCTGCACATGTTGTGGCTTTTGGTTACTTGGAACAGGTGCTAAAATACTAATTTATATACAGGATGCTATATGTTCATTCCAGCATCATTTCTGTACATTTATGTGCGATATGAAAATATTATGGAAAGAGTTGAAGTACAAAAAAATGGTTTCATAAATTACTCCAAAGTATTTATCTATTGTAATGTATATCAGCCGAAGACCGAAATAAGTAATGCATAATAATATGTGATATATGTGCGATGTGATAAATAACACATAATGGTGTGTGATATATGTGTGATGTGATAATATATAATCATATGTGATATATGTGTGATGTGATAAATAACACATAATGGTATATGATATATGCGTGATGTGATAAATAACACATAATGTTATGTGATATGTGTGATGTGATAAGTAACACATAATGTTATGTGATATGTGTGATGTGATAAATGAAACATAATCATATGTGATATATGTGATGTGATAAACAAAACATAATGATACGTGTTAAATTTTGCCATTTATGTCTGTATCAGGATGAGTAAGTATACTCTAAAAATGGTCTAAAAGAGACGCTGCCAAAATGAGCAATAAACATTCTAATAGACGATATTTTGCATATCGAATTTATACGCGATCTATCTATCTGTCTGCTTGTCGATCTATCTACATTTAAACTCTTTCAAGGAGATTTCCTTTTGTTTAGCACTTTTGCATTTATATATGACGTATAGGAAAGGAATATATATATATATATATATATATATATATATATATATATATATATATATATATATATATATATTCGTTTGAATTTAACATTTAATTGAGTCGTTGTGAACTATAGAGCATTCCTTCATTAGACAATGCAACATTAAGTGACAGTTTCCTATAGACTGGTCGGTGTTTCTACCGGCTGCATCAACATAGCCTTGAATGGATAGCAGATTAAAAATGTACCTCGTCTAAGGCCACATTTAGCCCTTTTATTTTCCCTCCTTGAAATAAAGCCGTGGTCTCAACATGCAACTCAAGTGTATTCAAAGATCCAGGATAATATATGTCCTTACAAAATTGAAAATGCAAGTCTTCTGTAAACATATGCAAATCCTGTTCAATTTTCTCTTCCTGAAAGATACTGCAGAAATTACTGGAATATTACTGAATTAATGATTAATAATACTCCAGATTATAACAGCATAACCCTAATGTAAATCAAAAGAAAAAAAAAAGAAAAAAAAAAGAAAAAAATATCTATACCTGCTATATTCGCATTTCGTCCTGGAAAATGGTGTGACAAGTCCAGATGACTGACATTTGTTTTATTAAAACAATTCTGATGAAAACTGATGGCATAACCTTGATGGCATAACCTTCATGGCATAGCCTTGATGGCAGAAAGAAAACTTGATTATGCTCATGTATTTGCAGTTCTGTTCGATCTATCATTACAGGCCCAACCACAAGCTTATTCCAGCATTTATGAAAGACGTTACTTTTGGTCAACATGGATTAATCCGGTCTTTTTATTGTCAAGTTTAAATTTGTTTGCTTTCAAAATACACATCTTTTTGAAATCAAAGAAGGTTCTAGTTTGCGTTCGGGGTAGTACGGGATACTGTTTACTCTGTACAACTCAGCTTATGAAATTTATGCTAAACACTGCTTGATAGAACTAATTTACTCATCGACATAACACCACTTCTTGTATTCTTAACGAAGATCAAAGAATCTCAATTTGAAAGAGGTTATGTTGCATTGAATGCAGGCTACGCTTCCTTTAAACACAGAGATCCACCTGTTTGTCAGGGTTTGTTTATTGTTTGAATTATTCAAAAGAATGTGCAAGTACAAACAGAAATGATTCTACACATCATAGGTGTATCAAGTCAATATCCTCTCAGCCACGAATGTTTCTCTCGAAACTGTCGTAGTTTTAATGATCTTATATATATCTCGTCTCTAAAAATCATCGTTTTTACCACGACCTTCGAAGCTCTGAATAGGATAATATTTGCTCTCCGTGTTTGCCATACATATACGCTATCTGAAGTAGACTTTTTCATTTTTTTTCTTTCGGTAAACTTGCACTGATTTAGAGAAAGTTAACATTCTAAATCAGGCAGCTCATTCTCATAGCGTTCAGTGATATATTGCGCTCTTCCAGGGCGCATACTATTTAAAAACTACAGTTACAAATTCGAAAAATGCGTAAAATTGATACATTATACGACTGACATAATGAGTAAATGTATGTGTCGGTAAGTATGTAGATTGGTTGAGAGGGAGGCAGTTTGAAAGGCATAAAATATTAATCCGTCCGTCCGACTCTTTGCTTATCTCTCCTTACGTCTGCCATTTTGAAAGTACCTGTATAATCTACATTTTTTAAATATGCGAATAAATTCCCTAAAAGCATACATTTGTGTAGTTTAAACAAGCTTTAAAAAAATTGGATTTAAAGCAGTGGACTCTTTCTAAACTTCAGCCCTTTAAAATCAGATTTCGTCAAATTACCTTTCGTGCTGTAGTTATACAGGTACAAAGTTTTTTTGCGCAATTATATCTAAAATTTTCTGCATGTCTTGCAGTAACTGAGTTGTTCCCTACACTTTGCTTACTCTGCATAACGTTAGGCAAACCGTGCTTTTCTGTAAAGTCACAAACAGGTTAGGACTTTTGCAGAGCAGATAAATTGCAGGAAGAATAGTACGTATCGTTTAAAAAGATGCAGGGTATTTTTGGCGTTGGCTACATTTGCTTGGCTCTGCAAATCGACGGCTTAAGACCTTTATTGGTCTGATAATTTGATATCGTCTACAGATCATAGTTATCATCTGAGGATCATAACTGCTTATTTCCAATCCCATATCGAATGACCTGTCTTTGTTACAATGACTGCTAGGAGCCGTTACTTTAATTATGCATAGAAGTGCGATCCTCTAATACATATATGTATTCTGAAGGAATATATGATAGTGTTTAAGGACATGTATAATGTTCTAACAAATGTATCTTGGATATTACAAATTAGGGGTTAATTTGATTGTTCGTGAACATTATGAACAATCATTTCATTGGTCTTGTAAAATAGCAATATTATAAGTTACTAATACTTTTTAACAGCTATAACACTTTCAAATATTCTATACAGCTCCTTCTCTGATGTACGGCATGGTAACTTTCTCTTACATGTTGTAAAATCATCTTTATTACGAGTTTTCTACCTTTTTAATTTATCAAAGCATGTTGTCAAGAAGGAAAATTGCCTCACATATAAAGTTTATTTTGCATTACACTGTATACTTATGTTTATATGAACATACACCGCTTATCAAAACTATTCTAGGTTTATAGAAATAAATAACATTAAAAAGCCTTTGATGCTGGATGATAAAGATGCATATGATCTAATTTATTAATATGATAATAAGTATGTAATCATATATTATTTATCAGAGAAAGCGATTCGTACTCCAAAAGAGCCAAGTCATGTCCGATTTTATGATAAACTATCTAGACAGCTTTGAATCTAAGAAAAAGTTCCATGTTTCGTATACAACCATACAATCTTAAGTAGTCACGCACACATTCATTTTTCGGTCGTAAAACAATTAGGCATTTTTCAAATCAAGGAGGATACCTCCTTCTCCCTCCCTCTCTCTCTCTCTCTCTCTCTCTCTCTCTCTCTCTCTCTCTCTCTCTCTCTCTCTTGCATACATCATGTGAATGAAAGTACACTTATTTGCATTGGGTGCTTTATCCTGATGTTTTAAATTTCTTTGGACGTGGAGAATGCTGCTCCTTAAAACCTAATTACACAAACCAGACGCATTCTTTCTCAAATTTAATTTAGATATATATTCGTTCCGCATTCATTTTTCAAATTTATATGCTACTCAGATGGTGCATAAAGATGTATTAGTTATGTGCCACTTGGAATGAAGACGTTGATAGAACTATTTTAAATCATGATACAGTCTTACGTAGGTGGAAATGTACTATTGCACCTAGCAATTTGTGCATTGCTAGAAACATGATTCGAAGAAACGAAGTTAGAGATATTTTGCCCATACCATAAGTTCAGAGAGACATGCAAACAACCTTGACTTTTCTCCTTTGTGAAACATATCTAGAAGTGGATGTCTATCTCAGCATTTCCTCTATGCTCAGGTGTCTGACGATATGTAATTGTTTTTTGACATTCAAGTGTATAGGTAAGTCTTCTGATACATGGTTACTAAGACCTGTTAAGTGGATTGAACATCAAAGAAGAACGTAAGAGACTGCGCGCTTTTAACCCTTCGTGTTTTCTTTTTTTTTATTGTGTACAGTTGTGTTATTCAAAGGTGTACGCATTGCACGATACCTTTCCAGTATTCTATTTCACAGCAGAGTAATTACAAGCACAAATACTAGTACTAAAAAGGCCGGTTTATATCTCTATAAGCTTACTTTCTCAACCATTGTGAGTAAAATCATTATGTCTCTCTAACAGCATGAGCAAAGATTATTTGCAGCATTGATTTGTTGTTCATGAATATACAATGTTAATTGTTGGTCTAGTGATAATTTTTAAAGAGAGGCTGTCGTTCAGGAGGCAAAGTTTGTGGTATATTATTTTACCTTCACATTCTTTTTTCAATGTTCTCCCAGTTTTGTCACGTTTGCAAAATAAATTTGATCTTTTGTAAGCACTTTCATTTAAATGAATGCTTATAATTCTGATGTACTCAAATACAATCAAATTATATTAAGAAGTAATTTTTTTTCTTCATGCAATTTTGTATATGCACTGTTATAAAACATTCGTGGGAATGATTTGGTCACCTTAGTTCTTGCCGCACAGTAAATGAGATTATCAAACCCGAACATATACGAATACCAAGTACTCGAAATTGCTTTCAAAGACAGATATATCTTGGAAGGTGTGCAACTTTCTATTTGAAAAGTTTAAAGTGATTTATACATTTCCTTTTTCATATTTGCGCATTGTGACTTCAAAATTAGTATTATAATTTGTTGGGGTTTTTTTTTTTTGTTTGTTTGTTTGTTTTGAATTCACGAATTAATCCTCAGTCATTCCCATAACACATAATTCATTTAAATCATGCGTCTCCTTCGAACGCTCCGTAGTGTTGTGAATATTCGTTTTACCAGTTGTCTATTCAAAAACTTTCTCACAATCACCTCTAGTTCATTTCAGTTCAAAACATTCTCTCCCATCGTTGACTGGTATTATAGTGCCTTTTAGGGAATGTACGCATCTACATGTGAATAAAACCGCGCTTTATCGAAATAACAACTTGAATGCCTGGCGGTAGGGAGAGCTGTATCTTAAACGCAGCAACTATGCAGTGATACACGATTCATATCTTTGTTCCTCGACATAAATGATAAAAAACCAAGCAAGTATATAAGACAGATTATCTCATATCACAACTCTTGAAATTTTAAAAACTGATGCAACAGATGCTGAATAAAGAAACAATTCCGACTAGAAATGAGTCACAAGGTGGTTGCATGCAACGTGAAAAAGTGAAATTCTGCATTCAAAGAAAAGCTTTTTAACAGCATAATGTGATAAATATGCAGAAAACATGACATGTTTCAAAATATTAAGTCCAATGAACCGTTTAATGATGATGATGTTTGATTCCAAAAATGCCGTATGAATTGTCTGAATAATACAAATAGTTATTTCTCGACGAAATCCTACATAATGTACGCCGTCATAGATATCGTATATATTCGCTTCAGTCGAACTGCAAACAGTATAGACCCTGATCTACGGTCGCATAATACGCTGGCATATCAGGGTCTATAATGTTTGTTCTATTGACTAATCCTAACAAACTGCTTAGATCCAGATCTGCCAGCGCATTATGCGACGGCAGATCTTGGTCTGTGCAGTTTGCAGTTGGAATTGACCTATAAGCGAGTGTATATGGTATATCGACTTTTAACCAGGATATCATTAAATGAAATATTAAACAACGACTCTTTTATGTATCTCAGAACAAGTGGAATGGAAAAATATGACATGATAGTTAATAACATTAATTTTTGTGGATTATCAAGTTCTGGAAACAACATCGATGCTGATTCACAGCAGTGTTGCAATATATATATATATATATATATATATATATATATACCTTGCTATCAAAACGGCAAACTAATGTCTTAATAAACCGGAGAACATTTTTATGATTTACACAAAAAAGGTGAACACGGTGTGTTGAGAATAAAGATATGTCGGTTTCCGCCTCCAACAGTAACCGTAATCAGTAGGTATGGAGGTATATGTATGGTAAACCGATGAAGTTACCAATTACCCTATTCATACTAGCAACTTCGGTCAGCCTTCCAGTTCCAAAGTAGTACTGGACCATTTTTCTTATAAGTTTTTCATTGTTGTATACTATATCAAATCATGGCCACAGTACCTGGCGTATTACAGCAGCAAGTAAGAAATTCTTCTCCTTGTGCTTTTTCGGAATAACGGCGCTGTTTAAGCATTTTAAAAGCACATGACGTTTTTGTCTTGTTTTCGAGACTAACACGATTTTATATCCTACAAAAAGGCATTAAAAAAATAGCATCATACGTCAGAATTTTCCGTTTAATGTTATAAATGAGGCTCACCATGTGCGATGTTCTGAAAGGCACAGTTTTCAAACTACGAGAGCAAAGGAATACGCAAAAATCAGTAAAGCATACATCTGGAAAGTTATATCTGATAACAGGTGCCCTAATTAGTGTAACTACCAGTGCACATTTCACGACAATATGTTAAGCTGCACCAAAGCCAACTTTTTGAAACTTCATCAACCTGTTTCTTTTAGCAGACACTTTAAACACTACAATTGTCATTAAATGGCCATGTGTATGGCACATATATTTGCTTTGTGTATGCACTTTGTGCACTTTCCATGCCTTGAGGAGGTAGGTAAATGATGTAAATCCAAAGGTAGGTAGCTGGATAGGTAGGTAGGTAAGTAGGTAGGTAGATATGTAAAGTCAATGTTTTAGTATCTATATTTGCAGGTTTATTTGTATACTTATCCGTTTATTTGTTTGTGCGTTTTCGGTCGGCCACTTGATTGATTTATTGGCTGGAGGGATGTTTGGATGGTTGATTTGTTTACTATCTGTCTGTACTACTTTTTCTCTAGCGTGACTTGGTGGGCGTCGTTATTTATAATTCATTCAGTGTCATGTTCACAAATATACTGACCGATTTTATTTTTCTCATCCTTCGAAGAATTAAATTTAGCCTTGCACCTTTTAATCTAATTCCAAGTTCATCAGCATCTTCTCTCCTCTGACTTTTGGTCTGCTTGTCTGTTTCAATAATTATAGTGAGCAAGGTACGTTGCACAACAGTTTGTGCATGTAATACTTTGGCAGATAGGTAAACACGTGAGGCTCAGCCTCGAAAATAGGTTGCTTTGTAGATAATTGTAGATCCTTACTATTGGGGAGCAGCTAGATAAGTTAGACACTTTTTTGTGAATGTGAGGATATTGAAATAATTCCTTCTTTGCATTATCTCCTTTCTCCTAATGTTGTAACTTCAAAACCGTCCAACATTTCTTCCTTTCAATGTCCAGAGTATTTACCTCAGAGCCAAGACCTTAGAAATCACCTATCTATTGTTCCAATTATTACTCTTAAAGGACAAATATGAATAAGATCTTCATTAAGTAAATTTTTCTATGCTTTTTGCTGAATAAAATATAAGTAAATTAAACATCCACTTCTCTTGTAAAATTTACTCCTTCCGAATTCCAGACATTTTGCGCTAAAATTAATGAAGAGTTAGTGTCCAAAAGCACCAACAGCATTATCTCGTTTGATTTAGGATCGGTTTGCTGTTATGCAGTACGTCCTTTCCGAATGGGCCGACCATCTGTTACTCTTGAAGTATATTGATTGAGCGGTCATTTCGAGTAAAAATAACGATTTTATTGTGGAGCGCATTTGTGATTAATAAAAACAGGGAACAGCGACAAATGGTTTCCTTTCTTTGTATTTTTTTTTATTTTAAAGGAATCTTTAGTATTTTGTTTGGCTTCGTGTTTTACGGCACAACAACTCATGTTGATTTTTTGTGCCGAAACAATTGATGTAAAATGCCTTGCCCAACGACGCATTAAGGTAGCTGACGAGGGATGGTCCAATGGATGGATCCGAACCGGCACCATTTCAGTCGCGAGTCCGGCACGCTTATCAATGAGTCCCAACGCTACCTGCCTCCATTAGTCACCTCTGACGACATGTAGGAGGGCGCATACTACATCCTCAATCCCGCAAGGGACTTCTAAAAGAATAAAGTACTCTGGGAGTACTGCTCTTTAGGAATTTTTCTTCTGAGCATATTACAAGGAGAAAATCATCACAAATCCTAACAAACGTCAGAACAGCTATGCAAATAATTTAAAACTCATCAGAGAGAGAGAGAGAGAGAGAGAGAGAGAGAGGAGGAGGAGGAGGAGGAGGACAGGAGAGGCATATCAAAAAAGAAGTCGTCCTCTTTAATAGGGTAGAGAAATTAAAAATGAAAACACATAAGTAAATATCAAGCAGAACATGGCCAAATATTGTGTCTGGAGATAAGGGTTGACATTTAAAAGGATGTGGGGGTCCCCCTCCATTGACCATCTTAAAGTATTGAAATTTATTTTCAAAGACTTTTGTGGCATAATTTTGACCAAACGATATAGATCTGATGTATTTATTTTGTCTTTGTGAGTTATATAATTTGATGGTTAGAGAATACGACCAAAAAGCCAAGATTGCGCTCCTGCATTGGAATGTTCAGTATTTTTTTTTAAAATTCTCCGGAGCAATTGTCATTATTTAAGATTGTATTGGTTTCCCCCTATTTATTGTTAATCATATTGATTGTAGGTACAGCGGTCGATTCAATTTTTTTAATCTCCACTAGTTCACTATTCATTTCGCAACCTATCGCTAATTCTCTACACTATAATCTCTACGTTAGCGAGCTCTCGCGCTAGCGATAGGTCACTTTCACATATGTATCAGGAGGCTGCTAATACCTGCGCAAACTTTTGTGAGGGTCACACTTTTAAACGCGATAATTCGAAAACTATGCAGTGGAAATGTACAAAAACATTGAATATGGGATATTTAAGTATGGAAGATTTTAAAAAAAGTTAAAACAGAAACCTTCACATTGGAGCTTTAACGATCTTTGTACGTTCAGATGTACATTACAGATACCAAAAAGATCAGAGTGGTGATCATCTACGCAAAACTATCTAAGCGATGTCATCATCATCATCTTTATTTCCTTCCGTAGAAGATTGCGTGATATAACAATTAAGTGCAATAATGCAACTGAATACAATCATTAAACTTTCATGAAAATAAATAAGTACCAAAATAAAGAAATGAATACAAACAAACACTAGTAAAAAAAAACAAAAAAAACCAACAATGTTGACAAACTGCGAATCAAGGTCTTTTGTGCAGAAAGTCATTATTAGGCCGTAGAAGCAGCTTTTTATTTGTATATCATGTAAGGAAAGGACGATATAAGTTAAGGGACGTTATGCCCAATTCTAGTGCATATTTCTCGGCAATCAAATATGTGCAGACTAAACTATATATTACGAATTTGACGATTCTCATTGTGGCCTGAAATTAGAATGTATTATTTATTAGTCAAACAACCAATACCATCACTTTCCAATCATCCCCATAACATTTATTGTTTCCAATATATTTTACATCTTTCAAGTGCTCACTAGTGTTGTAAATATCAAACTTGCAATTATCTTTTCTAAAGTCTTCTCATAAGCACCTCTCGTTTATATAAACTCGGAATTATCTCCCATCGTTGAGCGGCATTGTCGTAAGCTTTAGGAAGTGTACGCATCTATATTTTAATGAAACCGCTTTATCGAAATATAAACTAGAATGGAGTTTTTCTTTGATCTCCGAGCTGTATGTTATAAAAAAAACTGGTAACTGATTCATATCGAAGTATCCCCCCCCCCCCGCCGCAAAGAAAAACAAAATTGTTTTTTAGAAAATCGAGAACTAAACACGACAGTCTTCCTCACATAAGAGCACTTACAATTTTGAAAAGTCGATCTATCAAGTCCCGACTAAACATGAGTCGCAAGCTGATTGCATGTATCTTCAAAAATGAAATATCTTGGCATTCCAGAAAAAACTATATAATATCATGGTGTAATAGATATAAAAATGCATGTCGCTTTTCAAAAGTTTCAATTCTAATTAACTGTTTGATGATGCAAGTATTTAATTCTAAACATGCCATAAGAAATATCTGATTCAAACAGATAGCTGATATTCGACGAAATTGTACATAATGCATGACGTCATAACTATAAAATGTACAAACTATTGTTTTATTCAGATTGTCATAAAATGGATTATTTCTATGGCATTCAACCCTTCCAGGAAAATAGGAAAATAACACTGGAGTATTAAGTTCTGGACACATATTCGTTGTGGTCTTGCAAAAGTGTTGCAAAATATATACCTTGGTATCATAACGGCGTACCAATATCTTAATACCCTGGAGACAAAATTATGATTTTCACAAAAAGTTGAACAAGACATTTGCAGAATAAGGTTATGGAGCTTTCAGTCTGCAACAGTAACCTACATCGGCAGGAGTGGAAGTATATGCAAGGTGGACCGACTAAGTTATCTAATACCTTCATCATCCTGGTAGCTCCGTCCAGCCTATGGCTAGTCGGGGGGTGGCGGTGGACCTTTTTTAGTTTCACACTCAGAATATAGGCTGGCTTTGGCTTCTATTTCTGTTTCACATTGTTGTATTTGACGGGGAGAATGCATCAAGCCATGGCTATAGAAACTTGCGTATAGCAGCAGCAGCAAGAAAAGAATTCGCCTCAAGTGCTTTCTCAAAATGACGGTACCGTTTACGTATTTTAAATGTACAGGGAACTGTTTGCCTCGTTTTCAGAAAAATTTGAAGCCACATCTGACAAACAGAAATTCAAATATCATTACGTGATATGTTTGCTTTACATAAATGAGGTGCACCATATTAAATGCTCAGGAAGCGATATTTTCGAACTTCTAGAGAGCAAAGAAACAGGAAAATCAGTCAAGCATGTTCATTCTTTGACAAAATGTTCAACTGTACCTAAGACAACTTTTTGAAACTTTATCAGCCGGTTTCTCTTAACAGACATATAAAAAACTATTGTTGTTATTCAATGGATAAGGTTATGTAACGCATATTTACATCGTTTGTGTATGCACGTATTACGCTATGCACTTTTGTCTGCTTTTTGCATGTACTGTAGGTAAGTAAAGTAATGACAAATGTAGATAGGTAGGCATTAATGTCAATATTTTAGTATGTATGCATATATGTATGCTTGCATGTTTCTTTATCTTTTTGTTTATTGTATACGCATAATCGGTTCAGTCAGCCGACTTATACATTGTTTGGGGGTTGGTTTGTTTGTATACTATCCCTGCGACAACATCCCTCGTGCGAGTAAATTTGACTGCCGTTACAAATAATATAGTATCGTGTACAAAAACGTCCTTAACTATGTTCCTTCTCATTTTCCAACTAGTTACAAATATCCTTTTATTCTAATGAATGGTTCATCAGCCTATTTACTCCTCTGACTCTTTTTTTATGTCTTCTAACGGGACTCAGACCACTAATTGTAAATAGAGCAGGGTACCAGTCTTAAAGATTGTAGACAATACTTAATACCTTTGCTATAATATCAGCGTGGAGTTTTGTTTTTAATGTTCTGGGACTTTTATCAGTGCATTCAGCTTCTACATATATTCTGTCTGTATATTTACTCAGAATTTCCTTTCTCAGCAGGCCAAAATTAGAATCCACCTTCACGGTGCGAAACTGTTGATTAAGGTAGCTTTGACTGTTACCCAGCTTTAGGGACATTTATTTTTTTTTTTAAAGGGATCTAAGCAACTGTTTTGATTGTTCAGGGAGTTTGCGCTAATTTCAATCAAGAAGCACAGGTGTTGTGTACTGGTTCATCTTGTGCATAAAATAGTTATATTTTCATAAACGTTAACATTCATGTCTACGGAAAATGAATGAGTGGTCTGTGTCTTAGGAAAAGTGGTTGCTTGTCATATATTATATCCCGGATAATACAGTAGCAATTGCGATTAAACTCATTATGGTCATTACACTCGTTTAAACTGCCTGTTATTTTCGTTTTATGTACAAATATGATAAAATATATCGCTCTGTTGCGATTTTAAGAAAATATATTTGTTTTTGGGTTTTTTTCTAAGAAAATCTAGCCACCCTCAGCCTCCAACACATGTACATTCGGAGTGTCGTGTGCTATACATTCGGAGTGTATGTGCTATACATTCGGAATGTCGTGTGCTATACATTGGAATGTCGTGTGCTATACATTCGGAATGTCGTGTGCCATACATTGGATGAGATATAAGTATTATAATTTTTCCACAAGAACTCGATCTCATGAAGGTAAAAAAATAAATTAAAATTGAACATAGGAATATTCTTTTAAATAGTTTGTCATACAAACCTTCCAAAATAAAATTGCGGACAAGGGTTTAAAATAGCACATTTTGCACCTAAAATTCTACTCGAAATATCGTATTTCGACTGTGTATGGAAAATAGGTGGATACACCCAGAAGTCACGACAATATGAAACAATGGGGGTCATCAATAACTATGTGCTCAAAATGCCAAATTTCTAGTAAATCATTGTGTCATTTAAAAAGAATTTTATGTATCTTTTCCTTATTTCTCATTAACCTGTTTCTCCATATTTTCATTATTATTATTGGAGGATGTCTTTTTTGTGTCTCTAAATATTAGGAAACTATTGCTAATTTGACAAATAATGTAAATTTACAAAATAATCCTTTTTTAGGCCAATAAACTGTATTGTTTTGCAAATAGGGTGGTATTTGATATCCTGAGAGCTGGTAGTGGTGGCTCGAAGAGTGATCTCTCCCTTCTTGTCAGCTCATTTCACAAACGGATATCTAACACTAATGTACGCCAGATATAAACTTCCATGTCTGGTGCGCTGAAATGTGCCTTTAGAAGAAAGATGTGTACATAACAATGAATAGTTACTAAAATCATATCAGAATTTCCAATATTTCACGCTGTCGATCGCAGATTACGTCCCATTGCTGATGTCGTATGGTTACTAAGCCTATAACATAACTAATGAAATACTGGGATTTACGAGTTTCGTAAACGGAGCATAGAAAAAGCGATGTTTTGAAAGTAGATTTTAAAACTAGTGACTAGAATGGGAGCCCCAAACTCCAGTCTTATTTATATCATGCTGATTAAACACGCCGTTGGCAAAGTAACAAGATAGTGACACAAAGTTCCGTAACCTGACTTAGCTGTATTTTTGATACGGCCAATCGAAATTTTCTATTAAGAATAAAAGCCTTTGGATTCTGAGGCATGTGCGACACGCTTATTGCAGGTAATATATCATACATGCAAGATACAGTAAAATAAACAAGAAGCATGAACTTCTTTTATCTCATGTTAAAAACAGGCCAGCAGAAAATGCACCCCTTGACATCACTCATTTGTACAATCAAGCTGAATTAACCTTTACAAAGTGGCAATGTTTGTGCGATATAAACCAGGTATCTTGCGCGTGGAATTATGTTTAACATATTGTGAATTAGATTATAATTCTACCGTACAAATGCTAATGACGCATACCTGTATAGTAAGAGGTACATGTATTATGGCAAACAAATATAAAAGGCTGATAAATTCAAGTTTAATAAAAACTGATCTAGGTAATCCCCCAAAAAATTAAGTCAGCATTAAAGACCTTTTAGTATTCTGGAAAAAGGTCATTAAACCTTTCTTATATGTGGTATTCGACGAGGCTATTTGACCTTTCAGAGATTGCAAAACGTCCACAATTTTGAAAATGATCGCGTTCAAGATATGTTGAAGAAAACGAGGTCAAGATATCATTTAGGGAATTTATCAGATAATCACCTTAATATTTCCTGTCAAATGAAAGTCGGTCAAAAATTTGACTCTTATCAGCGTACATGGTCGACGTTGCGTGAAATCAAATTATAGCCGATGAAATATGACATACATTAGTTTGCCATTAACATATTGGGCACCATTTGTTGAAATTTAATCCCTGAAGCAGCAAGTGAAGGGGTTGGGGGACGGGTGGCTTGTGGTTGCAGTGAAGTGAAAGAAAACAAAATGTTTGATCTTATTCCGTAAAATGTAGGCTGGTGCATTGTGCACGCATCTGAATGCACGTTTGTCGTCTCGATTTATGTAATTAAGGCATAACTTGCCAGAAAGTGGCATTGTATAATGTTTCAAGCAATGCGTTTTAGCATAGGGGTGCTTATATCGAATTTCATCCGAGTAAACGAGATATTCTAGACGTGCGACTAATTACATCTCTAGACACGCACGTGCAACTTATCATGTCTTTAAATATAGTAGTATCTCTATTACGACAGAAATATCCCAAGATTTGTCATCAATACAAGCATAGAAAGTACGATATAGAGGTCATCGATCAAGCCATTAGGACTGATATTGACCTAGTATACAAAGTCAAATTCGACTGCCCAGTACTAATACATACTTCATAAAATCCATATTCTACCCGATGTACGAAAGGTTAATGACCCACCCATCAACCCACCAACACAAACATATATATATATATATATATATATATATATATATATATATATATAGAGAGAGAGAGAGAGAGAGAGAGAGAGAGAGAGAGAGAGAGAGAGATTGTTAACGGCTTAGCTACAAAACAGTTTTTCAATCTCTGGTGCTAATCAAGCTCTAGGTCACGAGAAGAAACAACTCTAACATAAACAGCACAAACACGCAATACAAAAGCCTACAGAAACCCCGAATTATTTACCTGTTTTGAATGACAGTAGAAATCTATTAAAAAAAAAAAAAAAAAAAAAAAAAAACAACTTTAAATAAAGGGCCAAACATGCAAATCAAGCTTTTCCTCAGAAGATTAAAACAAAACAAAAAAATGAAAAAAAAAAAAAACAACAACAAAAAGAAAACATTCATAAACAAAATAAACACGTAACATAAAAGCCGAGATAAACTCTAAACTAGTTACATGTTTTGAATGACAGGGAGCTCTACAAAAAGTACGTGCTCAGAAGGTGCGACGTATGGATGGAGTCATTAGGACTGATAATGACCTAGTATTCAATAACCCAAAGTCGTCAAATAATAAACAAACAAAATCATATGAAAAACAGTCTCAAAATGTGCAAACTTCATGCCAATTATTTTTATGGAGATCATAATAGCAAAAGTTATTCAAAGATAATAAAAAGATGGGATAATCTTCGTATTTGATTATTTGCCCTATATAGAGTAGTATAGTGAGGCTCTATGGCGATGAAAAAAATGGCACAATCGCGATTTTAGCATTATGCCGCCATTTTGAAATTTGGCTCTATCATCGCTATGGGAATGTAATGTTAAAAACGTCAATAGGATTAACATTAGAGGGCTCTATGGCGGCTATGGGAAATATAATGTTAAAAATGTCCATAGGTTTCAACATACAATACCTACTGACCAGCACCCACACCTACTGACCAAAATACCCTCATACTAACCAGCACGTAGTGTGTGAAAGGGGAAGTACAATAGGAGGAAGAGTAAGGAAAAGTAATACCTAGAGTAGACACAATTAACTTTCAAAATCATATTGCATACATACAAAACCAAAGTGGAGTATAGGGAGAGAAAAGGGTTGGAATGTTCACACTTGCACACAAATATACCATCACATACTTATAGACTATCACAAGTGGGGTGTTAGATTCAAACAAACATACCATCGCTCACTCACACCTATGCAAAGATAGGGTAAACGGAGAGAAAATAGTAGAAATACTCACACACAAATGTACTAACACACCTACATATTATCGCACAAGACAGAAGGTTGGGGTGGGGGGTAAGTTTTAGTTCTGAAAGACATAAAAAAAATTAGTATTAGTCCACAGGTTTAACATTGGTATGGGACTATTGGGCATAAGGGGAATAGTAATATTAAAAATGCCCATAGGTTTAACATCGCTTTCTTGCGGACCAGCACCCACAACTACTGATCACCCACAATTACTGACCAACGCACCGTCTTACTGACCAGCACACAGTGGGAGAGAAGTTGTATTCATCACTAATCGCAGCACTCTGAACATAATGAGTTTCTTCTGCACAGACATACTTTTTCCAAGGGTCGACTGATGACTTGATGATCAGACAAATGTGCAATCTTGTGAGAGTCAACCGTTTTGACACGTAAGTCTTGATATTGACCTGACTAGAAGGCTTATTTAAACACGTTAAATTTACCACTTGACTCGAACGATATATCAGTGTGAGTCCTTTCACTTTGCATTTGATATGAAGTTGTCCTTTATTATCTTGGCACTGGTAACCGTAATTATTAGGTCCACCACTGGCGTAACTCACAACAGTCTCTTCTTGATACTCGTCCGTTCACGTTCCTAAACGTTCGTCGTCAATGTGAGGATGATAACATCCAGGGCAATCAATGTACATGCAACTATCAGTGTCATAATAAAGGACACAGTCTCCTAAAGTTCCAACACGGAGTACAATTTTAAACGGGCATTGGCTGTCAGGTAAGCAGCAATGATGGCAAAATCGTCGGGGGGGGGGGGGGGGGGGACGAACACAATCACTTCTTTGTAAGTCACCAAGATCAAATCTTCATGATTGATTTTCACGTGTTTGATGAGTTATCCTGTATCTTAAATAAGCTGAAAGTATTGACTTGGCTCTACCAAGCATTTGGTCTTAGGCAATATGGGACGTTCAGCCAGTTTCCCCACAAACAAATTATCATGACTTTAGCAAAGGATCGTCTTCCTTCGTTCTGCTCTACGTGTTCCAAGTCGATGCATTCAAGGAATCGGTACCATTGTTTTAATTGATCTTTGTCTTTTGAAGTGTGACACCAGGAAGCGTAGCCATTGGCTTCTTTTTTCAATTTCATAAACTCGTTCACGTAACCTGAAAAATCACAGGATACGAGTCGTCATTACTTTGGCATAGTTCGGTGTAGAAAAATGCCAAATTTCGTGCACTTTCAACAATTGGTATGCACGTTCGAGAGCATGAAACACATCGACACTCACTTAGTTCCTCTTGCGTTCTTGGTCATTGTGACGACAAGGCTGCTGTGGATAACACGTTTCAGCACACGTACGACATAAAGAAAACATCAGTTTTCCGTGACAATGATGGTACAAGTTCGGTAGAAGAACTTAACATTTGATCAGACCTTCGTATTGGCGAATGTGTTTCGACGTCGATGTGTCCTGTCAAAATGTCAGGGTGACCAGTTGGAAATCGAGCACATAGACACACCAAGGGTACAACGAACACACATCGACATATTTGATTTGTTCTCCATGAGATTCGTGCAAAATATGTGTAGCATTAGTCCGTTCTGCAAGCAAACTGTATTGAGGATGGAAAGGTTCAATGTCCATCACATCATAGTCTTCATTATTGGATCTATTTTCAAACATCGATCGTAGTCGTGTTCCTACATTTCTATCACTTGGTATCCGTGACTTTCCAAACTCTGGCGTCTTTGGTAATTCTGTCGTACAAATCTTCCATGGGATTTTGCAAGTCTCGGTGAGGATAACACTTGGGACATCCATACAAAAAAAAAAAAAAAAAAACATCCGTGAAATTCTTACACGATGTGTGGGTTTTTTAATTCTAACCATCAAAGGAGTAAGATCCGATCTTCTTTTCTCTACCGTTCCTAGCATGTTGTACCCACTTGTACTAAGTCTGTCACATGTAATGTAACCTAACGCAAAGCTTTAGCTAAATATCGACGGCTGACAGAGTGATACGAGTGAGGTGGTATAACGGCTGGTTTGTTCTCGGGCATAAACTTCTTTCGGTACACTAATCCACACGCTTTGGAAATGGTATAAGCTTCCTTCAAAGGATCAACACCTCCGTGCTGAAGAAGAAACTGTCGAAAGTTTCCTCAACAACGTCGTAAAATGTCTACATAGGATCGACAATATGTCAATACTTATCCATTTCTGTCATTCCAAACGTTTTAGGTATTTTACTCAAATTCATAGCCAACTGCCTCATGGAATCTTTACATTTTACGTTTCCCACTTTCATGTAACTTTTTGGAAATTCGGTTCCTTGTTCTGAAAAAAACTATTTTTCAATAGAAAATGTCTGTCGTGTCCAGAGAAATTATGAGCAATTACTGTAGCGTACGTCAGTTGCCGTAACGATACATCTCCTCTTCTTTCTAGGTGTCGTTGGTCCCGTGTAAAACCCACTGAGAGAAACCAGAAAAAGCATGGGAACCAAGAAATATCTTTTCACATTCCCTTGGATTCACTCTACAATTTCGACAGTGATAAAACTAAAGTTAGAAATCTAAAGCTCTGTCTCTTGAGAACATTCAAAGTCAAAAAGATAAAATCTACAAGATGGTTCCAATTCTTTTTTCTTTTTCTAGTTATTAAATAAGTCATTGTGTATTGAGGAGTACAGGTTAATGCTGGTCAGTAAGTATGTTCTGTTAATCATATAACCATTTGTAACATTACCATTCCCCCTTATACCCAATATTGCCATACTAATGTTACATATATGGACTAATGTTAAATGTTTTGTATGTCTTTCACAACTTAACGTTACCCCAACCCCTTTGTCGTGTGTGATAGTACATATATGTGATAGTATGTTTGTGTTTGAGCATTCCTACCATTTTCTCTCCATTCACCCCATTTTCGGATACGTGTGTGTTAAGATGCTGTTATGAGAGGATTATAATGATACATGTTTCTGGAATAGATGCTGGACATGTGTGACCCAGTTTCATTTTAGCTGCAGCCAGGCTAGGGCTGTGCGGGCTGAATGCTTATTTAAATGACAAAGTTATTCTCGTTAACACCAAACTGACTCTGGGAACTTTGGAGATCATGTCAGTCAAATGATTAATATTTTGTTAATTTGATCCCCAGTTAAAACAAGTGCTATATGTTCTAGCGGGCATTCTGGGTTGTAGAATCAGAGAAGTCGTATTAAAGAATTTTAAAGCTATATTGTCCTTTCTCCTTGTTGGTAAAAGAATCCCGCAACAGTATGAGAGAATGAGTGTTGGGATATTTGTGTGAATCATACACCCCACATATGATCATCTATAAATATGTGATCCAAGTGTGAATATTCCTACCCTTTTTTCCCCTTATACTCCGCTTTGGTTTTGTATGTATTTAGGTGTGAGTGTGAAATTTAATTTTGTCTACTCTAGTTGTTACTCTTCCTTACTCTGCCTCCTATTTTACATCCCGTTTCACATCGTATTGATTAGTAAGAGGGTGTTTTGGTCAGTAGATGTGGGTGCTGGTCAGAAAGTGTTATATGTTCAAACTTATGGATATTTGTATCATTACACTTTACATAACCGCCATAGAGCCATCTAATGTTAATCTTATGGAGATTTTTAAAATTGAACTCCCATACCCGAGAACCATCTAATGTTAATCTTATGGAGATTTTTAAAATTGAACTCCCATACCCGCCCGAGAACCATCTAATGTTAATCTTATGGAGATTTTTAAAATTGAACTCCCATACCCGAGAACCATCTAATGTTAATCTTATGGAGATTTTTAAAATTGAACTCCCATACTCGAGAACCATCTAATGTTAATCTTATGGAGATTTTAAAAATTGAACTCCCATACCCGCCCGAGAACCATCCAATGTTAATCCTATGGAGATTTTTAAAATTGAACTCCCATACCCGAGAACCATCTAATGTTAATCTTATGGAGATTTTTAAAATTGAACTTTCATACCCGAGAGCCATCTAATGTTAATCTTATGGAGATTTTTAAAATTGAACTCCCATACCCGAGAACCATCTAATGTTAATCTTATGGAGATTTTTAAAATTGAACTCCCATACCCGCCCGAAAACCATCTAATGTTAATCTTATGGCGATTTTTAAAATTGAACTCCCATACCCGCCCGAGAACCATCTAATGTTAATCTTATGGAGATTTTTAAAATTGAACTCCCATACTCGAGAACCATCTAATGTTAATCCTATGAGCAAAATTTTAAAATTAAATTCCTATACCTGCCATAGAGCCAGATTTTAAAATTGTCGTAATCTTAAATTTCCATACCTGCCATAGAGGCAGATTTTAAAATTGTCGTAATCTTAAATTCCCATACCTGCCATAGAGCCAGATTTTAAAATTGTAGTAATCTTAAATTCCCATAACTGGCATAGTGCCATTTAATGTTAATCGCATGGATGTTTCAAACATTACATTTCCACAGCCGCCATAGATATACATTTCAAAATGGCGGTGTGGTGTTAAATTCCCATAACTACCATAGTGCCTTTTGTGTTTACCGTCATAATGCCACACTATACTACTTACACATAACCAAATTGCTTTAACCTAATACCAAGCTAAGGACAAAGGGCGGAAACCAGGCGCGGAGGAAAAAGATGCAATCTAAGACCAAATTCTACAATATATGCTAAAACGTTATATCCCGGTGAAGGAATATTTACATGGGTAAATACTGTCGCTAAGATTTGCTTAAGGGTCATAAACTGATGCTTGACTGAAATATTTACAAGACTGCATCGGGAAGGTTAGAATTTTCCAGTTAGACCAGATTCCCCATAAGTTCTCAGTTGCAGAATTCAGTATCGTTCCTTGCATGTGCGTTCTTTATCGGTCCATCCCAAGTTAGACTCAATCGGTAACACCTCGAGGGGCTCTACTTGAAGTCCAGTTGAGGTATTGTAATTGGCGAGTTACGCGTTGATTTTATTTCGAATGTGACTCTTGTCGTTATTATTTCGTTCTACGGTTAGGACAACCTATTGGAGCGCAGCGAGTTTGCATGTCAGGAGATACATTACATTTTTGGCTCGACATCCTAACTTCTGATTGATAATATATCTAACTCGTTTTGCCGAACTTCGCAACAGTTTGGTCTCAAGCATTTGTCTTTGTGATTATATGTGCCTGAATCGGTGGTCCTGTCTGAAGTTATCTTGGCACATACCAGATGGACATTGAGATTTTCATGTCTACGGTACTGAACCATAGGAACTTCTTGAAGTATACACTTCAGGCGTTCTGAAGATTTGGTCAGGTGCCAATGCTTCCCAATGAAGCATTGTTTGTTGCATCAGAATGGCAAGTAACCACAGAGATCCTTTTGTTGGTTTTCTTAGTTTTATATTTCAAGAGGGCAGTATTAGGTTTGCTCAAACCCTCGTTATATATACATAGAAGAAAATATTCATGCATTGTATTGTAATAATTCTTGAAAATTCACATATAATTATACACATGACCAATGCAAAATACCAAGACAAGCCAATAATTCCGCTACAGTATTTTGTAAATAGGATGATAATGAAAGAAAAATTGCAACTTACCGAACACCGTGGTTCAATTGTGGCAACGAACAACGCCAATCTCTGCAGCTGGAAATATAAGAAGCTATGAATTATAATTATATCGAAGGTGTGGTGTGCTACAATTGCGTGGGTATATAATGAGGTCCGCATTCTTTTAATTGGTGAGATTCTGAAGCGCACTCATTATATTGATACAAGAGCAAGTAATGTTATCACAAGCTTCTTTAGGCACAAAGCTCAAATGCACGTAAAATACAAGATGACTTAAAGTTTGATTCGTATTTTAGTAATTAAATGTACAGATAGAATATTACATATCTATGTCTGCATATTGTCTGCCTGCGGACACTTGAGTCCACAAAAAAATGATATTTCATCAAATTTTACGTTAAATAAAATTTTAATCATTTGATTTTAAAACTAATTCTTACTAATTCTCGTATGATGTACTGTGTCATTTTTTTTTTTCTTTAAATGTTTTCCAAATAATGGAATAGTTTATAAAGAAGAAATGTTTCGAAATCATCCAACATGTGTTACTCTCTAGATGTAACAGCATGCGGAGAAGATGTCGTTGCTACTTAAACTTAAACGTCATCGTGTGCATGGAATTTTCGTGCTGGATTTGTCAGCTAAAATCAAACTCACCTATATTAAACATATTGTACCTATTAGTAGAACTGTTGAGCTCTGTTATTATTTGTCTGTTGTTTTTTTTTTTTCAGTACGAACAGCCAGCTGTGATAGATGCCTAGGAAATAATAACAAGAAAAGAGGGTTTTAAATTGAAATTATAAACTGAGAAATGCACTTGCAAGAGTTGGTATTTATAATTTAACTCGGATAAGATTTTAAAAATTGTAGACATCTCTCGCAATTTTCATGCTAGTTCAGTATTATGATTAGTCAAGATGCAATAAACAGACTAAATGTATGGTCGACGTATCTATGTATGTATCGGGGAAAATTACCCATAAAGTCTTCTGTATCCTAGATGTGCACATCTAGCATAAACAACCTGTATCATATATACATGTAGTTTTGAACGCTGAACGTAATGGGTTTATAAATTAAGAGCAAAATTCCAAGTATTAAAGATATATAGGACGAACAATGTAATATGCAATAAAATAACGTTGGATACAATCTTAAGTGTCAAATATATTATTCCGTTGCATGTAAAATAGACGCCCTTACTGAGTTCCTTTGATATTCTTGTATATGTCAAGAACCTAACATTATTTAATAAAAGGAATTAAAAAGCGAAATCGGCGTCTAATTCCCAAGGACTTTACTGTAGAGTATTATTTGTATCTGTTAGTGACAAAAGTCAACAAGTCATCCTGTAGAAACCCTGTCAGACCGATTGAATGTACAAAGCATGTATGGTTGCTACAAGAATTTTGGAACTGGGACCCACAGTTATGCTCATCTTTCAGGTCTGTTGAATTTTTTTTTAAAAAAAAACACTCTCTTCCTAGGCCCCAATAATCTTGAGTATAGTTTTAATCCTTGGTGTGGATGAAGTAATCTGATTAGATGAAACTTAAGTCTGAATGAAGGGGAGCTACTCTAAACTTAAGTCAGAATGAAGAGGAGCTACTCTAAACATCAAACTACTTAGTTTTTAATGATATCCAAAAATATTTCATCGGAGTATATATATAGCATGCCTGACTACAACTATATTGTAAGTTTGATGTAGGCATCGAGAAGTAGAACGTGTGTTTTTATTCAGCTGTTCTAACATTTCATGGCTACTGTGCACATATATGCTATTTAAATCAAGAATATGGCGACAAAGGATATATGTACGACTTCATCAACAATAACTTCACTAAAGCCCCTGGAACAGAGGCAAGACACCATTAAAGTTAAAAAATATAATAAAGAATTATTCATAAACAGATGTTTACAGAAAGTCACTTCGCACGAGCAAAACGTAGTGCCTTTAAGGAGTATACAATCCTTTGCCAAATACCTCAGAGAAAAATCAGTAATTCCGCAACTACTTCCTCCTAACTGATTGAAATACAAAATATTTTGCAAGATGTAATTAATGCAACGCCACTTCAGCTAAATGATTTTATGAAAGGATTTCTTGCTCGCTACCAATTTCTGCCTATAATGTCTATCTCCTTGTTTAATAAATTAATAACTTATTCCTTCCTTTCTTTCTTCCTTCCTTCATTTCTTTGACAATTTAAATTTTTCATTTATCCATTTCTTTCTTTGTCTTTTTCGTTCATTCAACATTTAATGTACTGGTCCATTTGCATTAGCTCATCTAACAACAAATCACATATGTACTTTCAGATGAGAGATGGTGCAATATCACTATGGAACTGTTTAAATGCACCGACGACATGTACAGTCAACTGAATAAAGTTGTCCATCAACATAAATCAAGCACAGATGTAAGTAATCAAAGACACATAATGCGTAATGAATTAATCCATACCAGTCTTGTAAAAGTTTGAGATAAAAATGACTACTTGAAGCCATCACTCACTCGTGCAGAAACGGTGTGAAATACATTATACAACATTGATTCGGAATGTATAGACACAGTCTAGCATATTGCATATGTGTGTCATAAAAATCATTATATCATTGGTAAGAAAAAGTGTCCTGTCTTCATTTGGAGTCCACATGCGCACAAAATACCTAGTAGTTTACAATGAAGAAAAATAGTAACCCTCAAGAAGCCCTCAAAATAGGAATTTTCAGACGTATAAGCAAGCAATTTACAAGATGTCAGACAAAAAGATTGAACTTCCACAACATATTGATCAACAGTTTCGGTAATATGTGTGTGTGTATATATATATATATATATATATATATATATATATATATATATATATATATATATATATATATATATATATATATATATATATAAACAGCGGCCGTAAAATGCTCGCAAGTGTGTTCCTGATGGATAAATGATTTGGTATTTTGAGGACAGTAGAAAGGGAAAGAAGGAATGTGAAACTTATTAATGACAGACACTCATCCATCCGTGTATTAAATATGCTTGTTTTTAATGGAAGAATACAATTAATTGTTTGGATACTTATATGTTCTATTCCTCTACTTCCAACTTGTTACTCAATCCACACTATCTACCAGATTCGAATTTCTGAACCCACTGAGTCAGAGCCATTGGCTTCAATGCAAAGCAATTGCCCCATTAACTCTACGAATTGCATGCTGTTTCACTTCTACGTACCAGAAACAAGTTTTGAGCTCCTAGCCAATATTGAACGCTAAATGCAAGCAAAACAGTCATCCACCAAATGATACATTTAACCGAATTATACAGAAAGCATGTGGCCATTTTAGCAGCCGTAATGAGTGTCGAAATCATTGTCTTTGGCAAACACTCACACAACTGGATCATGAACAGAATTTGTTTCCTTTCTTCTTTGCAAAACAAAAAGCTTTTAATCCAAGTAGAATATTATTAACAGTGTTTATTATGGTTTCAAGTATAGATACATACCAACCATTTGGCATCTACAACTACTCCATTATAACAATCCTGTTTATTATACAACACTAACGGTTATGGTTTTGATGTTTTAATCATTTATGCCATGCAAAATATTTTATCAAAATGTATATTTTTCTGCATTAAATGCCAATCGAAGCGTCATGTTTTGTAATTGGTAACACAGTTCAATAGAGAATGATTAACAAAAATAATCAATCGGATACTAATTTTTTGTACTATCTAAAACAGAGGTCGGCAGGAGACACGCGGAGGGATTTTGCGTGGCACGTGGAGCCATGGCAAAAACACAACGTTTTTATTTTAAACTCAGTTTTAATTGTAAACATCAACATTGGGTTACATTGCTAATGTCAACGAAATGTATAAATGAGTATATTAATTGGGTTACATTGCTGATGTCAACGAAATGTATAAATGAGTATATTAATTGGGTTACATTGCTAATGTCAACGAAATGTATAAATGAGTATATTAACTACAAACACTCATATTAGTAGCCTCTCTGCCCGCTAACAAGTGCATGCAGCCAAAATAATATTTCTTAGTATAGGTAGAGACAATAGAGCGTACAAAAATTATAGCTGAATCAGCCAGTGGTGCTAAAAAAAGAAGTGTGGGAACGCATCTGGGTGTCGGTTAGGTTGCCTTTCGTGTTTGACATTCCGGTTCTAAAAAGTGTAGGAACGTCGTTCCTACACTACTACACCCCTGGTTATAGCCTAATTAGCCAAGTCGTAACTGAAGCTGCGTCAGCAATTACATCAGTCATCCTGTCATTGCGATGACAACTATTTGAACAAGTATTATTTTTTTCCTAGTACTGTAGTACGTATGTGAGAAACAGCCACAATTGGTCATAAACTCTTCGTGTGATTTGTTCTATTAATTGTATTGTTGGTATTGAATTTGGGCTGTAATTTATTAAATTGAAATAATTCTTTAAGAATCTCACAGACAAAAATATTGAGACTTTTTCAAGAAGAATGGAGAGATAAGTTGGGCTTTGTGCAGCAGGGTGAGCGCATCGTGTGTGCTTTATACTGTGAGAGCATCGTAGTGCGTACATTCAGTGTGCAAAGACATTATAAAACAAAACATGAATCCTCTTTATCAGAAATGAATGCTGAAGACAGAACCGAACATATAAAAAGCCGTTCTTTCTTTTGAAAAACAAAAGATTGGTTTAGTTAAATTTGTGGAAAAACACAACAGTTCAACCAAATTCAGCTACACTGCTGCACTGTGCAATGCACAAAAGGGAAAACTATTTACTGACGGAGAGTTTTTGAAAGCAAATGTTTTGCAAAGTGGTGAAGATCTTTTTACAGATTTTGCTAATTAAAAAGATAATCTGGCTAAAATTCGAGATATCCCGCTTTCAGCACGAACTGTCCAACCCCGCATAAGTGACATGGTTGATGACGTGGATGAGCAGTTTAAAAGTGATTTGCGCAACTGTGATGTTGTTAGTTTTACTCTGGATGAGAGCACAGACATAAACGATGTTACTCGTTTGACATTAATTGCAAGATTCTATTCAGTAAAACGTAATTGCATAGTAGAGGAAGTGTGTGGTGTTTTTCCAGTGATGGGAACTACGAAAGGAGAAGATATTATTAATGTCGTTTTCAGATTCACAGATTTTGGAAATGGAGAAAGATTTGAGTTAAAAAATAAACTGTTTTCCGTGACAGCAGACGGGGCACCGGCGATGGTGGGTAAAACTGTCGGGTTTGTTCAGCTCCTCCAAAAAGAGCTTGGTAGGCCATTGTTAGCCATCAAGAAAATTTATGCTCCACATTTTCAGGAAATGCTCTTAACGACGTTATGTCTACCGTAGTTAAAATTGTTAATGCCATTGTTGCTCGGTCATCAATTACCCATCGGCGGTTCAAATCTCTCTTAGAAGAAATATAATCAAATTACGGCGACCTTTTGTTGTATTCCAATGTTCGATAGCTGAGTAGAGGAAAGGTACTCTCTCATTATATTGATTGCCTTGAGATAATAACAATGTTACTGACTGAAATTGGGCAAGAATATCCTGATTTGGGAAACAAGGAATGGCTTTTGAATCTTATGTTTTTGACGGTCATAACAGGACATTTGAATAACTTGAATGTTTACCTACACGGAAAACGCTTAACAGTTCTAATCTTGTATGAAAAATGGATGTCATTTTTTTTAAATAAAAAATTCAATTTTTTAAAATGATTTTCAGGTATGGTCCTTTAAATATTTTGAACAAGTTAAAAAAATATGTTGGTAGCGACCACGCAAATTCAAGTAAAGCTGCAGGAGGAAAACTATGCCGGTACATTTCTGCATTCAAGGATAAGTTTGGGCGACGACTCCATGATCTTCAGGTCCATGACACAACGTTCAAATATACTTTGAACCCTGAGAAAAGCAACTGAAGCTGATCTCGAATAACAATTATTTCAGTTTCTTAGAATTGAGACTTTAGAAATGGAACTAATCGAATTTGAAAGTTCTGAATTGTGGATAGATAAATTTGTAGCAATAAGGGACCATATTTCGAAAAATTAACGCACTTGGTCAGAATTCCCATCAAAATTCTCGTCAATGAAAATAGTTGTATTCTTACTTTTATATGCCTTTGGCACTAGCTACTCGCGTGAGCAAGTATTTTCTGTAATGAAAAATACTCTTAATTCTATTCGCAATCGGTTGATTGTAGAAAATCGGAAACTATCAGCCAGATATGGCACACCTGCCATCCAGAATTGAAGGCCAAGAAAGTCATTCACTATAAATGAAAAAAACGATTTTTCGTTTTGTTTTTAAATCATTATACACTTCCAGACAAATGTAAATGTTGATGTAATATTGTAATATAAAAATTACGATTGTATATTGATTCGTTTGCAGACTATTAATAATCAATGGCTACCAACTTTATCTATGCAAAACTAAACTAAGTTAAGGTGTGTTCTCTATATTGAGACATATAGCCATTTCTAGAGTGGCACGCGAGAAGGTTCTATAAAGTTTAAATTTTTTTTATCAATGTGGCACGCGTCCCAAAAGCATTGCCGACCCCTGATCTAAAAAGTAAAACCGTTGCATCCGCA
The DNA here is from genome assembly GCA_029931535.1 of Margaritifera margaritifera. Classification (NCBI taxonomy): domain Eukaryota; kingdom Metazoa; phylum Mollusca; class Bivalvia; order Unionida; family Margaritiferidae; genus Margaritifera; species Margaritifera margaritifera. The sequence goes on from JAQPZY010001008.1 coordinate 856,024, forward strand.
GCTGATACCTACCATTTAGAAGTAACCAAAATATAGAACATAATTTAAACTGATAACAAGATTTTCAGTTGGATGAACCTGCATCGAGAGCACTCTTGCGTATGTAAAAAGCAAAACGAAAAGAAATGACAATTATGCATGAATACTGAATATAATCTACAATCTATCTCAGTCCTAATCAACACATGTTTCCTGTCGATTACAACCTTGATTACAAGTGCTACATTTAAAACCAGGTTAATTGCTTTTGATGTAAGGTCGGTTGATTCCCTGTTTTCTTTAGTTGGGATGGATTGTTACGTAACTAAACATTCGTATCCCGTACTAGATGCACTGCGCATGTTCTATCACGACTTAACGCGTCAAGAGGTTGCTGTGCTTAAAATTTGCAGCAAGAAAACAGTAGTCGCATAAATATTACTGTATATGTATACATTAGTCGCATAAATATTACTGTATATGTATACATTAGTCGCATAAATATTACTGTATATGTATACATTCAAAAAATCATTATCAATCTAAATGTAAACAAGGTTATTCACTTTAAGTGGTTTCCTTTCCTGTACTCTGAATCATTGAATCATTATTTAAATTTTGCAATAGTTTTCTATTGCTTGGACTATTTCTAAACACTAAAATTGGGCTTTCCAGTATTTAACATCCAATGTTCACTATAGAAGAGCGTCTCTACTATTGCTTACTTATCTGTTTTTAACTTATTTGTTTTTGTTTTTGTTTTTTTGTTGGTTTTTTTTTTTATTGTACAAATATCTTGGAAAGCTATGCTTACGACAGTTCTTATAAAAAAGATTGTATTCGTATTTAAATTTTTGTCATTAAAGAAGTTATGACAGTAGATATTAAATGGAACCTTCAGAATAACTCTTTTCATACAAACGTTGGTACGATTAATCCTTGCCCATCACATGTTACTGAAACGTAATACTAGTATTTTGTATAACTCCCTTCCCTCATTATAAGTGGACACACGTGTTTAAGTACTTACAGACTTTATGTCTAATAACATTATGGCTTCTTTAAGTACTTTATGTCGTGTAACATTATCTAAAATTGACTATTCTTCGACAACTATTATAACCGTTTACTGTGACTCGCGCCTTTCAAAGTCTCTTACATGTAGTGCATCCAAAGATTTTTTTTTTTAATTTTAATCTGTTGACCAACGAATAGTTGTAAAACGTATTAGGACGTTGAAGAATTCAATGCCTAAATTATCTTTTCGGTCGAAGAGAATTTTTGCTTTAGTTTTTACTTGGATCTTTATGTTTTTATACGGTATTACCATTTAAGGAGTATGAATGTATGTTCCATTAACATCCGCTCGACACCTGGCACGCGCCTTACAACAAGTTGTTGAGAATTATGAATGAGTTCAAGGTTATCGTTGTCAACAGTTTTAATGGGAAACCTGTTTCTACGTTGTTGATAACAGAGTTACATTTTCAAGAGAGACTTTCCTTTGACCTCCTTGCAAACCCATCTCTCTCTCTCTCTCTCTCTCTCTCTCTCTCTCTCTCTCTCTCTCTCTCTCTCCCCAGACCTATAAGCACCTTCGTGAAATTCAGAACATCCACGTGATATTTTAGCCATAGTTGTCTTGGATTAACTGCATACACTCGCATACTGTGGTTTCCATTTGTATGCAGGGCAAATATTTTCTCGCCTCCTGGTTAAATTTGAAATACACCAGACCTCAGACAAATGGCGGATGGTTGCAGAGGTTTAAAAATGTGTTGTGTAAGCCATTTGCTTTTCCTAATTATTTGTATACGGTTTAGATCCAAGAGGAAGGATGAGTGGCATTCTGTGTTTCTTTACCTACAACTACCTACAACTACCAACCTACTTACCTGTCTACGTAAAAAGCAACAAAAAAAATTATCCCAAGAATACCTTCCCAGAACTGACGTTAATTAAGACTAGTACTTGTAACTACCTCTTCTTTATATAAACGAGAGACCTTTGAACGAAACAATAACCTTACACTAAAAACACATTTTCTACGGGTTATTGTTAATTAAGGTGCTCAGATTTGATTAGACCTTAGATGCTTTTGATGTCCGTCACAAAGAGCAAATAATTTAAATCCAAAGAGAGGGGATTTACCATTCATATTATTAAGATTTTGGTTGGGGGGGGGGGGGATGCGAGAGTCGACATGTATTCAGAAACATACAGCATTTTCCACGTCAGCAACAAACATACAAAGAGTTGCCAGGTTGTTGCATCTTTAGGAAAGATAATATAATACATTCCTATCATTATATCATGATCAAAGTAATGTATTTTCGTTCTGTACTTAATGCAAGATGGAACAAGTAGAAAATTTTTAAAACAGACATGCCGAGATGTCCTGATATTCTTCGTATACAAATGGATGAGGATATAAGAATGGCTGGCTTTAATGATTTCAAAGGAACAGAAAATGTAATATTCTTATAAAATGACAAATCAAACCGCTCTTCTTTGAAGCACGAAACATATTATCATTAAATTTACTCTTTTAATACGCCGTCTTTGCCATCTTAAAGTTGCAAATACCAGCAAAGACTGTACGTAGTTCAAAAGAGACTAAGTCATGTATGTGATCGTAGAACATTTTCAACAATTGCCTCTAATTAATAGAAAAATGTGCAAATGATTAGAGATTTCAAGACCTTGTACAGATAAAATATTTGCCGTTAATTTTATATCTTCGTTATTCACAAAAGTGTTACTAAACCAGTCTATGTTCTGGTGGATTATAATTCTGTTTGTTTGTGCAATGTTATCGGATATGTGTATTTTTTTTTTTTTTTTTCTTTTTTTTTTCTTGCCTATGTATTAATACCACAACCCTTGTTGATTGATCATATCAACCCAAGAATCAATGAAGTCACACACACACACACACAGACACAGACACACACACACAAATCCTAATATATTTTGCTGTCCTCGTCTATGAAGCCCTGTATATTGTACCTTTATCAATAAATGGGTATGATGTTTTCTTGAATTCCTCCGGTACAATTTTTATCTTGAATTTCTCTGCTCTGGAAAAGTCCTAATTCATTTCTGATCTTCAATTTTTGCATGAAGTTCTGAAGAGTACGTAGCGGTTAGGAACAGCTCATTTACTTCAACTCAAGCAGAAAATTATCAAAGTAATTGGGCGAGCAAAACTCTCTACCTGGATAAATTCGTCACAAATGGTACTGCTAATTTTATTCTATCTGATTGGGGTGAAGTCAAAAATGAGTTATGCTTGTTTGTTGTTATTGATGATATGATGATGATGATGATGATTTTCGAAAAGACAAAGAAGGGTAAGACAGACTAACCAACATTTTCTGCCCCCCCCCCCGCTCAACTTCCTCCGCTGAACCTACCTACGTACAGACACATGCAAACACACCAGCACATGCACTCATTTTGTTAATCATATCATGCGTGAATTTAACGCAATTTTATTTTACGAATTTTTAATTGTAATCTTTACTTATTATGAGTCACGGAGCTATACAACTATTACTAAACAATATGAGCATGAATGTTTGATATTCGGGACTTTCACTTTTTCCTTAAAACGTTTGCAAGTTGACTGAAAAAAGAAACTTGAAGAAAAAAAACAACTATTCAGTGATATAATACATGTAGGGCAAAACCTGAAGCATCAACGTTTGTGGGGAATGCAATGCTTTTCAGGTACGAGGAAACAAGAATAAATTAAACACTGCCCCTTTTGAGAATAAACATTCGTAGCAAAGAGGCATTGCCTTCTCACACCTAGCATGTTTATAGTTATTTATGATTGGTAATTAAACTATATTTTGAATTATGTAAACAGTAAAGGAACACATATAATAGACTAGACCCCCGTGTTTCAATGACGGGTAGCAAGCATTAAGTTCACTATTGCCTCTTTCAAACTGAGGTTCTTTGATCTCCGTCTAGACCACTAGAAGTGATTAAATATTGACTGGTAATCAGTTCTGTTGTCAAATAGTGTTTTGTAGAAATTTTATATGTTGTGTTGCGTAGAGTAAACAAGAAGTGTTTTGTATAAACATGATCTGGTGTGCTGTACAATGTATGCAGTATCCCGTAATATACCGTACCTGTGCTAGAGCATATTTTAAATTCAAAACTGTATGTCTCGTCAAATAAAAAACCTAATAAAGGTAGAGGCTGCCTCAAAACTGGAACAGGTGTGAAGTTGGTCAAGGAATGAGGGACGGGAGAGAGACGAGAATACATAAGCAAAATCGGTTGTGTCTTCTGCCATCGACGTAATGTTAACTGTTTTATATTAGAATAATTGCATTAGAGCAAGTCGCAATATTCAGTATTCTAACAATCTATTACTATATTTCTAAATGATTTACATGAGGCTATGATGTGATAGTAGTTTAATAGTATAGTATGTATGTATATGTTTCAACGGCATGTAAGCACAAAACAGGCTATACGGTGCTGATTAAAAGGTGAGTTATAAAAATGTAACGATAAGAAATTGCAAAAAACAACAACAACAAAAACAAATTTGAAGAGAACCCCTTCTAAATAAACCACAAACGTAAGCATATAGTACAAAACGATAAAAGATAAAAAGGTCAAGATATTAACACTCTAAAACGTATATAAAATAAAAGATGAAGGTAAAATAAAATATAAAATCCATACAATATAGGGTCAGAATGTGCGATGTCCGCTTTCCATGAAAAAGTCCAATATTTTCTCTGAAATACTATTAATCCGTACACGCCCTGTAATTTCTTCGATATCTTTCACCAAGAACCATTGGGAAAAGGATTTGCATGAAATCTTTTCGGAAGGTTGCATCTTCAGTTTAGTGAGGATGTTTGTTTGCCTGGATCTTTGAATACATAAGAACGCCATGCTGCGACCGCAGCTAAAATTCAACGAGAGACAAATACATTAAAAAAGTCGAAATACTCCTACAATCTGACGGTGTTAGTATTAATTTGAATAACTGTGTGTCTCGAAGGTGTACAGTTTGAATAAATGTGTGTCTCGAAGGTGTACAGTCTGAATAACTGTGTGTCTCGAAGGTGTACAGTTTGTAAATAATACTCCAATGTACGCTTTAAAAAGATATTAACACGATTTGTTTGGAGACACAAAATATAAAATTTTCGGTTACAAAATGGACATCTCGAGTCAAATGTCTCATTCAAATATCAACATTTGGTGGAAACTTAATGTTTATAATTTTGTTCATAAACGATTCTGAATTTGATTATGTTATGAAACACGCACACACATACCTGCGGACCTGGGTTCGGATCTCATTAGAGGACGAATTAAAAAATTATCTAACCTGTATGATAATATTCTTCTCCATATAAAATTTCATATCATATTATCACACATCCTGTTTCCACTCTGTCTGGTGTATATTTGTAACTTTTTGTATTAACTTCTTTATGCGTTGATTTTTGTCACAGGAATTCCGAGTGACTGTGTATTTAGATTGAGTTAATTACTCGGCAGACATGCAAGAGTGACTGCTACGCACGAATGCATATATCCACAGCTATGTTCCATCCTTTTTTGACGATGTGCACGTAGTCGAGAGGGTATGGGGTTGATGCATCCCGGCAAGGCGATGGTGCCGTAAACCGTGGACCGGTGTTCGACTCTTATTAAAGGACGAATTTAAATATTATCTTTTATATATATATATATATATATATATATATATATATATATATATATATATATATATATCAGCGTTAAGGAATACCACTCGTCCTCTCGTCCTGACCGGGTTAAAATTGGCTGGGCCTAGTCAAACTTTGCTAGTACTCGTCCCAGAGGCCGAGTAAATGCAGATTCGCACCTTGAAAATAAATCTGAATGCATTTTCTATCCTTAATAATTGTTGAAGTTCGACATCGCTTAACATTTAGCGTGATTCAATTATAGATAACTTGTACCTAATTTATCTACTAATTATCACTCTAGAACATGTCGTGTTTTCTTTACACAGGTACCTGGTGTCAGTATGATACAAAATGGATAACAATCATAAACATAGTATGTTGCAGTTTCACACCTAGCCCTCGATTTCTAAATGGTGGTTGCATTCTCAGTGACACTTTTCAGTAATTTAGGCGTAATTTTGATGTCTAGAAAGTTTCCCTATCATCAAGCAATTACACATCTTTATGAATCAGACCTATGAGAAGTTAGAGAGAGAGAATGCCAAATCTTTTGTGATTTTTCATCTGGTCAGGCAATGTTACACTGGCCCAGGTCGCCGATATTTTCAAGACTAAATCTTCGATACATTGTCATCCCAAAGGGAAGACGCCGGCAGATATTTTTATAAGTACGTAATTACTTTTCACATGAGAAATATTGTCAATTTACATTGCAAATAATTATGTTAAGCGTCTCATCTAGTTCCCACCAACTTTCACATAATGCATGCTTTAGTAATCTATTTATAATGCACATAATGTCGAAACAACAACTGATTGGTCCAAATTTAATTGGGGTTGTGATCTAGAAATGTTCCAATTCTTTTGGCCACTCAGCAATCTTACTCTTCATGGCACCCTTGAGTAGCTCTCTAGAATGGATGTTTGACCGAAATGGATAATTTAGTACGAAAGTTGGTGGAAATTGAAGCGATTGAAATTTTTCTTTCAAATGCAAGTCAACGACGTTTTTCTTGTGAAAAGTAATTAAATACTTATATAAACATCTGCGGCATATTTGCTTTAGTGTGACAATGTATTAACAAGCTGCACAGTCATGAACATATTAGTGATCTGGGGCAAATTTTACAATATCTGACCAGACAAAAAGCATAAAATATTGCCATTTTTCTTTGTTAACTTCTCGCTTATCTAACTCATAAAGATGTGTGATATCTGGTTGAAAGGAAAATGTATCGACATTAAAATGACTTCTAGAATATTGACAGGTATAACCGTTAATGTTGATACCACTTAGAAGTCAAGGGCTATGGGTGCAACTGCAATTTCTCGAGTTACAAACCTTGTCTCTTATTATATTTTTATCTTCGGTACCATGGATTAGAAGATAATATTTTCATGGTTTTGACCCATTTTAGCATCAAGCATGCATCAGGTACATGCTGTTCTTTAGCAAAAGTGTTAGCAGTATACTGTGTTATGTATAACAAGGACATGGACGAGCAACCCAAGTCACTGGTCCCGGTAACGAGACCTTGGAAAAATAATTCCTGAACCCTGATATATATATATATATATATATATATATATATATATATATATATATATATATATATATATATATATATATACATGATGCTTCTTCTGCAGGAGGCTGGTAATGGAAGCAACTTGTTTGTAGCGGAATGCTACCCATGATAACGTACGTTCCAAGTGAGATCTTGGAACTTTTTAAAGAGTGTAGTTTATAAAGAACAATGTTGACCTTTGTGTTTTAAGGATTTTACACCACCATCCACTCCAACACCGCGTTATGGCTTTATCATTGCTTTATATGTCTTTAGAGGGGGTGGGAGTGGGGGAGGTTTTACATTATCTTTACTTTTTATCTTTTGTTCAGAGATATTCATTTACTTTGGTTGGAGTGTTTTGTCTTTCTGGGAATTTGGCAAGGTACCTGTCTTTACCATTTTTGCTACTACCTTTTGCTCGGCACTACATATGATTGTGCTGATGCGCCCTTATACTCCATATATCCATACATACTCTTTACAGGACTTTAATACATATATCCATACATACTCTTTACAGGGCTTTAATACATATATCCATACATACTCTTTACAGGATTTTAATACATATATCCATACATACTCTTTACAGGACTTTAATACATATATCCATACATACTCTTTACAGGACTTTAATACATATATCCATACATACTCTTTACAGGGCTTTAATACATATATCTGAAACTTTAACTTTACGAAGATCTCAAGAATAGGATTTTGCAAATCAGTCTATAGTCTTACAATCTCATAGCAAATCAGCATATAGTCTTACAGTCTCATTGCAAATCAGTCTATAGTCTTACAGTCTCATTGCAAATCAGTCTATAGTCTTACAATCTCATTGCAAATCAGTCTATAGTCTTACAATCTCATTGCAAATCAGTCTATAGTCTTACAATCTCATTGCAAATCAGTCTATAGTCTTACAATCTCATTGCAAATCAGTCTATAGTCTTACAATCTCATTGCAAATCAGTCTATAGTCTTAAAGTCTCATTGCAAATCAGTCTATAGTCTTACAATCTCATTGCAAATCAGTCTATAGTCTTACAGTCTCATTGCAAATCAATCTATAGTCTTACAATCTCATTGCAAATCAATCTATAGTCTTACAATCTCATTGCAAATCAATCTATAGTCTTACAATCTCATTGCAAATCAGTCTATAGTCTTACAGTCTCATTGCAAATCAATCTATAGTCTTACAGTCTCATTGCAAATCAATCTATAGTCTTACAATCTCATTGCAAATCAATCTATAGTCTTACAATCTCATTGCAAATCAATCTATAGTCTTACAATCTCATTGCAAATCAATCTATAGTCTTACAATCTCATTGCAAATCAATCTATAGTCTTACAATCTCATTGCAAATCAATCTATAGTCTTACAATCTCATTGCAAATCAATCTATAGTCTTACAATCTCATTGCAAATCAATCTATAGTCTTACAATCTCATTGCAAATCAATCTATAGTCTTACAATCTCATTGCAAATCAATCTATAGTCTTACAATCTCATTGCAAATCAATCTATAGTCTTACAATCTCATTGCAAATCAATCTATAGTCTTACAATCTCATTGCAAATCAGCATATAGTCTTACAGTCTCATTGCAAATCAATCTATAGTCTTACAATCTTATTGCAAATCAATCTATAGTCTTACAATCTCATTGCAAATCAATTTATAGTCTTACAATCTCATTGCAAATCAATCTATAGTCTTACAATCTCATTGCAAATCAGTCTATAGTCTTACAGTCTCGTTGCATTATCGCTGTGTTTAGTAAGATGGCATTTCTGTTTGGGGGTTGGGGGTTGCGGTTGGAAGGAGCGTGGGGTGTGCTTTTTGAAATTGCTCCAGGGACTCCTACCACCTTAATCCGGTCTTGATCTACGGTACTTATAGATGCACTTTTCGTAACTAATGAATCAAAGAAAGCAACACCATTGTACTTTCTATTTACTAGGTCTTACATTGTTGTTTTTACCGCCAGGCAAAAACAGAATATTTCCCCAACATGAAAATATTTAAAACTGTACAAAAGTAAGGGAAGAAAAAATAAAACTGATAAACAGACAAGATGATGAAAGCAATATAGCACCAAGACTTTGTTCCATGACATGTATTTGCAGCTCCATGCATCTACTTCTGTCGGAATGACCTACCTAACATTTTGTACACAAATGTTTGTTTGTTTTTTTTATATTGAACCATTGCAAACTATAATGTTATGCAAAATTACATGTGCCTTCTGTTTGAGTATAATTATGAAAGTTTAGTATGATAGTTATTTTATTCTGAAAATTTTGATGCTAAATGAAACCTATGCAAAAGACCGAAACTTGTCACTATTTTAACCAAATTTGAATCTAAAAAAAAGTCCGTGCCTGATTGATTTCTGTTACCATCCACATGTTTTAGAATCAAGCAGGGAAATATTAAGATATGCCAGTCTGTCCGTCCAACCTCTGTTTGCCTCTACGTTACGCTATCTCATCTTCAAACTGCCGCGTGCCAAATCACGAAGCTTTGTAGTTATCTTGCCTCTGTAATAACCATTTACAAGAGAGGAGTCATTCTTGACTCACACTCTTGGCGATTCCGAGAGGGAGTTGCGAGGGGGGGGGGGGGCGCTAGGGAGGCAAGATCGAATGTACAAATATATTAATAACAATGACATTTTCAAATATTTTCTGGCCAACCTTCATAAATGCAGTCACAAGGTACGGTGTATCATATGTGTGGAGCATTTTGTGTTATGACACCTGTGGCACTTTCTGGAGATGGGAGAGAGAGTGGATGGGTGGCTGGTGGGGGTGGAGATGGTGGTAGAAATTCGTCAGATTGAAGGAATGTTGAACATCTTCTAATGATAAATATCTTTTTAGTTGAATTATTACATTATGATTTAGTTTTACTGTAATTAAACGGCCATTAATTCGCATTTTACTCTATTACCTGTCACTAATACTGTGTAACGTAATATGATTCAAAATATCTGAAACTCATATCTAATGCAAAATTGAGTGCGAATAACCCAATTAACGACAATATATACCAGATTGAAAATATTTTATTTCTCGGCTTGAACATTAAGGTCTCCTTTCTTTGAAATCCGTGATACTATATGTGGTGGTTTTTTTTACAATTTGATACTCATTACTTGTGACTTAAACAAATTGTTTACATATTTGTTATAAAACACTTTGAAACTGTAAATCATCACACCATAAACTAACATGGAGTTAGTCGTTAAATTGGAAATTCGCCCCCCCCCCCCCGTCTATCGTTCTGTCTCAATCTCTCTCTCTCTCACGCACACACACATGCACGAACGCACGCATACGCGCTTATGTTAAGACCTAAAGACTGAAGACTTTAATTGCATGCCCTTAGTTTGTATATTGTTCTCAGGAACTCACTTGTAGAAAATAGAGTTCAGAAATCCAACTGAAGCGCTGTTTGCAATAATGATATTTAATCCATCAGTTTCTATCACGAAGGCAGTATGAACGCCTAACATCACTCTGCCTTTAAGGTCAGAGACTCAGATTAAAGTGAGAAATGGCTATAGTTCTTCAGTTGTTTTTTTTTTTTTTTTTTTTTTTTTTTTTTTTTTTTTACCACAAATTGAAATCTATCTGGTATTAACGCGGAAAATTACATTTTTCTTTTTATAATACTTGTATAGTAAACCTATGTTGTTCCTGAATCGAAGCTTACAAGATTCAACTAACCATTATCCCCACCCAACCCCACCTTCGATTAACTTAAATCCTATTCAGAGGCTTATTTTGAATACTTTAAGCGGTTTGTGCAATAAATTATATCTTAACATATTGTAAAATACTCGACCCTATTATATACCCATTTCATCTTACATAGTTGATCAGGCGCTAGGCATTAGGTTTTCATTCACATGCCTGAAACCCAATTAGGTTTCCATTTACATGCCTGAAAGACAATTAGGTTTCCATTCACATGCCTAAAAGGCAATTAGGTTTCCATTCACATGCCTAAAAGGCAATTAGGTTTCCATTCACATGCCTAATAGGCATTAGGTTTTCATTCACATGCCTGAAACCCAATTAGGTTTCCATTCACATGCCTAAAAGACAATTAGGTTTCCATTCACATGCCTGAAAGACAATTAGGTTTCCATTCACATGCCTGAAAGACAATTAGGTTTCCATTCACATGCCTAAAAGACAATTAGGTTTCCATTCACATGCCTAAAAGGCAATTAGGTTTCCATTCACATGCCTTAAAGGCTCCTAAGTTTCCATTTATTGCTTTTGATCACACATTTTAAAATGTTCGTTTTTTATTCCTCGTTGTATTATAACTGATTTAAAAAATATATATTTAAGTGTCAGTTTGCATGATGTGAAGTCTTGAAGTCTTGAATTTTAATTGTTGCAAAATTTAAGAATGTATTTTAATAATTAAAAAATGAAAGAATTAACAAATATTAAAAGTATTTCACCAATAATTTCTAAATTTTACTCTATAGTATTTAATAGAATCTGACTAAACACATTACTGCAATCCCTCGCATACGATATTGTTCGTTGGTATGCCAAGTAAATATTTCAAGCCCTTCACTACTTGGCTTTCAATTAACTGTTTCAATTTTAAAAATAAATTGGGCTTAGAAAAGTGTCAGATATTTGCAAAGATAAAAAGAGTCGTAAAAGCTCATTAAATTCTTCCCTTTTACATCAATTATTTCTTTTTCTTTATTTTTTTTTTTTTTTTGCTGGGGGGGGGGGGGCTTGGGGGGCGAGTTTTGAAATTGCTTCGGGGTCTATTACCACCTTAATCCAGTCTTGCTTTTACATTTTCACGATACAAGCCAGCGTGGAAAGAAGACTAGCATGTCGTGTGTTTTGCCAAAATTTCGCACCTATCAATTCAACTACCCTCTGACTATATCTCTAAAAATGGAACTGAATGAAAAAGTACATACATACATACATACATACATACATACATACATACATACATACATACATACATACATACATACATACATACATACATACATACATACATACATACATACATACATACATACATACATACATACATACATACATACATACATACATACATACATACATACATACATACATACATACATACATACATACATACATACATACATACATACATACATACATACATACATACATACATACATGGACCTGATATTGCTTTCAATAAATTGTTATCTAATAAAACTTTTGAAAAAATACCTCTACATTATATTGCCTCTTTACGTTCGCATTAAGGTAAAAACATAAGCATTATATATTTTGAACCTATTGTATTTGCAGTGACCTCTTTTAAAGAAATTAGTTCATGACATATAATCAGTATCATTGTTGAAGATAACAGTATAAACAGAGCCGTAAGCTGACGAATTAGAAGAAATACACATATCTTTCCACAACAACACAAATGTTATCGCATATTGAACAGTGAAGATGGCTCTTCAGTGCCAATTTACATTAGATATCAACTCTATGCACATAAAACTTAATGCACTTGATACGCCGAAGTATGTGGGAGAAAGACTAGTTCATCGTCAAAGTTACGTTAATTGATTGATTGATTGGTTGGTTGGTATTAACGGTATGTCAGTACACAAATGAGTACTTGGAGCCGAGGCCATGGGATTCAATGCCTTGCATGGGTACACACATGGGCAGCTGGGCCCGGGCTAGTCTGATGCGAACCTGCAACCCACAGGGTACATGAGCGAAAATCTCGCTTAAAATACAGTATTGCTGACTCGATGCTGAATCATTTTACCTTAGCATGATCATTAATATCTTGTGAATTTAGTTATTTTCGTGGGAATCACTGGATTTCGTGGTTTTGCGAAGGAAATGTGCATTGGTACTTAATTTTCTTGATATGCCTCTGACAGAAGCAGCATTGTATGGAAAAGATATTTTAAACTAGGAAACTGTGAATTTGCTTTGCATCAACCACAAAATGTATGAAAATTTGTATCCATTAAAAAAACTCTAATTCACAATCATTTATTTCATTGTTTGTTTCTCTTTCAGTCATGTTTTACAATATCTAAATACTTTATTCTACATATTAGAAATTAAGACGATGCAAGTGAAAACATACGTTTATGTAGTCTAATCAAGTACTAAACCATATACGTGTATTGACATTAAGGTATTGCACAGGTGTATTTGGAACTTAATACAAATCTTGTCACGCCTTTAACAAAATATGTACATCGCAAAATGTGACATGGCTTATCAGCTTGTCATGTACCTTACAAATACCTCCCATCATAACAGTGATGGTTAAAACAAGTAATTAACTATACCTCCCATTATAACAGTGATGGTTTAAACAAGTAATTAACTAATACTGAAAGGCTTATCTGTTTCCTGATTAAAGACGTACGAAATGGGACGTATGCTCTGACTTAATACATTATCTGCATCTGTATCTGCCTGATACTATACAGTGTTTGCATTTGTATCTGCCTGATACTATAGAGTGTCTGCATTTGTATCTGCCTGATACAATACAGTATCTGCATCTGTATCTGCCTAATACAATACAGTGTCTGCATTTGTAACTGCCTGATTCAATACAGCGTCTGCATTTGTTCCTGCCCAATACAATACAGTGTCTACATTTGGATCTGTCTGATACCCCAAACCGTCTTGACAGAGTATTAGTTGGAGTGTGCAGCCAGAAGCAAAGGGAGTGAAGTTATTGCTTGTAGACAATTGGTTGGCAGAAGGAGGAAAATATGTCATAGCTCGAATTTGAACTGCAAGTGGAAGTGATAGAAACCATGAAGTCGAGATCGAGATAAAAAGGTGCTTAAGTAATACGGATGAAAATGATTGATGAGTTATTACGCAGATAGATTAATTAAATGAATAATGAGTTGCATGATTATAGATTGAATCATTGCAGACCAGCCTTGAAAGGTGCACGGTCTGTTCTATATATTAGCGCGGAAGATAAGTTGTTCCAGATTCAGTCGCTTCAAGGGAAGAAAGAGTGTTTGTGAAGGTCTGTTTTTTTTTAGTAGGAAATACTATACCTATATCTTTTGGAGATATCGATGTTGGAAAGAAAACAGAGTTTGACCAGTATTGTATGTGCAAAGAGAATAATCTACTAGTTTAGAACTATAATAAAAACATTGTTGTTTCTTCTTTAAAATAGGCCCTCTTTCTGAAAAATAAGACATTTCTGCATAAAAAAGGAACAAATGTAAAACAAGGTAATATTATCTGGCTGTTTTCGTGCATCATTAGGAGAAGCTACTGCAATCAAAATTCATAGCATTATCTGACTGCAAAGCAATGCTGCTTCATTATATCTCTCAAGATAAATGGAACAAGTGGTAATAAAAAAAAAGATTTTTGCATTCCGATTTGTTTAGGCATTCTGGGCATATAAACTGTAATGAAGATAGGAATTCTAGGTTTTTTGTAATGAAAGAGAAACAAGTTAATATTCTGACGAAATTATTAATAAAAACCGCTCCGATTTCAAAAAAGGAAAGAGCGGTCTTGATGTCTAATTTTCCTATGCCTTTCTATAGACAAGCTTAGTTCCAAGATCACGCAACAACATAGCAACAACAATAACAACAACAACACATGGTTTTCATTGCGCTGGTTGGCATCAGGTAATGAAATTGTCAGCAGAAGCCATCAGTGTCATTAATATCGCCCCCATTTCCTTCACAAGGACTAAGATTTATTTGACAAAATAATAAAAATAGAAATCTCCTAAACATATGTATCATTGGCACATGAACAAAAAGGATTGAAGCTTGTAGTGTACATTCATTTCAACAGTAATACAGAGAATGCAGGTCCCTTAGCAAAACACCATTTGTGTCGAGAAGATACTGTCTTTTACCACCAAATATGTGTGTGTGTGTGTGTATATACATATATATATATATATATATATATATATATATATATATATATATATATATATATATATATATACTTTAACTTAATACACAAGCCGTATTTATAATGACGCCAAAAGTAAACAAATCATGATAAAATCTTTCTGATTGTGTTTCATTGAAAGACAACATGCATACAAAGCACCATTGCTTTTTACAACTTGATCCTTTGAACTTCGTTTAGACCACTGGAGATTCTATAAAGGTGTTGAGTAATCAATTTATTATTTATTTTTTGTGAGGATGACTTGTCGGGTTGAGCATAGAAGATAATATCCCTTGTTTTGCACCTCTCGTGTAATGGCCTTCTTTAACAAAAAAATACGTAAATAAATAAAATACACATGTTGTTTATATAAAATCAAAAGTACAATTATCAGTAAACTCTGGCGACCATGATATCAAGTACTGGTATATAAGGGAGCATTTTTTTTTTTTTTTTGGGGGGGGGGGTTGGGGGGGTTTGGGTTTTTTGTGTTTACAGGATCTAAGTCATCTTTGTCCTCTTTTAACATCAATGTCATCATTTATTTTTTTTTTCAGTGAAGTGTTTCAAATAATTATATTTCAATAGCAATAAGCAAATTAAGAGGAAAGTATCATCTGTGTTTATATGGTTTGGGGTGTTTATTGTTTTCATAAAGCACCCCAAACTATGTTATATGGTATTTATCACAAGGTATCAAGGTTTGCCTACTGACGGTATGTGATTTTTCTGGTCATGTTTGGCTTCATCCTGGGGAAGAGTGTAACATTGTCAGATTTTATCAGAGGTTACTATCCCTATTTCTCAGTCTCTCATCTGAGTCATCCTGAAGTTTTTAACGGTGAAAGAAGGTCTTTGAACTATTCAGGACATTTTTATGATATTTTAAGTTTGATTTTGATTTGCTGGATATAGATCTGCACTGGAAGTTTGTTAAATGTGTGTACTGAAGATACTAAAAATATTTCTAAGAAAATGAGAATGTGTCTCTCGAAATTAATACACACGGATCTAGTTGTGACTTAAATCTTTCACCTAATTCAAATACCACTGATATAAAAGGAGTTATTTTAATACAGGGATAATATGCTGTATCAACATTTTGGTCATAAGAGTTTCATCATAAGAGTTTCATCATAGGAGTTTCCTCATAAGAGTTTCATCATAAGCTGTAAAACAGACTGTCGTAAAGGCTTACTTCATTTCTGGATGATAATACATAAAAAGCATATCTGATTTTACTATGAATTTTTCGTACATTAACCTTTATTGTTGGAAAATAATAACTGAAAAACAAGACATGCATTTTCTCAAGTTTTGAGAATGTAATTTTTTGACGATGATATAAATTTAACATAAACATTTTAATATATGTAGGTTTTTTTTTCATAATTAAAATGCCTACTTACTCCTTTCCCTGTCTTTCTTTGTTTATGCATTTGATTCATGTGTTTACTATGCAGATTAGGGCAGCTCGTTTGGCTGAGAAACTAGGATAAAGTGATGAAGAGTTTTAGTTGCATTTTCTCTAGAATACGCTTGGATAGTATGGAATAGGGCGAGAAAAAAAAAGTGATTGCTGCCCTAAGTGATACAACAATAAATTTTAAGATCTCTGTCTACAAAACGTATGGACTATTTAATATTTTACACCATTATACACTTATGCAACTGCGTCTTCAGCCTCCAATTTCCACACAAGGGGATTGATGACACTTCGACAACAGCAATCAACAGCTATAACACCACTCAGTATCTTGAGCCGACTTTGAGAAGAAGCATGACATAGCGTACGTACAGACGGACAGCAGTGTCATATAATCCCCGCCTTGTATTCAACGAGTGAGGAGATAATAAATATTAATAGACGGGCTCTTGTGACATGACATTAGGATATAGGTTGGGTGGGGATGTTTGAGGCTGAAACCGAATATTACCCCACCCCGAGAGAAAATTCGTGGGGATATATATATATATATATATATATATATATATATATATATATATATATATATATAT
Source organism: Margaritifera margaritifera (assembly GCA_029931535.1). NCBI lineage: Eukaryota > Metazoa > Mollusca > Bivalvia > Unionida > Margaritiferidae > Margaritifera > Margaritifera margaritifera. Next base: position 873,283 of record JAQPZY010001008.1, read on the forward strand.
ACATATATATATATATATATATATATATATATATATATATATATATATATATATACACATACACAAATTATTCGAGTTTAATATAAATACACATAAACGTGAAATAATGCATTTTCTTCAATCTGACGTTTCCATACCACGACCTTGTCAGTAACGTGAATAGTAAAACTGATGAAGTGTCATGAAGATGTTTCAAATTCTCTAAAGATTGATTGACTATAGGTAACTATAGCCAGGCTGGAGGCAAAGTATTACTTAAATAAAAACCCGAGACGCAAATGCCGTCGTACCCAGTATTCATTTTAAAACCATTATCAGGATTATGTCAATGATGCAACCGTATTAACACCTCGAAGGGTGAAGCGTTTAGGTAAAAATCTTTCTATTAACATAGTACATTATGGCGGTCGAGAGAAAAAAGAAAAATAAAAGAACGAAACTCGCATATATTGCCTAAGGAGAGGTCAGAACCTAATTCGTGGAGTCCCCTTCGTGGAGTCCCCTTCTCAACATATATTTGATGCTGAAGCTGACTCTAGAGTGGTACAAGTGTAATTTTTTAACCGTACACGACCCGTCATATCTGATCTATGCCCTAATCTCGGGATTTACGAACAGTGTATAGTTTGGTTTTTGTTTTACTTTCACGCGTAAAGATAAAACAAGAAACGAGACCTTTTTTGTTTATGAACTTAATGTAATGTTGACTCATATGCTCTAAATTAAGCACGTACGATCAGCGACAAACGAGCACGAAAATTCCTATACGTAAAGTTGGGGCGGGAGAAGGGGAGTTATGGAACCAGAGGAGAAATGAGGAATGAAAAACGGCGAAATGCGTTGGAATGATCGTGTTCCTATTTTATGAAATTATTATAATGCGCCCTATATCGAATGCTGTCATTGCCAGTTATTTGTGAGTGCACGGACACAATCTGCGGAGAGGACAATTTTTTTTGTTGAGATCCACAATTCATTTTGTGAGCAACTGTCTCTACTCAATCGGAACATGGCTCAGCCATTTCCGTCAAGTTGAGAAATAACCTCGGATGTAGTTGTAGAAATACATACAAATTTGATGGGTTTGGGTGCTTCGCCTCCAGCGGATCGCACTATTCACTTTGCGACAGAAAAAGGCCAACAATGTTCCGATTGTGACTTAGTCTCCTTCTGCCACCATAGTGTGCCACGTGAACAAAAAGTAGTTCCAAATATAGTTCTCAATGGTGGCGAATTACATCCCAAGATTTTTCTCGCCTTGACCGAAAAGGCCACTAACGGTCTGATATGTATGCATATTTGGCATAAGAAATTCATGGTGAAGCACTTCACAGTAAATTTAGAAACTGTTACATAAGAAATATATAAGGAATGCTTGTCCTGAGTTATTTATTTATATGCGAGGCAGTATGACAGCAAAATCTTTAAGAAAATCATTTAACCTGAAAAAAGTAGCATTCGTATAACGATTGCTTTCAATAGTTTAATTTTGAGGCAATTAACTTCCAACTGAATTTTGTAGTTATCATCACCTCTATTTCTGCATGAATAATTGATAATTACTTCAGAAAAATTCTATAAATGTATCTATTCCGTCACAATGGCATATTTCTGAACCTACGCAATTCAAATTTCTGCATTTGGTTGATCTCGACTGAATTTTCTTTCCTTCTCGATATAAAATGCACATCTCACATTATTTCTCAAAATGCGGCCTGCATTTGCGGTCGATAGAATAAAAGCAGCCAATTACATTGGGAACAGACGTGTTGGTGTATGTTCTGGAATTTGAATATATTCAACATCCAGGGACGTCGTTTACTTCACTGAGGGCGTGCGAATTTCAGGATTGTAAAACACATATGCATCATTTTAGTCGGATACCATACTCTTTTCTCAAATGTTTAGATATAATCTTTACATAAACTTCATCTGGACGGTAATACTTGAGAACTATCAACATCTGGCAAATAAATCAAAACGATGGAGAGAGGCTTAAATATCATAATTATATATTAAATTTCAGGAGTTGCAAGCAAATATGAATACTTCTTCTCAGTTTGTTGATTTTCCTATCTTATGTATTCATCGTTTTAAAATCAAGCACGTTATTCTGTCACCTGCAGATTGTGGTAGTAAGATTGGTCGAGTAAATAGCTCCCTATCTGGATCTAGTGGTTTACAGAAGTGTTCCGAAGTCTTGTCTCTTTCGAGCCATTCCATATTCAGATTGGTTAAAAGTTTTGATTGGTGGAAAAGAATATATTTCTAAAGAAATTAAAAACATCAGGAAACCTCATTTCCTGTGGCATTACACTTCAGTTTCCTATTACTCAGTCAACCTTTGTGTGAGATTTACCAAACTGACATAAAAATCAGTCCAGTTCAAAATGGATGAAGAACTGATACCAGGTCAAGATGCCCCATAGCCTTGAAACCATGAAGAGTCAAGACTTAAAGAAAAAAGCAACAAAAAAAAAAAAAAAAATAGATATGTACCCATCAGTGAAATTGTACAAATAGGTAAAGCAAACAACATGATGTTAATACCAAAACGTTTGTTGCAATCCTAGCTTCATTTTGAATAAAGATATATAAGATCTGATCTTCAAAATGTTATGCTAAATTCTCACGTATCTACGCAGTGGCGGCGCGAGGGTTCGAGGCGCCCGGCGGCAATGTTCTTTAGTAGCGCCCCTACTTTGCCACAGAGGACAGTTTTTATGTAAGTTGCCAACCTCCACTCCCACCCACCCCCATCTACGTCCCGGTTACAGCTGCAAAAAAAGCTCCCGCAATCGTCCCCCTCCCCTCCCACCTCCCTGATGCCTCCACTGTATCTACGGGGATGAGAATTAAACACACGCGCACGTGAACGTTTTGTTTGTTTTCTTAGATGTAGTTTTAAGTAAGATCATGTTTGGATCTGTTATATCTTTATATTATTTTTCGTTGGTATGGGAGGGGACAATCAAGTAAGCTTAAGTATTTAATAATTCCTTTTGATGTAAAGGCCTTTCCTAGACTAAACGGAATTAGCAGTAATTTTGATTTTATTATGCTATTTTAAGCAACCGAAGCAGCAGACGAAACTATATATATAATTTGTGCATTTGCTTCGCGTTATACTGGATTTAATTTGTATTGTATCTAATAATAACAAAACAAAAAACAAACAAACATGATTGTCATAACTTCTTTTCGTGCACTCGATCAAAATATGTGATTTTATAGATGATAATTTGCGTTTAATGTTTCATTAAAGAGAAGTCTAGAATATAATGTCTATTTGGCTAAGAAACTTGCTTGACCTTTATATTAGATGTGCTTCTAAATCTGTAGAGAGTTCGAATTCTACCATCTGATCAGCTCTGGTCGGCTACCATGGGCAAGGTGCATTGTTCCAATTGTCTCGGCACTGAATAACCTACTTGTGTTGATGTGCCTTAAAACACCCCCCCCCCCCAATAAAAAAAAAAAACAAAAAAAAACAATCTGTATATACGGCTAGGAACAAACACATATTTACTATGATTATATGATCACGTGAGTCAAAACTACATTTTCTTGGCTATATCAGGGCACATATATATACCATAGCACAGCTCACGCCTGTTGTTGAGATCAAAACAGTGTAGACTTTTTAAAATCGGGGGCGAGGGGGGGGGGGAGGGGGAAGGAGGCGAAATATGTACTACGATCAAATCATAAGGGATCTTTTTCATACATTCATCATTCTTCCACCCATAAAAACAAACAAAAAAAAATCTAAAATTCAACACAAAATTCCTGAATATTATTTACTCATTTTTACAAAGGCTGCAATTACTTGTTCATTTTTTTCGTCTGATCTCATACTTTTCTTCAGGGTTAATGAAACCACATTTAACCTTTGCTCTGCTCGTATTGTAACACGCACAGGGGTTCCTCTACGGAGCGAATCAAACACCTGCATGAGGTTGGGCTGGAAGTCCCTTGTTTTCCCCTATTTCCAAGGACTTCCCGACAACATTCGTTGTCAACTGGAAGTTCTCGCAACGCGCCAAGACTAGAAACAAATTTTTCTCTAATCAATAAATAAATGACCACAATGTCACAACTACAACTTTACAATTGAATGGATTTTCCTTGTTAGCATGCCGTGGCATGAAGCACATAACACAATTCAAACACCCAATGCAGGGAACTATTTTCAGATTCCATCCCTGGGTCAATAAAAACAACAGTCTGAACCGCGTTTCGCACGTGTACTTCCAACAACTGCTACAATGAAAGGCTTCTCCAAACAAAGGTATGACCTCTTCCCAGTTATTCCATGGCACAATCAATCAACACCTCTGAATAAAACAGGAACTACTTGGCTCCATGCCCACTTATGCTAGTCTGACTCCATCTCAAACAAACGAAACCAATCCGCGCCATTGCAAAGTCTCTTAAAAATTCTAAGTATGACGTCTGTTCCTATAAATTGGCTAATTACTCCGGCTGGGAAATATTTTCCCAACACCGACATCCCATAATCAAACAACTAATCACTAAAATGTAACAAATCTATAAATGGAGACGTAAATAAAAATGGAACATACCCAAATTTATTACAGTATCAATTGCAACTAGTTCTCAAGTTTAGTTCCGATATGTTGTAAATCCACAATCATATATGTAAATGTATTTGGCCAACATTTAATAAATCCTTACATAAAAATACGCAAGTTATTCACAGAAAATTGCTTATAACATCAACACTGACGTATATATAGACTGAAGCGAACGGAAATTCAAATTACAATGCGTGTAGTTTGAGGAACATGAAGTTTGGTAAAAATGTCATTAACGTGCCATCTTCCCGCATACCGTGACGTGGCAGGCAGACATGTATACTACCTTCGTTTTGTTTTGATTTCTGATGCCTGACATCTAGCTGAAAGAACTCACACACACTGCTTCTATTTGATTAGCTTTTGGATATATGATAAAATAGGCACTATACCGTTATCACTTGACATATTTATGACGTTGCAATACTTCTGATAATCTTGCAAGATTAATAGATAGTCAAACTGATAGATAAAAAATAAAAAAACAGACAAAGCGTCTTAAAATTTTCTCTTCTTCTTAAATATACCTTGCAAAATTAAATATTTACGTCGCAACTCTCTTTTAAATGAGACACTATCACACATAACACACCTACTTCCTGAAGCTTTCAAAGTGAACGAATTCTTTATTATCATAGCAGTAAAATTTTGCTTTATGGACAATTTTAATCTGATATAGTATCTGACCGATAATTTGACCATCACATTTCAATCCCAAATTGATTGAATGAACGTCCTTGCTCTCCCAGCTGGGCTGGTGGTGGTGATGGTGGTAGTTGGGGAGGGGGAGGCGGGGGGGGGGGGGGAAGGAGAGCTTCTCTTTAGACTCTCTATGAATGAATGAAGTTCAAACATGATTGCTGAAAATAAGCTTCATCGTCATCATCTTCATCACATTAGAAAAGTGACATTTGATGTATTCTATCATTCTATTGTGGAAATCAACGATAAATTGTTCGCTATGATTATATATATATATATATATATATATATATATATATATATATATATATATATATATATATATATATATATAATATTATCATGCAAGTTAGAGACATTTTAATTAAAAATTCTCTAATATTATTTATTCGGATTTAAAAATTATGTTAATGTTATCAAGCATTCTCCTGTAGAATCCAGGGACAGCACTTTCCGCTCTGTAAGATGTATATTTGTAATTCTCTCTCTCTCTCTCTCTCTCTCTACCTGTGTGTGTGTGTGTGCGTGTGTGTGTGTGTGTGTAAAAGACTAAAGTTGTGCTTTTTTAGTCGACTTACGATAGGCTACTTATCGCGTTTGTGAAAGCGCCGCCATTTGTTTCGTGAAAGAAATATTTTTCCTTTCTTTTTTTTGGGTACATGTTCAGAAAACAATCGATATATTGAGACTGACCAAGTAACGTTGGTTCGAGTTGTCCAACAAACGCAGCTTTGACTTTTTATGGTATTATTTTTCAGCTGATGGGGTAGTAAATCTCTTTCTCGATCAATCAATCGATCGATTGGTCGATCATTGAGAAACCTTTATTGAGGTATGCACGGTATTTTCCAATTAAAATGTTAATGTCCTTTTTATGCAATCTTTTATTTCTAAAATGGCGTCTACTGATTTAAATTGAACATTTCTCCAGAGTTGAAACATTTACAATCTGAATCGCTATGTGATCTCTAAAATACCTCACCTTTTTTAAGACTGACGTATCCCAGGGTTATACTTCTTCAAAGTGCCTATTATCTATTATAATTTCTTCACACAATAATCATTTATAAGACCGAACTGGAAATTCTACCACATCATTGAAGGGATAAATATAAAGCTTTATCGAGTTGAATAGATCTTAGAATGATCTCAGTTGACAAAGCTCTGATGGGTTTCCTTTGATAGCACGGTCTGTTGTACACAAAACAACTAAGGATAAGTGACAAGTTCCTTTTACCCGAATCAAATTTCTATAAAGAATTAAAGTTAAGATCATGGCCACGCCTACCAGCTCTGTACTTGTCTTGAAAATGTTATTCGCAGACACAGTAACAGGATTGACCTTTAACACATGAGAACGATAGCTGTCCTTGTATCTCATTGATCTGTTAGCTCAAAATAAGTATACAAAGAACATGCATATATTGTGTGTAGCACCACTGGCCACAATAAGTGTACGAAGTTTCTTCCTTTTAAAGTGAAGCTATCGTTCCCGAGTGGTCTAATGGTAGGGCTACGGTGGTTAGACCTCAATATGGCAGCTGAAAGTTCGAGCCCATAGATGGGTGGTGAAGTTTTATCCAAGCCTTATCCGTAACTTTAACATACGGGCAGAACCAGTCTAGACCTCTGTTTCCGATAGGTGAAAACATTGTGGTTTACATGGGTCTTATCTTGCATCTGGCCTTAAAATCTTACAGCTCTGTTATCAGATAAGATTTAAACAATAATTGGAAAATCTCAGAATAAACGACAACATGCTATTTGCAATACATATTTAGAACTAAAACATGTATGACATTGTATAAAGATTATATTCACCATTAAAGTCAAAGGCTTTGATAGGATACATTCCAAGTCAATCACTTCTTCAAATGAGCATACTAGGGGTTTCTGATTGGCTAGTACCAGACAATGACGTAATAGCTAAATCATGGATTTAAAAATTGAGTGTGATGATCCAGAACAACAATAAGAAGAAAAAAACAAAACAACCACTGGATCTCAAGGAGCCGCGTACTCTTCTTGGCATGCCTTCTATCAGACGACCCCTTGTCGGAAAGTTCGTGTTTTACGCCACTTTTTTGATGCACTTCACAGGAGTCTACTTCTGCTTGTGACACCATTGCTCAAATACTCCGGTAAAAAAAATATATTGCAGAGCAACATCAATAGCACATAGGAAATACAAGTTTACTGGAAAAATCAAATAATAAAAAAGCTTTATTTAGCGTTCCTAATGTTTTTCTTATATTTATCATAATTTTGGTTTTTGTCTCAAAAGCTAAAATAATCCAATTGAGTAAAATATATGGTATTGTAATATAATGGTTTACTTGTAAGTTGAAAAATTTTAGATTTATCTAACGAGCTATTTTTTAAAAAAAATTAACTGGCGATGTGAATATTCAAAACATCAATCCTTGAATGTACTGTTTTAAAACTTCAAAAATGTCTCGCATTTCTCATAACTCATTTCTCTAGAAGTGCAAATAATCAGGGATAAAAGACGTAAAGTTAGAGAAGAAGGTTCCATTTTTAATTTATTATCATTTTTACCGTCATCTACAAATGAAGAAAATTAAATAGGTAAAAATAATTGAAATATCAAGATTCTCTGAAAGGATTATTGAAAATTTACAGTTCAAGTAAAATTTCTTATTTGTCATCAGATAGAAACTCCTAATACTTTTATATAAATAAGAAATTTTTTTAGAGAATTCTGGTTTAATTAGGAAATATATCGTAAAAGTATGTGTTTCTTGTAAATGTGCACAAATTATAATAACAAAGAACCACCTCTTAACATCAGTGATGACTGCTCCACATGAAATTTCAAAACGATGTTCATTATTTTAAACAGCGTTACTGATGTAGTTAGCCACTGTTAGTCACGTTGCTATCACTTGCTGAGTAGCTGACTGGACTGACTGGATGCCTAATATGGTAGGAGGCTGGTTCTCCCTTCAGTGTAGTTAGTAAGGATTTTTTTTTTTTTAGGATCAGTATACACAAATGTTGTGGTCATGACGTCATAGAGAGATGCGTTCTTTTGAAACTGGGATTTTATGACACTACGTCAAAAACAGGGGGTGGGAATATATAGTACATGAGTTCACTGTATTTACTACATCTTTTAAATTTGAGCACTATTGGCAGACAACCTCAGGAGAAATGGCGCCCTTAATTTCTACATTTTTCTAACACAGATTCGACATGTTCTAGTAGAGGGCGCTGCATTTGTGGCGTAAAAACCGCGCTTCCGGTTATTGCCTTATTCAAGGTATTTGTTGTACTGAACTGGGCCTGAACATCATTTATGAGAGAGAGAGAGCGTGTGTATTTGCTAAATTTTCCATGTCAAAATATCAGCAGCATAGGTCGCTCTAGAAAGCTGCTTTTTAAAACATTGTACAAAAAAATTAACAATGATGGTAGGATTATGAAGAGCTTCAGCATTATTGTCTAATCTATGTTAATCTCATTTACAACGCACCATAAGATCAACTTAAAAGGATGTCAGACTGGGCTTTTGAAATCCGCAGACTCTGGCACGTATAATGAAGAGTTGATCTTGCAAATATTATGGCGTATCAAGTTAGCACAAAGTTTACAGTTAATGCAATAAAAAAGGGATCAGGTAATACAAACTAAAAATAAACAGCAGTTGTTGTATTCAACAGTAACAGAAATTAACAGGTGATATAAGTGTGTGGCACGCTGATAAATTTATGAAGGATTTTTTACTTGGCGCGCGGAAAAAATAAAATAGGTCAAGTTGTGCTTGATGTTTCACGTAGCATCATTTAAGGCTAAAGTGGAATCTTACAAGTTTGACCTATTTATAACAAATATTCTTCATTTGTACTAATATGGGTCTCAATATTTGAAATCGGTGTAAGTTACTGCACGATTGACGAGAGAGGTTTACAATTATTGTACCAATATAGGTCTGAAAATTGGTATTCAATTCCACAAACTGCGATTGCATAATCTGGAGATACCGTATCACATTATTTATACGGTAACCAGTGTTCTCCCCAGGGCCTCGTGCCGTGGCGGTCCTCGTACGCTTTCATTTCAGCCCGCTACGCTTTCAAACCCGCCGCTACGCTATCCGCTTGTGCCGCTACGCTCTTATGTTTCCCGATATCCGCTATGGTTATAAAACTAATCTGTTAATTAAACATCCTGTCACATAATTCAAAGCCCTATTATTCAAATGACACCTGTTCTTACCTTGTCTTGGGTATTTAATTATGATGATCCAGGATAGTTACTTATTCACTTAGCCGTTATCTTTTGTACTTGGCTGACCCGACTGCCCGACCTTTGATGTGGGGTTCGTTATTACACAGACATAGTCACGTGATCGTTCAGCGATGATGGAGTCTGCTGGTAGTGTTTATTATATATATTTCAGTCATGTCAACTACCAGCTAAAGAGTTACACATATTACGTTTTAATTTAAGCAAACTCTTGTGAAAAAATGGACACACCACCTTCAAAAATACCTAATATTACCAAGCGTCCGCCTAGCCCAAGTTGGCCTGACAACGAAGATAAGAGATAGGTATCGCCTATGGTGATTCCGATACAGAGAGCGTGACCAGGTGCGAGGCCATTAACAAAGTATGGTCAAATTATGTGCTGCAACTAATGTTATTGTGTGGAAACCAGTGTCGTTCCATTAGCTGACGATTCATTGCCTCATATTCTGACATGATTGGGCAAATTCTCGCCGGTTTAACATGTGGATTTTTATAACGTAACTCAAGCACTAGATATTCGCGTACCGCGAGAGTACGGTTTTTGGTTTTACTTGTGCTGACTCCGGGGCAGTCTCAAGCTCATTAAGACGACGGTACTGCAAGATGGACGCGGCATTATCTTTTTTAGCCGAAAGTGTGCGAACGTGTTATGTTGTCCTCGGAGGGGTCAAGAGTATGCGATTATTGAAATAAGACAAAATACAAGGCAAGGTCACTAGGTCAAGTAGCACGTGTCTAATAATTTACACTGAACAGCGGATATTTAAGACTTAATTGACCTCAACAGTGCAGGAAGACATATTCTGGAGTGGTTTTGTGGTAGTTGTTTTGTAGAAAAGTGCTAATTAGGATTACTGATGGTCAAAGAATAAGGATCATATATGATTTGCGTTGTGTAAATGTTTGCCGGAGCACTCGGGAAGGACTAGAAACCCTCAGATAACAACGTCTTTCCTCGTGATCTGGAAAACTTATGCACACAGAATACCGTGTATAGTCCGTGTATTGTTAGCCATTGATATTTCCTTTATCAACGACTGGAGGGAAAAGATCAAAATTTGGAGCCAGGGGTTAAAAAACCCATCCCTTTTGTTTCGATACGACCCAAAACCTATATCACTGCATGAAGTAATTACACGTTATTATGCTTGTTAAACAGAACCAATTCCTAAGTCATTGTGCTGGATTTTAGGTAGATCCTCTTATTTAATCGTTGTACAATATATATCTACTAGTGATCACACCGAAGATGATCTCCAATGGAAGATTTGACACGTAAGTTTTTTTTTAAAAAGAGATAGCAGACATATATATGGTAATTTTTTAATAAATATATACATCCTGAGTTTTTGTTACACGCTTTGGCGCGTAAATGCCATCGGCACAGCATTTATCTTCATAACCATTTCTTTAATCACAAGCTCATACTACTGATGTAACCATTGGTTAATACGTTTGTCCGTTGAAATTTCTCCTTCTACACCAGTAATCGGAATTATACAAAATTTATTAATATAGAATCGGTTAGTACTAAAACAGCCCTTAAACTGACGGGAATTTCTAGTCCGCTGGTCCGTTGGAAGAGCATCGGATTCGTAATCCAAACGACGCGGTTTCAATACCCACGCAGGCCATCCTGGGTCCTCTGCGTCCGTGTGTCCATGGGAAATGCGTTTAGCTCCCATATTCTTCTGATTGATATGCCCATTAATGTGTTAAAAGTGCCGTTAAAGCATCCATAGTGATTTGTTTAATACACTAAAAGATGATCTCTTCCTCTGCAATTAAGTTTTTCATTTCAGTTTATTCAGTATTGAGACGCCAAATAGAACAAGGAAAGAAATTACTCTGTACATTTTATATATGATGCCATCGTGACTATTGAAATTGTCAAACTGCCCTTGAAAGGAATTTCGGCCTTGATCGACGTACACTATCAACAGTAACTTGACTTACGTGACCACAGGCTGCAGATAATACTATGTACTTCGTCATTCGTTTAGGATAAAAGTCTCTATAAATTATATTTAGTAGAAGGTTTTAAAGTGTTCAATCAAGCTCGACAGTTTCATAACAGCCTTTATTGTGCTCAGAGATTTTGAGTGAGGTAAACTCATCGATGACCATTTAAAAAAAATTTAATGTATTTTTTTACAACTGTGTTATATATATATATATATATATATATATATATATATATATATATATATATATATATATATATATATATATATATATATATATATATATATATTATTGCACACATTACCTCGAAACCGACAACGAAATAATTTTCCCGGTCCCCTGAATTTTGCGTTCGCCGGGTTATACCTCGAGTTTGCTTATATAAGATGGGACGATATTAGCTTAAGGGCTATTGGTAATGCACAATTCAGTACAGGTGGGTGGGGGATGGTACCCTGATTGTGAGGAAAAGGCTAAAAATTATGGTTATAGTGATGTCCCATTGTGTGAAAAAATAATGACGACAATGACATATTTGTAAACGTATTTTGGTAATAATAATAATGGCACAATTTTCAGTGCCAAACATTATGATGATCCTCCAAATGAACAGTCTGGAAAATTTTCATATTCTCTGCTCACATGTCTTTCTGTACATACACGTGGCTTATTCGATACACCGTAGAATCCACTGTAGAACAGCACGTGGATGACATGTATACATGTCATGTTCACCTTCACTAACCATGTTGCGGTATACTTAGTTTAATATTCACGATTATTGATAATCAAAACATCCGACAGAATTGAACGAACCACCTTCTTCTAAAGTGTGCAACTGCTCATATATATTACCTGATCAGTTTGTAATTTTGTTAAAATTTGTCTTTTTGCTAATTTGAACCACACTCTTTCGTTACGGGAAGTGCCTTCTCACACACTAACGGAAACACTTACAACAACTACAATAGTTCTCATACTTACAAGCAAATGCAATATATATGCCATTTATGCCTACATATAACGTTTATTTAGGATAATTACCTAATGTCAAGTACTTTTCACTATCTTTAGACAGGTATTAGGAACGAAGGACTGATAATACCCGAAGATACAGATTTCGGCGGATCAATATTTCAAGAACTACATGCAGTGAAAGAAGAGCGGAAAGGAAGCAAAATGCAAACAAACAAATAAGTCATTTCGTAGTATATACTTCAGCAATGTTCATGAATTTTTTTCGCTATTAACAGTACCGACCACAAATGTACTTTCAATATGGAAATCTGATAGCCATCAGGTTACAGGTATGCGTGTAATATGACTGTCAGTCATGGGACCGGGTTGACTGGAAGAAGACCAATATGGCAGCCCCCATTACATGGCATCGTGATGTTTACCACATGCATTTTACGCAAGACTTAGTGTATATGAAAAATCTAACGCTCGTTGCATCTTGCTTAGTCTTCATGCAATACGATAATTACAATGCAATAGCTCAATACTATCTCAATGCCGTGATGTATTACGCGTAAAATGCATTATCAAAGTGCCTATTTTAGCTCTTATAAATATCTTTTCCTCAAAACAGATTGTACCTGCACATTTAAATGACAGTTTTTTAAGTTAGTAATTTATAAATGTTCACCTATTACGTACTATACGTGATATATGGCTATACCACACCCACCCACCCTGTTAAGCCTATTCGCGTTACCAACAGTCCCTAACGTAAAAACAAATTGATATATTGGCAGCTTTGTCATTTAGTAGAGGATCAATATGGGATATTGTTACCTGATGATCACAATAAAAACCTTTTCATCCATTTACAACTGATATAACGACGTCTCTACACAAAATGTATCTTTTTACAAGGTGCTTTTGAAATCTGCCTCGTCATTATAGTCTCGCCTTTATCGGAGACATACGAGCGTAATGTCGTCCATCGTCGTCGGCGACGGCGACAACACATTGTTAAAGGTTTCTTGCAAATCCAAAACTAAGAATAAAGGCGAAACACAGCGTTCCTCTGAACTCTTGTATGTAACATGTTGTGTTGAAAACGAATCCGCTTTTTTATAAAGTTTTTCGTTTCTTGTATACTTTATCTGTGCAACTATATGCTCTTATTTTCGAAAAACAAAGCATATATGATGACAATGCACGGAAAGAAATTGTTCGATTTCTAACGTTAAGCAATATTTTGTATACGAGTGTCTACCGCCGTGAACGTTAGCTGATTGAGTTAGTGGCAAATTTAATTAAAAATGAAGTGCTGAGTTGTTTTTGCGGATAAATCTGTCATAGACGAGCAGATTACCGTCTGTACTCGCGTATAAACCAATACCAACTGCAAATTGCATAGATCCAGATCTGCCATCGCATAATGCGCCGGCAGATCTGGGTCTATGCAGTTTGTAAGGACTATTCAGTAGAACAAATAACATAGACCCTGATATGCCGGCGCATTATGCGACGGCAGATCAGGGTCTATGTTGTTTGCAATTAGACCCGGTTTATACGCGAGTATATACGGTAATACCCATGATCGCCACTGATTTGAAGCTGTCGATTTGATTTTTTTTTTTACCTTGGAAAGTTGTATGCTTCACGTAGTAATCTTCTTGTAAGCAAGGGGGTATTTAAGTTTGGAATCCTGATGTATGTAAAATTCGGTTTCTTTTCGTTGTCTTTTGTTAATAAAGTTCAAGTCAAACATTTAGATATGGTAATCGAATGCCATATTGTCCTTGTTTTTTAATCTTTTTTGCGCACGAAAAAATTCGTTAACTTAGAACCTCCAAATTTTCCCCAGTGAAAATTTGTACAGTTTATTTTGAAATTAGCTAAAATAAAAATAAAAAACTCCACAAAAATGAAACTGTACCTCTTAGTCTCACATTCGCCCCAAAATTTCTGTACGCGAACATAGCCCGATATACGGTATTATTTGAAGTAGGTTGAACGTCCTTTCAAGATGTGTATCAAGTTAAATGATATATTCAGAGCTGCGACACTCATCAATTCAATTAATAGTCCTTTGAATCACATTTGAGTAGGCTGAAGCGCAAATAGCTCATACAGTATGAAAGTTAAGCACCCATATCGTACAGTATATGATTCCATATATACTACAAAGTTACATGTAAATGAAGGAATATATCCAATAAAAAACTAAAACTTAAACAAGCAACTTAATATATCCCAGTAACTACATGTATATAGAGGCAATATATAGTGTTTTATACTGAATATTTACCTGCAAATAATCTTGACCGAAGAGTCCATCTCAAAGTGTGATTTTTGATTAGAGTGACCGAAGAATCCATCTCAAAGTGTGATTTTTGATTAGAGTGACCGAAGAGTCCATCTCAAAGTGTGATTTTTAATTAGAGTGACCGAAGAGTCCATCTCAAAGTGTGATTTTTGATTAGAGTGACCGAAGAGTCCATCTCAAAGTGTGATTTTTAATTAGAGTGACCGAAGAGTCCATCTCAAAGTGTGATTTTTTATTAGAGTGACCGAAGAGTCCATCTCAAAGTGTGATTTTTTATTAGAGTGACCGAAGAGTCCATCTCAAAGTGTGATTTTAATTAGAGTGACCGAAGAGTCCATCTCAAAGTGTGATTTTTTTAATTAGAGTGACTGAAGAGTCCATCTCAAAGTGTGATTTTGAATTAGAGTGACCGAAGAGTCCATCTCAAAGTGTGATTTTTAATTAGAGTGACCGAAGAGTCCATCTCAAAGTGTGATTTTAATTAGAGTGACCGAAGAGTCCATCTCAAAGTGTGATTTTAATTAGAGTGACCGAAGAGTCCATCTTAAAGTGTGATTTTATGAATTAGAGTGACTGAAGAGTCCATCTCAAAGTGTGATTTTTTGAATTAGAGTGACTGAAGAGTCCATCTCAAAGTGTGATTTTTTGAATTAGAGTGACTGAAGAGTCCATCTCAAAGTGTGATTTTTTGAATTAGAGTGACCGAAGAGTCCATCTGAAAGTGTGATTTTTTGAATTAGAGTGACTGAAGAGTCCATCTCAAAGTGTTATTTTGAATTAGAGTGACTGAAGAGTCCATCTCAAAGTGTGATTTTTAATCAGAGTGACCGAAGAGTCCATCTCAGAGTGTGATTTTAATTAGAATGACTGAAGAGTCCATCTCAAAGTGTGATTTTTTGAATTAGAGTGACTGAAGAGTCCATCTCAAAGTGTGATTTTTTGAATTAGAGTGACTGAAGAGTCCATCTCAAAGTGTGATGTTTTGAATTAGAGTGACCGAAGAGTCCATCTCAAAGTGTGATTTGAATTAGAGTGACCGAAGAGTCCATCTCAAAGTGTGATTTTTTTAATTAGAGCGACTGAAGAGTCCATGTCAAAGTGTGATTTTTAATTAGAGTGACTGAAGAGTCCATCTCAAAGTGTGATTTTAATTAGAGTGACTGAAGAGTCCATCTCAAAGTGTGATTTTTAATTAGAGTGACTGAAGAGTCCATCTCAAAGTGTGATTTTTTGAATTAGAGTGACTGAAGAGTCCATCTCAAAGTGTAATTTTTAATTAGAGTGACTGAAGAGTCCATCTCAAAGTGTGATTTTAATTAGAGAACAATTAGGAAGCAGGCTACCGTATTAGCAACGCCATTGAAAGAAACATTTCATTGAAGCGGCTAATTTGCTGCAACGCATGCAGAAAATTCACTGATACTTGCGCAAAAAGCTTTTTCCTCCTTCGATAATTGCCAGACGAAAAACCAAATATTAAACTACATTTAGTGTTTTAGGATGAGTACATAAGTAGTATATAAAAATACTAGTAATTTTTCCTAGACTATAGAACACAAGGTTTAGTATGAAATCCCTCCCCTCCGGCACAGATGTTTGCAGAAAGCGAAAGAGGCAGACATTCGATGGGCATATGAACAGAAGGATATATATATGCTTGTATGTATCTGCAATGCTCTTGGAACCTAATTTTTAATTAGGAAAAGTAAACAAACACTAACAATAAGCTCGCTTTTTGTCTGTCAATGACATTTAGCACAGCTTTAATTCTCACTGCACCTCTTTTAAATTGGCCTTCTTTAATCTTTATCTAGAACACTAAACTACGGTTAAATAGATGGATTTTACATTTTTAGCTTACAGTAGAATTAATTAAGCTGATTTGCTCAGTTTTGCAAAGTAGACAGTACCCCTTTCTTCACATCTGTCGTGAAAAAGCCTTCTAAGGAAAAAAAATGTACCCCCTGCTGTCGAACAAATGATGAGCTATCAGTTTGGTTGTGCCATGTATAATATAGTGAGTTGTTGCATTATGCAGTATAGACAGTGCCCTCACTTTATACTGGTGTTCTTTAATCTTGTATTTACGTAGTGGCAGTTCCCCCACCCCCGATTTTTAAAAAAATCCATTGTGCAGTATATATATATATCTGTAAGCCTGCAATAAGATTTAAAACAACCCCCAAATTATTAAACCCACCCAAACAATTCGACTGTCTGAGCTTGCCCCTCCCCTTGGGCCCTATGGACATCACTTTGATGGCTCGACCCTTTAATTTTGGCTTCCCCCACCAAAAAAAAAAAAAAAAAAAAAAAAAAAAAAAATTCCGGCAGACCCCCATGCTGGTGTTCTTTAACCTTGTGTTAGAGAAATGTCCTTTCATACAATATGATTTCTGTTTGACATTCAAAACAACTGGGTTAATCTTTATTGGCCGGGATTTCACCAACAGAACTTAAGTATAGCCCTAAATTTAAGTTGATCCAGTGATCTAATTGGCTGAAATTTATACCTTACATAAGATTGACCAATCAAATGTCTTAAGTCTTGACATAACTTAAGACTTCACAATAAAAGGAGCCAATTTAAGGTTTTTCTTACAATCCAAGAGATTCCATTTTTCAAGAAGTGTGCTCGCGTATGACATCAGTGATGGAGTTAAGAAGAAAATGTAAAATGATATGGATTAGTCAATTCGATTTTCAATTTGGAATCTCAGGGAAAGAAAAGGTTATATATTTAACAAGATTTGTATTTGCAAACCACGTATGTCCCTACTACCCTGTTGCAGAGCAAACCGCCAGTGTCCAAAAAGTTCAAAAATGTATACAAGATTGAATTATTGTTTACAACAGCATGAAAATTTATGTCATTTGCATATGCATACATACATGCCTGCCAAATCTGATGTGTCTATTACAAGTGAGGTTTGCTGAATAATGCTAGCAAGATTTTAGTGGGAAAAAGCTGCAATCCAAAAAGTTTTTTTTTTATGTGTAAAACCTAAGAAAATCTTGCTAACAATCTTCTCGGAACGGACGGACGGACATGACCAAATCAATATGACCGATAAAGGTATATACAATGTTGGACAGTCTTTAACCTCAAGTCTAATTATATACTAATCTGGTCAACCGGGCGTATTTAAGGATTATAAAAATATATGAACCATAGTGTATAGCCCTCTATACCCACGTGAGACACGTCTTCGCAAGGCAATAATTGCAATTGCACTATTTGGTAAATATAACCACGATTTTAACTGGTCAGAACGTAATCATGTGATCAGGTTGAGCTGCGTTTATTTTTATATAAACTGTGTAGAGAACTACTTTTCAAAGAATACCTACGAAAGGAAACCCTAAAAAAATATTGATACGCTGAATGAGAATTATAAAAATAATACCAAATACTCAAACAAAATATAGGAAAATAAAAGAATGAATTCAAAAAAATAAACATCGCAAGAGTTTAATGAAACGCAGGAAAACAACATTAAACTCTTATATGAATTACTAAAAAAAAACTGTTTTAACGTTTTAGGATGGTTTCGGGCCATTTGTTGGTGTTGAGTCTTTAAGAGGCATATGAAATGTAAATGGCATAATATTAGTACGATTGACATATTAAAATTTAATCTAGATTCACTAAAAAAAACAATAACGGTATCTCTAACCTGAGTAATTTCTGCTACCGGACATGAATGAACATCAAGTATGTTACATTCAGCAGCCGTTCAGGAATGGGCATCAGCTCGCAACAATCAGCTACGTTACAGGAATGGACACTAAGCAAGGTACACTGAGCTATCGTACCTCAATGGATAACAAGCATGATACATTCGGCAACCACTCAGGAACCGACATCAAGCACGCTACATTCAGCTATGGTACAGAAATGGACACCAAGCACGCTATATTCAGCTATGGTTCAGAAATGGACATCAAATACGCTATATTCAGCTATGGTACAGAAATGGACACCAAGCACGCTACATTCAGCTATGGTACATAAATGGACACCAAGCACGCTATATTCAGCTATGGTTCAGAAATGGACACCAAACACGCTATATTCAGCTATGGTACAGAAATGGACACCAAGCACGCTACATTCAGCTATAGTACAGAAATGGACACCAAGCACGCTATATTCATCTATCGTACCGGAATGGACAGCAAGAACGCTACATTCGGCTACCATATTGGAATGGACACCCAACACGCTATATTCAGTCTCCCAAGTGATACGGATGTTACAAGAACATACGAGTAAGTGTTGCCGTGACACAGATGACCAAACGATAACAATTGTCACCTAGCACGCTTTTGTTTTCTTTTTCTGTGTGCATATAAATTAGCCTTTCCGTGAATGGACGGTGTTATCAAATTTGCATGCAGGTTAGCATTTATTGTAAGTAATTTCGAGTGGCAAGAGGTCACGTGAAATATAAATGTGATTCAACAAAACATTTTCACTTCCGTTACACGACGTTGTCAAACAGTTGAAATTTAAACCCCGTACCACTCGCGAGATTGCTATATTGAGAACATCATCGCAAGGAAGAATTAAGAAACCGATATAGAACGGATATGATCTGACCCTTTCTCTTACTCAAAAACTTTGAATATCGGAATATTTTGTGCTTTTTAAATTAGTAATGGTCGATTTGTGGAAATGATGATATGGTATGAATGGTACTTACAGGTTTATCAGTTTGAGAATTCAGGAGAAAAAAGCAATAGTTTAGAAGTGGACACTTCCAACGCAGTTGTTATTTGTTTGCTTTTTGTGGGGCTTTTTAATTATGTTTTAAACTGATTTTTCAAATTTCAAACTGCAAAGTAATTGTGCCATTAGGTTTGTCTGAGTCGAACAGGGACTATCTAATTAATACTGCCAGATAAAATTGTGCCATACGTATTTTTATTTGTTTAGTCTACCATCGAACTTCTAACGAAGTCTACATTCTAATTACTCAAGCCACCATCGAATTTCTGGTACAATCTATATCTGTGTTTGTTGAGTCTACAACCGAATTTCTAGAGCAGTTGTTTTGCTCTGCAAACAATGCTTTGCTTTGTATATGCAGTAGGTAGCTATGCTTTCAATGTGGAGTATGTACTTTTATAATGTAAATGTGGCGGATTTCTTGAGAAACCGCTATTGTTTTGATTGATTTTTTAGTGGTTTATGAATCATTACAATTTAATTTCATGTTAAACAGTGGAGTGAAACGAAGCTGCTAGAACAGTTTTAATATTTTTATTTTGTTTTTTTTTTTGTGTTTTTGTCGGTTTTCTAGCTCGATTTGAAACGTGAAAAACAGTCAAAACCATTATTGACTCGGCAGTTCACTAGTACTGTAGAAAGTTAAGTATCAAAACTTTTACCATTTTTTTTTTCTTCCATATTCCGTTACAGAAAAATATACTTGATACAAAAACCAATGTTAACTGTCGTATTAATACTAAACATAAAATCTAACGAAGTGTCTAGAAGAGGCACCGGGATTGATTACACACATGTAATTCAAGACCTGGCCAGTAGCAAAACTAATTAAAAACTAAACCTTACGCCAGCATGCCTTCGCACCCAATTAAGTTTCGTAATTAGGATGCTGTTGGTGATTCAACAGCGTTCATGCATATGTGCAACGTATACTGTATTGGTGTTTTAATGAAAGCGTATTTCTTCCATCATTCAATATACTAGTCAGACAAAAAACAAATTATTTGCCCGGTAAAGACGTCATACTGAACTACATGGAGCCAACTGGAACACTGATCTCAGACCTTGAAGCTTAAGCAAGAACGGTGCAAGGGTATCAATAAGACTTTCTATAACCCAGGTGATGAAAACTGTGCCCATGTCGAACCCCCAGAAAGAGACACTTACGGAACATTTTTTAAGACGCTGAGATTTCAACTACAAAATCTCTATTGTATGACATGTAGAAGTATCTTCGTTTTTTTTTCTTCTTCTCGGAAATAGCACATATGCACAAGAAGTGTGAGTAAATAGATAGATGGATAGATAGATCAATGAGTGACAAAATAATTTATAAAAAGGTCTTTGGCAATTTCAAGATCAAATCGCTTGTATTTATGTTGGAAAGGGGCGTGGTACAGTATTACATGTAACGTGTGCATTTACTTCAACTTTGTTCCATATGCATCTTATTTTTCAAAATGAATTATATTTATCCCAATATCTTTCGTTTGATCCGGACAGCATACGAACTATTAAATTGTATCTTTCTTTTGATCCGGACAGCATACGAACTATTAAATTGTATCTTTCTTTTGATCCGGACAGCATACGAACTATCAAATTGTATCTTTCTTTTGATCCGGACAGCATACGAACTATTAAATTGTATCTTTCTTTTGATCCGAACAGCATACGAACTATTCAATTGTATCTTTCTTTTGATCCGGACATCATACGAACTATTCAATTGTATCTTTTTTTTTTAGATCCGGACAGCATACGAACTATTAAATTGTATCTTTCTTTAGATCCGGACAGCATACGAACTATTAAATTGTATCTTCATTTCAAAACAAAACTAAGTCTTTTCCTTCTAAGTGAAAATTAATATAGTCGGTTAGATAGATCAGTAGATAAAACAAAAATAATGAAAGGTTCACTGCTAATTTCATCATGAAGTTGTTATTACTGCCTTCTGATTTTGTGTTTATTCTTATCATTTGTATTCATGTTAGAACGGGACATTGTACAATATTACGTTATTATTTTTAATGGATTATGTCTGTCCCATTTTGGTTCTTTAGGTTTAGAAAAAACACAAAGATTAAATTTTGTCTTACATCGAAACGACAATTTGCTAAAATAGTTACCTTACTTATAATTACATCATCACCAGAGCTGTATTTGGAGCTGACCGTACATTTGTATGGCTTTTGTTTCTGAGATTTATTTTTAGAGCGTGCACTGCTGCCATTCATAGTTAGGCACATGCACTTACAAAATCCACCACTAATCTCGTGACTTTGAATACACCATAGGGATGGAGATCTCAATTTCACGTGGCAGGGTTGGGAGTTTGGGAACAATGGCGTTGTGTTGAGAGTGATTTCCATTCCTCTTGGGACAAAATTTCACATAAGCTGTTTGGGTCTGATTTCATACATATTCTAGTCCTATATGTTTCTCTGTCAGCTCAAAATTACACCGACAAAATAAAATTCATCAACATGAGAAAACAAAAATTCAGTTATTTCAAATAATTATATTCTACCCTCCATTATAAAATCTCAAAGAAATTAAAATCTCTATCACTTTCAAGTATTTTCATCGCTTCATTTCATCTTTACCACGATGGAAACTTGATGGAAACATTCAAGAGATAAATTCATATTGTTAACGTGATGCTAGACATAGCAATAGATGAAACCTAATTGGTTCATTAATGGATAAATACTTAGCAGTATTCATCTACGATTTCTGCAAAATAAATTAATATTTTATGCATGAATCGTGTACAATCTGATTAAAATGTTGACATTTTTTCATGTGACACTTATTGCTTATATTGCGTATCATGACTAAAATTTCTGTTTTTGAGTCACAAGAAAAACGTACTAAGTTTAAATATGCAATATCTAATTGAAAAATTAAATGGCTTCTTCTGCAACCTATCACCCAAAATTGCCTGAAAAATCTACTTCTTTAGATTCACTTATTAAACCAATTCACCATTGGTCTCTTAACACTTTATTTATACAAGTTTGTTTGATTAGATGGGGGTTCTTTTTCGGGGTTTGGGGTGGCAAAGAAACTCCATTTAGATATTGATATTTTTTTTTACAATATATATTATTTGTTAGAAATCCTTCACAAAGTAATATGATTTGCATACGAATTTTAAACTGAACTACATTGTTGAGGCAATACTTTAAACCTTTATCGCGATGTCATATCTAACATTTAATACACGTGCTTAATATAATAGAAAGAAAATGATGTCTTATGGATTTTATACCTTTATCTTGTTTTTATACAATTTACAGATTTTTAACATCTTTATCTTTTATATTCTATGTTGTTATACTTCATGTTTGCATTTATTTGGAAGGATTTACCTTCCCTATGGGTATTGTCTTCATTTTTTTGTTTTTCGAATTTTACTTTTAGTTGACACCATATCGACACTATTGTACTGAGGTGCAATTAAACGCTACTACATTGTTGTTCGTCCTTCGAATTCGAAGATGACCATGATATCGCGAACTGGTTTGGTTTCTGTCAGCACGTAAGTGGCGGATCAGGCCAACGTGTGCTCTGAACTGTCTGTGACACACTGGACAGGAGATGTAGCTTCTGCACTCCCTTTGCAATTCAACTTAGCTCATAATATGCAGCTCCAGTGTGGACATAACTGCGCCAGGTAAACTGTTTCTGTGCGAAATCTTCTCAAGACCCAGGGTCGATATTAAAGTGTTTCAAGGATGACTTGATGGAGTCTTTGAAACGTTTCTTCTGACTTCGCTGAGATCGCTTTTCCTCTTTCAGCTCGCTGTAGAAGAGCTTCTTTGGTAGTCGCTCGTCTGACATCCTGGTGACGTATCCTGCCCATCGCAGCTGTGATTTCATCAGCAGAGTGTGGATGCTTGGAATGCAGGCCCGTGTGAGAACCTCAGAGTCTGGGACCTTGTCCTGCCATCTTATCCTCAGTCCGCACTTTGTGAAAAAGGTTTAGCTTCTTGGCATGGCGTCTGTACACTGTCCAGGTTTCTTAGACAACTCAATGGCTTTATAGACCTTCAGTTTTGTTTGCAGACTGATGCCTCTGCGCTTCGACGCTTTTGCACTTAGTCTGCCGAAGGCCACGCTTGCTTTGGCAATTCTGGCCTCGGTTTGATCAGCGATGTAGACTGCACGTGTTAGTATACTGCCGAGGTAGATGAACTTATCCTCTGCCTGGATGGTTTGGCTATTCACTGTGATGATGGGCTCTAAGTAAGGCTTTCCTGGTTCAGCTTGCTGCAACACCTCTGCCTTCTTGCTACTGATTGTGAGATCAAAACTGTCACAAGCTGAAAAGAAATGGTCCATACTCGGTTGCATGTCAGACTCGTCCGCAACTAGAAGATCACGAACAGTCACTTCCTGTAACTTCGTCTTCTCCCTTAGTGTCCTCAGGTTGAAGAACTTGCCATCAGTCCGGTAGCTTATGTCTATCCCAGTATAGTCACGGAAGCCATCTGTAAGCATGGCAGAGAACATAATACTAAAGAGGGTTGGGGCAATCACGCAGCCTTGCTTGCCTAAATTGGTGACTGGGAATGGTTCAGATGACTCCGCGTCGTCCACGACGTGAGACAGCAGGCTACTACATACATACATACGTACATACATGCATGCATGCATACATTCATACATACATACATACATACATACATACATACATACATACATACATACATACACAATATCCGGCTTTCGTGGATTTTTGTATTCTCTGGTTGTATTATATTGTGTTTATTAATATAGAATAAATTAAATATGTGATACATATCCATCTGCCCTTATTTAAGCTTCTATTGAAAAAGAATCTTGTGCTTGCTAGGAACGCATTGATCAATGATGCAGTTATTATTATTATTGTCATTAATACTATATGTCCAAACAAGTGTTATTTGTCTTACAAGATGGATATATCTGAGATGTTCGTTCCCAAATGAATCTTTCTCCCAATACACGAATGTATGCGAGTCTGGGGAGCGCAGGGGGAATGAAATTATTTGTGTGTGTGTGTGTGTGTGTGTGTGTGTGTGTTGTTTGGGGCGTACATGTAAATAAAAGTATTGCTTACGTATCATTGGCATTCCTTTGATATAGTTATGGTTTTTGCTTCTGAAGATATCTGTATTTTCAATGTACATCATTATAACCATGTTTATGCATTACACAATATGCTATTTATGTACCGAATTTGTATCCTGACAAGACATATATATATATATATATATATATATATATATATATATATATATATTTGTTCAGTTCTTGTCTCCAGAGCAATATCATCAATCATATTTCACCGAGGCTAATAACGAAAGGCGGACAAAAAATTGTTGCCTCGAATAGAAAAATTAAAAGATGGGTTCTTTCTGAACTTTTCCTTAATCCTATAGCTACAGAATATAAATGACTTTTAGACTATCAAAAATAGCAACGATCATTTCCTTTTAAGGGATTGCATAATTATTTCATTAAATAATTGAAGACATGGACAACATCCGAGAGTTTGAACGTCATTTTAAATTGATTGAAATGACTTATGTTGCTGTGTTCTTATGAATGTCTCTTTGAGTGATATATTGACCGGGTTACATCATCAACAAAAATGGAAATGTTGCATGTTCTTTGCAGGTCATCCACAAATATTACCGCGACTATGCAAACAAATTTTGCCTGAAAACTAAAGGTCAGCATCAACAACAGCAACGTCAAGTCAGTTCTCTTGTATTGCTCTGACTGCATGCGACTCGTAGATAAACAAACATATCCCTGACAATGATCGGAAAAAACACCTCGGAATACTACAGCAGCCGTTCTTGCATATTCATGTACCCTGCTTACCAAATGACGTCATGTGCACATCACGCACCATCAATGCGTTCGTTAATGTAACTCGAATTAGATGACTTATTATGGAAGATTCTCCAGTTTCTTTTTTCAAGCATGAACACACTGAAGAACTTTCGCTTACTGAACTTGTGCAAATTATTGCATAAAGGCATCATAAAAATGCTTTTGATATGGTTCTATTTTTCCTTGCGCACTTTAGTGTATGACTGAGTTCTCCGCCATTTTCTGTCGATTTCCCCCTGCTTACGCTGCATCACTCCATCGAAGAATTTCCTGGATAGATTTTGGTAGAAAAGCTACTAGGTAGTTAGATTGTTGTTTCTAAGACACGTAGGTAACTGATGTGAGGTGACAAAATACATCTATACACTCAACAAGCAATGTACACCGATACAATTAATAGATTTGCCTTATAATGAAATCGTATATTCCTCAAAAAGACCTAAGAAAATTTTTATTAGCAGAATGAAAACCTCTGATTATTAATTCTTTCGGAAAGTTTCTACCTAACTAAAGCAACCCTATGCCAAATTTAGCAGACCCAGTACAATATAAACTTGCAAAATTTAACCATTATCTGTAACATAGTAATTGCAGCGTGTCAAACGTACTTAAATGTATGATTAATACGATGAGTAAGTGATTCCATCATTAAAAAGGAGGGGGTAAATTATGGTCTGCAGGTGCGAATGGTGTGTGGTTGACATCTTTGGGCCGTAAATTGGATCGCGTATGAATACTAATGATCAAATTGCTCATGAAGGTCAAAGTGATATTATTTAATCTCACAAAAATCATGTTGTGTTATTTACAAAGTAGAGAACGTAATGTCTACCATGACCTTCAGTGAATTACTGGAAGAATAATATTAAATTACTAGTGAAGGTTAAACTAACATAATTCTCACGAAAATCATACTTTGCTATTTACTAAGTAGCGAACGAACAACACAAGGCATGACCAATACTGAACTAACCGAAAAAGAATTTCACCGACGGGCTCTGTGTGTTCATTATGCTTTGCCAAATGTTGAAAGATAATAACATAAATGACGAACTTTAATAATATTTGCATCAGACTTCAAATCTGCCATAATACATATGCACGCAAAATGCCTCAAAAGCGTAAATACGAAAGTGAATAAATCCCTGATATTGCCTAAGTTATACAAAGAGGGATGACAAGCTATATCAGCTGCACAAAACATTGATGATGTGCAGGTGTTTAAATACCTGTAACAGTCTAGATAGACGTTCATCCTAAATAATCCAATTTCTACCCAGTAGAATCATCGACATGAATGGCAGCGGGAATTGAGCTTGAAAGTAATCGACAGTTACGTGAGTGAATATCGCCACTTGATAGCGAAACGTCGACATTATGATATATAGTGTAATTGGGAAAGCGAAAGTAGAATCTTGTCAAAGAGCCATATTGGTGTAATAATCCTGAAATATAACTTTAACTTTAGTGAGATGTGTCTTAGTGGCAAAGAATCACACCTCATAAACAAACGTCAAATAGTACATTAGCCGTTGCTTTTTGCAATAACTGGTCTTTTCAATAATTTGCTTTTAAAAATGATATATCAAGGTAAAGCTTGAAACAATTTGTTAGTTCTCTTGTCTGAAACATTATAAGCAAGATTATATATATATATATATATATATATATATATATATATATATATATATATATATATATATATATATATATATATATATATATATATATATCACACCCAACGTCTTTCGGAGATTATGAACGAAACAACTGGACGGTGACATCACGTAAATAATCTAACGTCAAAATACAATCGTACGTTACAATTTCGCGGGAAATTTCAAATACACTTGACATTGAGAATTCAGTCCTGTTGGAGACAGAGTGTTTAACTTATTTAATGAGTCTTTTACCAACCTATACGATTTTTCACCATACACTTTCTCAATACCTATCCCTATATAATTACACAAAGAGTGGTTGTTTGAACTAAATTGCTTTGCAACAGGACAATCACTTTTTTCTAGTTGTAATTTAAGAAAGGCTTAACTCTGTTATGTTACACACACATATTCCTTCATGATCCTACAATTGGGTAGAAAACCTGCAAGAAACACTTTGTTTTCCTCAACAATATTTTCCGTTTTCCCATTTATATTGCCCCCATCAATTATTCCCCCCCCCCTCCCTACAAGTGCCTATACACACAAACTGAAAGCAATCATTATGATGGATATGCTTTGCACAAACAAAAAAAAAATATTTCCCCAAAGCGTTGTTTCCTGATTCACGGTGAATTTATGAAATAAAATAAACAGTAATAGGTCCAAGGCGAGAAGACAAATATTGCACTTAATGTTTTTTCTTTCATCTACACCTCTTAATACAGTCAGATCATAGACAAAATAAAAAAAAGGACTTGCAATTTGTGTAAAGTCACTTTTTCTCGCCTGTCAAGATAGAATACATCACTTTTCAATTTCACATAAATTCCAACATGTTACAAGGAGCGTTTTCTTTTCTTTTTTTCTTCTCCTTAATTCTTTCTTTATATAATTCTATTCATATCTCTCTCTCTCTCTCTCTCTCTCTCTCGTAATCGATTAAACGGTATTGTTCGCGAATTTGCGTTTGCTTTACAAGACTCTTTAATAAATCATCGTGGTAGGTTTTATTTTAGAGGTACTTGTAACGCCTGTGCAGTACCTTATAAAGGTCTGAATTGATATTAGCTGAGAAATGTTCCTACGACTCGACACCACAGATACAATCTGAAACCAGTGTCATGATGATTCAATTTTACATGAATGTAGCATATAAACATTCTCAAATAAATCACGGGGTTCTTTTACTGATTTTTTTTACGACTTTCTCGACTTTCATTTCTTGCGGATTCAAATTTTATTCAAACTTTGCTTTCAAAATTTTTTTGTGCATACAGGACCTATGATGGACATGCTCTTATGAGATGTGATTTCAAATCCGTTTCTGTGCACTTATGTCCTTTGAATGACGTTATGTATTTACTTTTTGGAAACATAACCAGTCATTTACTCAAAACGGTTCAGTAAAAATTAGTAAACCTCACGTGTGACTTTGATAAATTGATATGTTTTCGACATCTGGGAAGCTTTTGTTGATTTGCTTATTTACAATTAATTGATTCGTTTTCTCTGTTAAAAGCCATTTAATTAAGAACCAAATTTTCAACCTTAACGATTCGTGACGAAACAATTCGATAAACATTGTCAGGCAAGGTGAAATCCAGCTTTTCCAATAACACAATTACTTGACCTAAACTGACACTGACTAAAAACGAAATTCAGCAAAAACAAGTATGTCAAGAGAGATACGATGCAAGCTAATTATCCTCTTTAAGATTTGTGTTTACAATTATTTTTGTTAACTGGTTACATATATGGGGTTATTACAAACAAACTGCCATGTAATTTTGAATACTTAATGCAAGTTAACTTGTTACACAGTGACTGAAGGTACCTTATTGTACAGTGACGCAAAACTAAAATATACTCGCATACTCGTTAAAAAGCTTCTGAAATATGGGAAACTACTGGCAGTGGCATAGCAAGATATTCTGGTTCCCCCCACCCCACCCAACCGCAAACATTTATTCTGGGGCCCTCCTCCCAACATAAAAAGTTGTTTGATGAGAATGTTGGGCCCCCAGCCCAATCCCCATCCTTGCCCCGCCCCCCCCCCCCCCCCCCGCAGTTGCGGGGGCTGCTTGGGTAGTTGCTACGCCACTGACTACTGCATACAATTTTGTTCTGTGTGTCATCCAAGACTGTGTCACGAAAGTGTGGGTTAAGTAGCTGAAACGAATTCGGAAGATTTCTGACCCGACAAACTGTTATTATTTAAATTACAGACGTATTACGGCATTTACATAACAAAATACGGAATCTATTTGGCAAAGTGTCGTGTCAAAGAAGCCTTTGGTACATATTAAACTGTCACAAGCATCGCAGGATGGCATGTCTCATATTGAACAAATCGCAGAGATGAGTTGGTAGTGTGCCGCACGTACACAGGG
Organism: Margaritifera margaritifera; assembly: GCA_029931535.1. Lineage (NCBI taxonomy): Eukaryota > Metazoa > Mollusca > Bivalvia > Unionida > Margaritiferidae > Margaritifera > Margaritifera margaritifera. Next base: position 902,778 of record JAQPZY010001008.1, read on the forward strand.
CACGTATTCCTGACTCATTCATACCTACTGAAAGGTGAACCTTGACCAGAGTGCATACCTTGCCAGTATCCACTGACAGTGGAACACATTCTTGTCGAATGTATCGACTTCCATCCAGTGAGACAGAAGTTTAATGATGCGAACTCAAATAAGAGACTTTACGATAATGTTCCGCCAAAGAAATCTCAGAATTTTTAAAAATAATGCGTATATATAACAAATTATGACCCATTATTTTAAAGAGTTTTCTACTTATATCTTATATTTTATAATACCTTTCAAAGAATTGTAACATTTTTATCTTTTATCTTGTAGATCTTGTAGATCTACATGTTTCCTTTTATTTGGATGGATTTATCTATTAAAAATGAAATAACAATTTGCAATTTTTTTTTTTATCTTTGAATTTATTGACATTAACATTTAATCGCTACTATATAGCATTGTTGTGCTGACGTGCCGTTAAAACCTATACATACATACACACATACAAGCATCACACATGACTTGGCTTTTCTGGAGAAATATTTGAATAAAACGAGTTTGCAATATCATGTAAAGTGTATGATCAGTATCTCAGAACACAGTCTTAATATAGCAAAAGAACAGAAGTCAATATTCAGATTTTGTGTCAATATTCCTATTTGACAACGACTTTCTTAACTGCAATTACTATGCTTGACAAAAAATCTGTTTGTTAACTGTTTACAATCGAGGTCCTTTATATCTGGCCCAAGAATCCAGTATATAGAATCAGGAGAAGGTGAAAAAAGTACATTTTCATTTTTCTTATATATCTCTTCAACATACAGTTGTCATTGATGAATGGTTTTCTCTTTAACGATGATTTGTAGATTTGGTTTAGGCGTGGATGATGGAATATTACACAACATCGAATTGGCAAACTCACAGCTTTAATTAGAAAACTGGAAGTAAGCATTGGTACAGAAAGTATATCCTTCAACGTGCTCATTTATTTCCTCCTCTTTATCCCTTCTCTTAATTGTCATGATAGAAGATATATTCAAGGATAAGAACGACATTACTAAATGTAACGATGAAATATTAACCAATGAAAGTGAAAGGAACGTCACGTGTACTTTAATCTGAGTATTTCTAAATCGATAACAGATGCTTTGAATATATATATATATATATATCTATATATATATATATATATATATATATATATATATATATATATATATATATCATAGAACTTACTGTATAACAAACTGAATGACGTTTATCGCGTTAAGATTGATGGGTTTACTGACAGACTTATTTATTTTTTTGTTTTCTTTGGCACATTCTTTATTACGCATCTCCTACATTTGATACGAAAGTATAAGGATCCAAGTCAAATGTGTATGCCAGCTACATGAAATCTCTCCACTTGATGCTGTCAGACATGTCTCGTATCCATTCAATTTATTGGGCATTGTTATATCACCAGACAGTGCATTATATATATATATATATATATATATATATATATATATATATATATATATATATATATATATATATATATATATATATATATATATACTTCAGCTATCAGGATTTGTTTTGGCAAATGTTACCAGAAATAAAGTTCTGTTTAAATCACAACTCAAACGTTTCAGTGACCTTGTCTCTGCTGCATTTTAAACATAAATCTGTCTCTTTTCATTGTAACCAAGGTCACCCGAAAAAAAAAAGATTTGTAAAAATTGAAACAGATTTCTGGTCACAGTGCCATAACACAACACAGTGCAATGGATTATTCAATAACAGCAAAAGGCGCCAATCAATTAGCATATTCCAGATAATAGTATACTTCTGGTGCATGGGATTATTCAATATTCTTTACAGTATAGGGTGCCAATCAATTAGCATATTCCAAATAATAGCATACTTCTGGTGTATGGGCAGTATCTGGGAATCAAATCTTTGGAACTCTGAGTTCTTATTCCGCGACAAAATGTGGAGTTGCAAGTGAGCCAAATTTTTGACATTTCATCAGCCTCCATCGGTAAAGATGCAGAACACTCATGCTATTTACAAACTGTTCAAGGTTAGGTAATACATTATCTTTTTGTGTTTCTTTAAGAAAAAGTATGTTATATACTTCATTTGGGTACTACTCATGTATGTTTTTACATCTCCCCCTCCCCACCCTCTCTGTCTGTCTGTCTGTCTCTCTCTCTCTCTAGTTATATATATATATATATATATATATATATATATATATATATATATATATATATATAGAACTTGGTCATACAGTACACAGGAAACCCATATTTATATATAATTATCATACTTTGTACACAAATACAGATAACTGGGCGACTGCATAAATAGCATGTGCACTCCCTCATGTTGATGAATAAAATATTCAAATCTTTAATTTACATTTGAAAAGTCAGTCTATGTATTATATTGGACTTTAATTTATTGGATTGTACTGTCATGCATCGTGTACTATTTTGCATCGCTGGAGCTATTTTACCAACAATAGCAATTATGGTACATTGTATAGAAGGTTTATTTACTGCCCACTCTAAAGATGCAACTTGGTCTCCAGATAAGCTTGATTATTTGTTCTGATGTTTCTTGGAGAATCGCAACATGCATCTTTTTCTTCTTACGTTTGTATATAGCGTTGCATTCAAACCTGTGTATCCCTTCATGTATATATTTATATGCATATAGATGTGCCTACGTATATATGTTTCTTTTGGTTATGTACATAATTCAGTGTGAAGGTAGGTTGTGGCGTTGTTTAGAAGCATTGCGTACGAATACAATAAAAAAAGTTCTTTGCAACGAAGTCCTTACATATTTGGAAGAGAACAATGAAATACTAACAAATAATACTGCCATAATTTTAATGTGCAGAATGTTATCATATTAGAAAATTGGGGAATTTAAGACATACGTGTTCACTTCACAATCAACAATAACTTAAAAACAAAGATGAAAAATATAGCTTTTCTGGACAATAAAATAATTATTTTAGCTCGTGAAAACTGATGTTGAAGTGAGCGAAGGTCCAAAACCCTTGACGCGTACATTTATGCACAGAAAGTAAATGTCGAAGAACATTATATGCCAGCAAATGTATGTGATATTGAAGCTATTTGTTGCAAACACTACAATTACATTGTCTGTTCCGACATTTTCGAATCGGAGGTCATAAAAGCCTTGAATGCTAAAATGTCATGCAAAAATTATCGGGATTGCGGTGGGGTGGGCGGTATTTATTTTAAATGTCAGCCATTCTCATGAAGTTTACCACGCATTTAGGATTTTTAGCAAAACGCATGCACTTATAATTCACTTTATTGTAGAAGATGTAAGAGCAATATTTTCATGTCCACGTCATTTGAAAATTGCGATGTAAAGTAAGCACACAGTTTTCCTTGTTTCTGTACAACCTCTCCTTATTTTGTATCCAGGTCAATATATGACGCTAGCTATTTGATATTGTACTTCCTTCCTGACACGGATTCGTTTCATCTGAGTGTTAAGATAAGATAAAATCATGTGATACATAATTGATATGTACGTTGTTTGCGTAGATATAAGGAAATATTTCACTCGTAAAGTTAAAACACTGTATTGTCTTGAGTGGCGAAGCTACGAGTGACAATACGAAATGTTTCCACTTCACGAGTGAAATATTTCCTTATATATATACTCATAAAACGTAGATTTTATTTTTATTATGCATTTTTGAGGAAGAAAAGTCAATTTGCAGGGATATTTTATTATGTGACAATGAGTTAATGTTATATTTCTACATTAATAAAAAGAAGTTCGAGATGTTACAATAATTTAGTACCGTGACTTTTTACAGATTTATCTCTTACATGTCATGTTTCAAATTGCGTCTCCTGTCCAATTAATGACCGTTTTCATTAGAAAAATGAAACGATTTTTATTTGTGTTAACACATTTCTTACGCGGATTGGTGCAGTGAGCATTGTTAGGGTGATGTAGCATCATCACAGAACGGCCAGATTCGACAACCTCCAGAGAGTAACATCTCTAAACTAAAGATTTTAATGATTGTGGGTGTATTTTTCAGAATTTTGCTGAATTATGTTGCTAGTTTCTGCATTCAGACGTGAAGTATATGGCCTTGGACAACTTGAAGTCTAGTTTGGAAATACAGACATCACAATTTCGATTGTCACATAATTTCGGTTTGTAATCAACAGTCATCCAGGCCCGATGTTGTCTTTTTTTATGAGTGTGATGAGAGTTAAAATAGGTAATTAAACAATTTATTTGTTATATTTAATCCAAAGTATTACGCCTACAACTCGATTCTTTGTCGTAAAGTGTTAAAGGTATGGGAGACAATGAATATTGAATACAAACAGGTCATGTAGTCATGTAAGATCAGTAAATGACATTGCATGACTCATGTGGAAAACTATTATAATGAACCTAATATTTAAGACCTACTTTAGTGTTGTTTGGAGATGATTTTGTTGACATTTTGTTTATTACACCTCCGTTATACTTACATAAATGTAGTACATAGTGGTGGCATATTTGAAGAGCTGTACATTCTGATGGAGAGAGAGAGAAAGAAAGAAGAAGAGAAATGAATTAGGCCTAAATATGGAAATATAACATACATAAGAGCAGATATATTTCCTAAACAGGAAAAGACAGTCGTTCCAGAGATGATATCACCGCAGTGGCGATACCATTTTTATCGCCACAGTGGCGATATAAAAAATGTTCACACTGATTCATTTCAATATCTTATGAAATATATTTAATAAATTATAGTATAATTTTGTCAGAGACGCATATAATTTCTTTTCCAAGTTATACTTAAGGAGTAGATAAATCATTGTATTATGTATATTTACGTAGTTATGAAGAGATGATTGGTTTGACTTGGTATTTTACGGCACAGCAACACAAGTAAGTTATTTAGTGCCAGGAAATTGGAGTAAGGTGCCTTGCTCAAGGACAAGCCATGGTAGTCGACGCGGGTTGATCCGATGGTAGGATTCGAACCAGTCTTGAACCACTAAGTCAGAGCTTCGCCTGCCTCTATTACGACATTACGCCTGCCTCTATTACGACCTGCATGATGGTGCATCGAACCTATTTTATATCCCCAAGCCCGCAAAAGGGGGAGGGGGCGGGGGAATTTTAGGGGAGGGGCGGGGGAGACAAGATGAGAGATGAGAGTTTAGGAAGAGTTAATTTTTATAGAAGTGACCGTCAATATAAAAAGATCCTGCATACATGTTTGTCAACCAATAAGGCGATATATATGTTTAAAGATTTAAAATCAAATCGAACTGGCAATATCACGATCCGTTAAAAACCATCATGTTTCAATAAAAGAACCCCGTCGCATTTCAATTTTTTTTTCTGGTGTACGAAATATATTTGAAAGCTACTACTTTGTTATATTTGTTTTCACTTCTCTTTATTTCTAAAAACGTTATTTTCCTGGACTCTTGGAAGGCATTCAGTCTAATAACTGGAACCGTGAGTAGTAAAATGTGTACCGGTAAACATAACAAAATAATTTGCGAAATGAAAGGCACAAGGTAAGCAAAGGATGTTGGCCATGAATATTCTCTATGGTGCCAAAAAATGTTCCGAAATTTGGATTTATTACAAACTCCAAAGCAATTACTGGTGATAAAAGATCCAACGTTAAATGCATAAAGAAACAAATAAAATATTGATGGCAGAGCGAAGTCGCTAGCCTTGAGTTTTAACAAAGGACTATCTCCAAATTCAATTTTTAATGCACATGATTAATGCAGCGTTAAATCAAACCTTGGCAGACAAAATCCGACACCTAAAATCATAGGTTGGATTCACTAAGGGCAACATTTATTTCAAATACAATACCTACAAATAACACTATTTTTTATTTATCAAGCAGTTATTTCATTAGCATTCTATAGGATCTAATATTCCAAAATAAATATAAGTTTTGCACACAAGACCGCTGGAGAGAGAGAGAGAGAGAGAGAGAGAGAGAGAGAGAGAGAGATCAAAGCGTTGAAGCCTTCATGTATTCAGTATCAAAAAGAAATATCAAATATCCTGCTTTTTGACAGAAAACAAAAGATAAAAATCTGAAAATGGAATACTAATATAAGAGTATTAAAATTAGGTCTTTTTTCATCTCGGGAAAAATCTTCTAAGCTTTCGCTTTGTTACCGCCTGAAATTCTCTACAATTTTATATAAATTGATACTGTTAATGTATGGAACTCGAATCAGAAATTATCAACAACAGCACTTGATTCCTGGAGTGTCAATATCCATAGAACTATGACAGAGCTAGCGCATTAAAGTTGACACATCAGCCGCATGTTGCATAGATTGGTACCGAACAAACAAAAGTGAGGTAAATGTAATTTCTGCAAGCATCTTTCACGGCCACCAATATATCTCATGCATACCACGATGCTATGTCGGTCAAACGGTGAGAACCTTGAAGGCTGTGCAGAAGGATCACAAAAACAGCCGACACGGTGGGTTATCAAACAAAGCAGCCGACACGGTGGGTTATCAAACAAAGCAGCCGACACGGTGGGTTATCAAACAAACCATCTGACACGGTGGATTATCAAACAAACCATCCGACACGGTGGATTATCAAACTAAAATGGATATTCCTCTTTGTACTTATCATGTTTCTCAAATCTTAGAATATGATTCGATCCGTTAATTACATCTCTTTCATTATCTCTGAAAAAGATTTTAGAAAGGTAAAGGTTTGGCGCTGCTATTTCTTGTGAAGTAAAGTCATATCTGATCGAAAATACATTAGCGATACAAGTTGCGTATATATATATATATATATATATATATATATATATATATATATATATATATATATATACAAGTTAGAGAATTTTAGTTTCGTACTTTACGGCGATTCGAACCCGGAACAGGGTTCGAATCTCCGTACAGTACGAATTAAAATTGTATGATAATATTATTATTATTTATTCGTATGCAAAAATTCTGTCAATGTTATCAAGCATTCTCCTGTAGAATCCAGGGATAGCACTTTCTGCTCTCTTTGGTGTATATTTGTAATTCTCTCTCTCTCTCTCTCTCTCTCTCTCTCTCTCTCTATATATATATATATATATATATATATATATATATATATATATAAAACCTGATCTCTCTCGATCTCTCTCGCACTCTCCGTGCACAGGCGGATAGATAGATAAAAATGAAAGATAGATAAGATAGTGAGATAAATCAAACAGCATTGTTGATATAACCGTCTGTATGCAAATAGTTAAAATGAAATCCCAAAATATATGAAGACAAATCCGTACATCTGTTTGGCTTACACGTTGACCTCTACAGAACCACCACAACAGCAACATCTTACCTGACTCCTTTACTCATAATAAATGGTTTCCATTCCAGCAGTCTTTTTTTTTTTTTTTTTTACCCATTTACCATATATGCCAATCCTCCGTTGTGTTTAATTGAAATAAAGTTCTAGCAAGCAAATTCCAGGAATTGATGTCCGATTCTTTTCGTTGGCCTTGTCAACATCAATTTGGTTGAAATCCAATAATAATTAAGGGAGTTATTGTGCAGGAACGAAAACGTGTGGATCTGACAAGAAGGGCACATAACTCCAAATCAAACAGCAGTGGCTGGTTTGACCTAGTTCACGTCTAAAGATATTTATAGGGACTCTGTTTACTATTAGGCAGACTGGGTAAGTTAGACTTTTCATTAAGAGGATAGATTTAACACAATATGCAAATTTTAACTCCATTTAAAAATTGATCGAAGTTGGTTGATTTTAAGTCCAAATATGAAATTCGTTCTTATCAACGAAACCGTAAAGACAGTTGTGAGAGTTTGCTGACGTGAAAAAAAAGAACCCATCGGTTTAAATGTATTTATTGTGTATCCAAGGTGGCATACTGTTTTGTAGATGGTATGTGTTTGCAAGAATATGCACTTTTATATACACACTGAACGTATAATAACTAGTGCATGTTTAGCATGTTCTGAACATTTATGACACTCATGCCCCCCCCCACCCCACCCTCGCCTCAAATCTTTAAGTTTCGAAGTTTTTATAAGACGGAGTAAGTACATTTTCTCATCATAAGTCAGTGAGAGTCTCACTCTCGCGTTAAGTCTTCCGCTATTGGCACTGCGAAAACGTCAGCTCCTACGTAACGCAAGTACAGACATCAAAAGCGTCGCAATTCACGGGCTAAAATCCGCTATGCTCTCTTTTCAAAGCCAGCTGCCTGTTATAAGATTTCCTCCTTTGGCACGAATATGCATAAACCTGCTTATCCACTCGTTGCGAGCCCGAGCAAAAATTGTATATGAAGATTGACAAAACGTGAAATTCATGCTGACTGAGTGAACCAATCAGATTTTCTCTTCCAAGCACATTCATCGATCGATAAGAGGTAATTACAGTTGATGTATAAGAACTTATTTAAGTGGCACGTTGACTTGTGACGATGCGATTACGAAGGCCAGACCTTAAAGACATATCACATTACTATTTATGCACATCCTGATGCGCAACACAAAAATGACGTCATACTTCATACATCATGGCGCCATGTACCTGTCGTGGGCAGTTCGACTATGGCTAGCGAGATGAAAGTTGTCATCCTTTTATCGCTAAGAACTGACAGGTAACGAGCAATAAACAAACAAAGAAACAAAAATAACATCGAAGTAGACAATTTATTTTAAAACTGGTGTCATGGATAAACGTACATTGACAAACTATTCGGTTAATTTGAGTGTTGTTGAATGAGTGTTAGGATTATAGACGCGGGAGGAAAGCTGGCCATGAGGTCATCAAAACATTTGCATGCTGAAACTAAAACTAAATTCAAAAGTCTGAGGTCTGATTGTATAACGTCTAAGCAGAAGGACCAATCAGGCGTCATATTTACTAGTATCCAAGGACAAGAACCAGATTTGCTAATGTACTAATGACAAGAACATTTCAGACGTCAGAATTTTGTGTTGAGTCTTAGTACGAGTATGCCCAATGTGTAGTTCCCAATGTAGTTTTAACCTGAGTGCTTGGTTACACATGACTGAGTGATAGTGATACTAGATGTTGAGTTCAATAGTCCATACTGCAAGAGAGAGAGAGAGAGAGAGAGAGAGAGAGAGAGAGAGAGAGAGAGAGAGATGTACGGACGGAGGGACAGGTAGACGGACAGATACACACATGTGATATTTGAAGGTGATCAATGTAAATTTACACATACATGAAACATATACCTTTTATATAAATAAGAACTTTTATTTCAACTTACATTGCTGTGAGAAATGTTAGGTACCAGTGAGTACCATATGTTTACAGCTCAAATACGTTGCCAACGGCCTGATGGTATGTAAATGGCATATCAAAACAAATGAGAAAAAAGTGATTTACATCACTCGCTCCGCGGAATAGAGGGGAAATTTATAGTCACTTTTACTTTTTTGTGGCCTTCAACTTGTTAAAACACAGTAAGAGAGGATGTTACATCAGTGCTCATTTCAAATGAAATTTATGAAACGAGTTGAATAATTTCTATCTTTTGCGAGGCTTGAAATTATTCGACAAGTTTCATAAATTATATTTGAAATGAGCACAGATTAAAGATTATATTTATCGCATGACGAAATAAACTGATTTTATTTGACCAAACAGTGTAGTGAAATAACTTTGAAATACAGGTGGATGCCTCGGTTGTTGCGCCTTTAGTTTATATAACATTATGACGTCATTTGTTACATCATGTGGTGTTATTGCACGTTTTACATATATGAAACTTGTGATATGGGTATATTAACGTAAATAACACAGTAGTCATGTGATAAAAATATGTATCACATAACCCCGGCAATAGCTAGAGTAAAATGAAGAAAACAACACAAAACAATAGTGATTAGTGTACCTAAGAAGAAACAACGTAAATATGAACATAAGTCAAGTTAATCTGAAATACATACCATGTGCTGGCTTACCTAATTATGAATTATGCAGAAATCATATGAAATGATAACAAGAGAACAACTTTGTATGTTTTCGATTAAGAAAAGTATAACTGCCTCGCATCGTTTGCGGTCGAAGACATTTTTCCTCTGACATATTTAGCTTATTCCTCTGATAGATATCATGTTCATTAACAGTTGAAAATTAGGACGAATATAAACTTTATCGTTTTGATTAGATGCTGAACAACGACATTACACTCTTCACAATTTTGCAAGTGTCTGCTTCACAGCGTAAAATTGTAATGACGTTATGTCTGTAAGTAACGGGAGATAAATCTGCACTCTGCAAATGAAGGTAGATTACCATATTTCCATGCGGCGTTTCTCAAAGGAAGGTCGGTTAGAAGCCATTTTTAATTTAATTGAATAATCATTATCTCCATATATCTACGCTTTTGGAAAAATTCCAGTTGTAGAGTTTCTATTATTGTGTTTTATATGCCTTTCTCTCAAAGTCAACAATCTACAGACGAAAAATTACTTCGATGCTTCTTATGCTTATAATGACCTTAACTACTACAATTTTTATTTAAACAAAATAGAAACAATTACTTCATATGATACAATTAAATTCTATCCAAAAGAGCATCCATATTTACTTGGGTGCTTGCTTTATTTATTTATCTGTACAGATCGTCACCAAGCCGATCATATATGGCGCTACTGTATCACGAGAAGAAGATCGGTGGCATACTAAATTTGTCGCTACTTTTTACTGACCCACTCGCCTAGAACTCACATCCAAAGTTTGAAGAAAATTGCAATTGTGGATCTGAATAGTACGATTTGTCCTTAAGCGTGTATCAAGTTGTCCGATAGTTAATATCAATTGCATTACATAAAAGGCCGCTATAATAACCGAGGCCTTTAAACATCTCTCACTCTCTGCGTCCTCGGGGATGCAAAAATAGGCCCGATGGGCTCTCCTGCATGTAGTTAGAGGCTAGTAGAGGAGGCAAGAGCCAAGGTGGCTCGGTGGTTTGCGTGCTGAACTCGCAACCGAAAATGTGAGAGTTCTAATCCTACGATCGGATCAGCCTGCGTCAGCTACTGTGGAGTGTCCTTGGGCAATGAACTTTACTCCATTTGCCTCGGTAGTAAATAACCTTCTTCTGCTCCTGTGCCGTAAAACACCTAACAAAACAAAATCGTTAAATATCTATCTTTGGAATAACAACTGCATTATCGTTATACCATAGGCGTATTCCTCGTACATCGCATCTGAAGTGCGACAATTGAGCAGATGGTGCAACTCAGCCGCAGAAGGCCCACAGTCACACTTGACGGGGACATAAGACAGAAATTAAGTGCTTCAGCAACATGTGATTGAAGCAAAGACAGCTACTTGTCGTACAAAAGAGAGACAAAACTTGTTACCAGATCTACTTCCACTTGTAGTGGTACCAGAGGGACAAATTGTTTTAGGTTCTTCGTCAAGATTTGTTTTGTTGTCGGTAGTTGTAAATAAGCATTAGTACTCATCGAAAGAAAAAAAAAATTCAATAAATTTTACTAAAAAGCAATTAAATATTGTACAGTAACCTAGGTAGTTTCAGATGGTAAATGTTTGAAGTCAATTATCATCTCTGCACATATTGCAATCTGCAGAGACATTCGGTTCGGGATTCAGCTCCAAAAATGAAACACAAACATTTATGACATTATTTTATATCAAACCCCTTCCCTGTTGGTTTCACTGTATGCATGCAATTGATTACGATGAAGGCCCCGAAACATTTAAGAACATCTTATCAGCCTGCATGGTGACCTTTGCCATAAAAAAGTAGCAGCACCCTAAATGCCTTCTGCACACAAGTTCAATGGTTGCCAATGCAGCTTAGACTAAATATATGGAAATGTAAGAATGTATGCCCCAAAGTTCCAAAAATGCGGACAAATTCATTCACCTGCACACACTACATAATGACCATGACCAATTCAAAAGTGACATTGTTATTGTCAGCCTCCCTGAATCATGATCTATTAGTTAAGTCAGCAATTAAATTGAATAATTTGTGACCTATTCGCCTTTCACACTTACATTGCTGCGTGTTGCAATGAAATAAATTATAAAAGTATGATAATTATTGGTTGTGATGATAAATATTGCTTTGTACTATTCACATTACTGTCGACTGTATTGTAATTTAATGAATTATATTTTACTTTCAGTAGAAATATTGCCTATTTAGGCTTTAGTTGACATTAGAGTGGGAAAAGGCCTCTGACGTGTATAAATAAGGTCTTTCCACCTACCGTATTCACAGTATGTCATCTAAAAGAGTCTTGCTCTCTTCTTTGTATTTTTACCGCGGTATAAAAGTATAAATTGCAGCTTACCTGACATTGTTTACTACATGGTGACAAAGTTAACTGAACCTTGCGATGGGAGTAATCCTGACCCATTTTTCTAGACCGTGCTCTTGCACGCGCAAAGAGCATTATAAAGTCAACACATTTTTAAAATCATCAATTGAAATTTAAAGATCATTGTAAATAGTGCTAATACCTTTGATTTTGTTTTCATTGTATAGTTATATCGTATAATACTAAATAATGGCATGTGAAAAAGTGACCTTTACGCCTGAAATCATAATACTGGGTCAGTATTGTAAAATCCTCCTATGTGTGCAGAATACATAATAAATGGAAATAATATGTAGGGGCGTTTTCCCTGTCAAAGTAAATTTTATATATATATATATATATATATATATATATATATATATATATATATATATATATATATATATATATACACACACACACACACATACATACATACATACATACATACATACATACATACACGCACGCACGCACGCACACACACATACATACATACATACATACATACATACATACATACATACATACATACATACATACATACATACATACATACATACATACATAGGCGAATTTTGACGACGAATATTTCCTATATTTATAGTGTGCTAAATAGCTTTCGCGTACAGGTTGCAACCTATATCAAAATATTGATGTGAACAGAAAATTTGTTTTGTTTCCTTAATATAGAATTATTTATTCCGTTACTTTTGTCGATCCGAGTCTCATATTTCGTCGTATACATGATCAACAGTTAATTTACTTCGTGACTAAACCATCTTTTTATCATCGTCTGTCAATGTATGCATGTATGTATGTAAGTATCTATGCGTGCGTGCGTGTGTATGTATGTATGTATGTATGTTTATATGTATGTATGTATGTATGTATGCATGTATGTGTGTTGATGATCGGAAGAAATTAGTGCCTTCTGTAAAAATTAATCATACTTGACGCGTATGTAAGCAGACAGAATAAGATGTCATGTACTCAACTGGTCTTCACTCCGTCTAAGAATACAGTATGGTTGTAGAGGAAATATTGACTGGACTTGCATAGTTTCAGCGTTAGCTGTCCATTTTTAAAATATTTGTTTCGGTCTTTTTTTTCTGATTTTAAGAGAACTCGAATAACCTTAATACATCAACTGCTTTCCACAATGTATTGAGCACTAAGCTCTTGTGGTCATATTTACCGTAAGTAATTCACGAATATTCAGGGACTTAAAGTTGTGATAATTATACGTAATGTACTATGCATTTGACCTGGTACGTTTTTAAACACATTTAAATATATCTACATGCATAACTCCTAAAGTTAAGTGAAACATACGGCCACATTACTCAACAAGCAATATTTACTAATAGCAAGATATTTCATCCCTTGTTCAATTGATTCTGAATAAGCATGAAGCACACAATAAGCAACTGATTGACGACTTTGTCCAGTAACACTATGCAAGGACAATTTGGGCAAGAAATACAATAAGCCCTCTCTCTCTCTCTCTCATCCCCAAGCAAGACCTTTCAAGAAACAAAGGTTAAAGTCACATACATATGGGGACATGAATACAAACGTATTTTGAAGAAGTCAGCGGTTGAATGACCGCAAACTCTTGTAATATCCAATGCATACATTAAATGACCTCAAACTCTTGTAATATCCAATGCATACATTAAATGACCTCAAACTCTTGTAATATCCAATGCATACGTTGAATGACCTCAAACTCTTGTAATATCCAATGCATACGTTGAATGACCTCAAACTCTTGTAATATCCAATGCATACGTTGAATGACCTCAAACTCTTGTAATATCCAATGCATACGTTCAATGACCTCAAACTCTTGTAATATCCAATGCATACGTTCAATGACCTCAAACTCTTGTAATATCCAATGCATACGTTGAATGACCTCAAACTCTTATAATATCTAATGCATACCTTAAATTACCTAAAACTTTTGTAATATCCAATGCATACGTTAAATGACCTCAAACTCTTGTAATATCCAATGCATACGTTAAATGACCTCAAACTCTTGTAATATCCAATGCATACGTTAAATGACCTCAAACTCTTGTAATATCCAATGCATACGTTAAATGACCTCAAACTCTTGTAATATCCAATGCATACGTTGAATGACCTCAAACTCTTGTAATATCCAATGCATACATTAAATGACCTCAAACTCTTGTAATATCCAATGCATACATTAAATGACCTCAAACTCTTGTAATATCCAATGCATACGTTGAATGACCTCAAACTCTTGTAATATCCAATGCATACGTTGAATGACCTCAAACTCTTGTAATATCCAATGCATACGTTGAATGACCTCAAACTCTTGTAATATCCAATGCATACGTTCAATGACCTCAAACTCTTGTAATATCCAATGCATACGTTCAATGACCTCAAACTCTTGTAATATCCAATGCATACGTTGAATGACCTCAAACTCTTATAATATCTAATGCATACCTTAAATTACCTAAAACTTTTGTAATATCCAATGCATACGTTAAATGACCTCAAACTCTTGTAATATCCAATGCATACATTAAATGACCTCAAACTCTTGTAATATCCAATGCATACGTTGAATGACCTCAAACTCTTGTAATATCCAATGCATACGTTCAATGACCTCAAACTCTTGTAATATCCAATGCATACGTTCAATGACCTCAAACTCTTGTAATATCCAATGCATACGTTGAATGACCTCAAACTCTTGTAATATCCACGTTATTGATCATGAGTTATGCTAATGGTATGTTTTATTCTAGTCCGTGAATTAGTGGATTTTCCAAGAGAAATAATTTTGATAATTCACTAGAGTAAATCATCGTAAATATTTTTTCACTGTGACCAATAGACATCGATAACACTGTGACCCATAGACATCGATAACACTGTGACCACGAAATTTGATCAACTATTTTGTCACTTGATTGGTCTAGTGGTAAGCATGGCCACCTACCACGCAGGAGTATCCCACAGAGTGCCTATTTATTTTTATTTTCTTCACCTTTTTTATGTGCTTTCTTGTCTTGAATTAGGAAAGAGAATTATGTTATTACTGACATTTTCTGTGCGAATATACACAATACACAGCAGAACATAAATGGTAAACATGTGACATTATCGCTCGGGATACCGTAAGAAATATGCTACTTTAATATGTTATACATATTGCTAGCCAATACGTTTGAGCATATAATGAACAGAAAATTTGCTTGTTCTGAGTGAACAACGGATATATTTCATTTCGTGCATGAAAAACTCGCCACTCCTGTTTTCCACCCGCTCTATGAAATATATCCGTTATTCACTCAATAAAATATATCCGTTATTTACTCAATGAAATATATCCGTTATTCACTCGATACAAGCAAATATCCTCTATATACTTTTCTGTATTTATTTTAATATCTAAGTTCTATGCAAGAGGAGAGTATGAAAGACTAGTCATTAACTACTCAAAGTGGCCCTTAACTACTTTTCAATGGTACATGTTCACAAGTGCATTCTGAAAGTGTTTAGCTCACACATTACAACATCACGAAGCTCTCACAGTGTCATAAATATGAGATGTACTAGCATGTAACACACATCGATGCCTGAATATGCATATCCCTTACGGAAAATAGAGATAATGCACGTGCTTATGGACAAAAAAAGATAATACACGTGAAACATAGAGCATATCAGCATGTTGGGTCATATATTGTCGAGAATAGGGAAATATAACTCAAGTGTTAACCTGTTTCTCGTGTAAAATCACCGATGCCGACATGTGGAAGAGGATTTTCACACACGCGCGCGCGCGCACGCATATATATATATATATATATATATATATATATATATATATATATATATATATATATATATATATATGAGAGAGAGAGCGAGAGAGAGAGAGAGAGAGGACAGTAGCTCGAAATATTGCTGGTCTAAATACAATTTACAGCCATACAATGCATTTTTAATGTTTTATATGATCTTTAGTAATTTAAATAGGGCGTCTCACATCTTTGCATATGAGATATGAGTTTAATCCTTTCAAGGATTAGCTGCAAATTGTGGGATTCCACGTTTATATCCTAACTTGTTATGCAAGCCTTTGCTATTTTCTAGACGTCATAACCTAGTAATGACACAACATAAATGTACATTTAGCTGTCAAATACTAAACAGAATTTATTCATCTCCAAATTAGTCAATCCAGAAATATTTCTTCACTGAATAATATTGTCTCCCCCCCCCCCCCCAACTTTTATTTACGTTCTCCCTTTCATGAGATTTAATGTTCTGCACTGAAACGATGTTTTCTTATTAAATTTATCCTAATTTCTGTAACATTCCTGTGAACAGCAACGGTAAAGCTTGGATGTACTATGTTGTTTGACTTTAGAAAATAAATTCCTAAATAATGTCAACTCTTTCCCGTGTAAAGGAATGTCTAAAAATAGATACGTGAACGATGTAACATAGAAGAATTTTTTAAAAAACAACTGATTTCTGTACTGGAGACAGAAATACTTTTATCAGCTATAGTAACTGGGATTTTACGTGCGTTCAATGCATGTAAGCTGTTAAGAGAGATGGATTCATTGCAAATGATTCTCCTTCGCCATCAATAAAAACAGATACCTTCTCCCGTATTTTTCGCAGCCAAAACACATCGCGCATCTGTTAGGCAGGTCGTTGAACGCCTCTTGAAACAGAGAAGGGGCTTATGGTGTTTGTGAAACATAAAAAATAGAAAAAGTTCATATCATTCCACAAGAGCTTCTGGCAAATATAGACTGATGCTTACCTGCGTT
Organism: Margaritifera margaritifera; assembly: GCA_029931535.1. NCBI lineage: Eukaryota > Metazoa > Mollusca > Bivalvia > Unionida > Margaritiferidae > Margaritifera > Margaritifera margaritifera. The sequence continues at coordinate 920,017 of JAQPZY010001008.1, forward strand.
GTGGAAGGTGAGCCATTTCAAGAGGCTTTTACTTCATTTAAGTACTGCAAAACATATAATTTTCCTCTTTGTCATTTTATGTCTCTAGGCAAATCTACGTAGTCTGGAAAGGTTTCGATAGTACACAAGTCTTTTCTCCCTTGCGTATATGTATGTGCCTGTCAGACGGTAAGTAAATAGGAAACCAATGTCATATATGTATGTATGTATGTATGTATGTATGTATGTATGTATGTATGTATGTATGTATGTATGTATGTATGTATGTATGTATGTATGTATATATGTATGCATGCATGCATGCATGTATGTATGTATGTATGTATGTATGTATGTATGTATGTATGTATGTATGTATATATGTATGCATGCATGCATGCATGCATGTATGTATGTATGTATGTATGTATGTATGTATGTATGTATGTATGTATGTATGTATGTATGTATGTGTGTGTATGTATGTATGTATGTATGTATGTATGTATGTGTGTGTGTATGTATGTATGTATGTATGTATGTATGTATGTATGTATGTATGTATGTATGTATGTATGGACTTCTGTACTAATGACAAACAGACGGTAAGTAAATAGGAAACCAATGTCATATATGTATGTATGTATGTATGTATGTATCTATGTATGTATGTATGTATGTATGTATGTATGTATGTATGTATGTATGTATGCATGTATGTATGTATGTATGTATGTATGTATGTATGTATGTATGTGTGTGTATGTGTATGTATGTATGTATGTATGTATGTATGTATGTATGTATGTATGTATGTATGTATGTATGCGTGTATGTATGTATGTATGTATGTATGTATGTATGTATGTATGTATGTATGTATGTATGTATGTATGTATGTATGTGTGTGTGTGTATGTATGTATGTATGTATGTATGTATGTATGTATGTATGTATGTATGTATGTATGTATGGACTTCTGTACTAATGACAAACTGAAATACTGATATTAAATTACTTTTTCCTTTTCGCAAGGAAAGCTTCTTGAGATCGCTTCTGATGAAAACAAAGTTTCTTACATTTGATAAAATTCTGAGGTCATATGCTAAACTGTTGTTCATTTATCTCAGTGACAACAAATGGCAATTAGATAATTTTGTATTTTCAGGTCTGTAATTTATATGACCTTCTCCATACGACTTATTCAATTCCCAGAACTTTTTAATGGTTTCAATCTCTGGCAAATTGGGATGAGAAAGAGTAGAAACAGTAGAAGCTCGCCTCGTTATTTCAAACGATAACTTTCAAAAACTAGTTTACGATGGAAAATATATGGAATTTTTAATGACCAAATACTATAAATGTAATCTTTGTCATAGGTTTTCTAAATACTTCAGTTTACAAAATAAACACATGCGCATTTGCACACACACACACACACACACACACACACACACACACACACACACACATATATATATATATATATATATATATATATATATATATATATATATATATATATATATATATATGTATATATATATATATATATAAAGTTTTTGCGCAGCCTGATAGCTGTCAGCACAGACGAAATCTCTCAACTTTCCGATGCATTCGTAAGGATGTCTATATTTGTTTAAACGCCTTGTATTTCTACTCTATATATCTTGCACACCATATATACCAGTATACAACCTGCTTCTTTACTCTAAAAATGTCTTTGATATATCAAAGATTTGTTAGCGATTGTGTTTGTCGGTAGATGGAGTCAATGATCTGGCGTACTTAAACATCCTATTAAGACCCTGATAGCCGTATCTTTAGATTAAGTGTGCGTGGCATGTTTTCTTATCAAAGCTTAACTTTGCAATAAGTCTTTATGAGCACACAAACATATAAAGTAAATGGTATATTTAGCTGCTTTATACACGTTGGAGTAAAATGAGCAGCGGTTTAGCTGATCATGATAGGTTTAATACTATATATAATTCCACATATAAAGAGACCACCCGAATGACTTGACCAAATTTTAGTAACTGAATAGATTTTGAAAGTGAAAAATACCTATCTCGTGGATCATGGATTATATTACATAATTTCAACGACGTCCACCTACCATAATGTAGTCAGCGGAAGTACAATATTCAGTTTTCAAAAGCATAGTTTCGGTTATGGAGTTCTTTTATTACAGCATATCTAAGTTCTTTCCTTCCTCTTTCTCCTTTGCTGATAATACAAATTTGTGTTTTCAAACTGACGACTTTGAACATATACCAATACTAACTGTTTCAGCATCTGGAAAATGTGCTATGAAATAGAGAACTTTAAACTTTAAATTGGTGTCATTGGTTTTTCATTTATAAAAGCTGAAAAGAAAAATGACAAAGGTATAAGCGTAAAAGCTCTATAAATAATTTGATAGAAGTAATAATCTCTATAGACATGCATTTTTTAAAAATTTGCAAGTAAACCTAATTAAGAATACTGTTTTCTTTGTAAGTATGTGGGCTTAACTATATTTGACTGATTTGCATCATGAATGACTTTGTAGAATTTTCCTACCCTATTACACGCACCTGGAAGACATGGTGATTAGCGACAGCGAGCTATTTTTTTGGGTGATCGAATCCAAAATATGTCGACAATTCTTTGGATAAATTTCATTAAATAACATGCTTTAAAACTTTGGCGTGAATGAAAAATGGCTGAGATATTTCTCAAACCAGTCACTTAAGCAAGACAGGATATTCTTGATTAAAAACGTTAACATAAAAAATTACACTTCGTTTATTGAAGTCTTTAAACCATTGGTGTATTTTCCTATCGCGTGCATGTAGTTAGGATATACAGATATATTGAGAAATTAATGGAGAGAGAGAGAGAGAGAGAGAGAGAGAGAGAGAGAGAGAGATTTCCATTTTACTTAAAACAACATGTTTCTACTGATAAATGCCATTTTTATTGAAATAATGCGCTTCAACTGTCGTCAAATGATCTCACCTGTCTGTAGGAGTACTTAAGATTCGACTTAAGCGAACAAAATCGTACAATATTATATGAATGGAAACAATCAGATCGATATATAATGCAGAATTGTACAATATGATATGAATGGAAACAATTAGATCGATATATAATGCAGAATTGTACAATATGATATGAATGGAAACAATTAGATCAATATATAATGCAGAATTGTACAATATGATATGAATGGAAACAATTAGATCGATATATAATGAAGAATTGTACAATATGATATGAATGGAAACAATCAGATCGATATATAATGCAGAATTGTGCAATATGATATGAATGTAAACAATTAGATCGATATATAATGCAGAATTGTACAATATATGAATGGAAACAATCAGATCGATATATAATGAAGAATTGTTTGTCAAACAATTTACATAATATACTTTGGTAGTCTTTTAACTCTCTTTAATGATAGACTGAAACAATAAAATGACATATCTACGTACCCTGCGGTACTAAATGGTACTTTTTTTTAAAAAAATCTGACCATGATAGTTAATAATTGCATCATTTATACCACACAGACTCCATGATATTTTTATATGCAAAAACGGATGGCTGACAAAGCTAACCTCAGATATAAGTACTATTATATATATGACAGTGGTTAGAGTTATATATTTGCATCTGTCAAATTACCTCTTCCATTTCTACTTCAGACTTGTGAAACGATTGATGGTTCAACATCCAAGTCTGTCGCTTTCCGGTAATGCTACGTCTTACTTCAATAATAGAAAACAATCAACTATTCTACATTTAGTATACACACCCACACGCCCACGTATTTTGTGTGTGTGTGTTTCTAAAATAGGTTTCCTTTCTCTCCCTTCCTACAATATACTAAAGATTCCCACCCAAGAATGGATAATTCTGTAATCCAGTATCTTATAATTTTCCGCAATCAACAGGTAATATCACACTTTAATAACGTTCTTCTTATTTTATATTTGTACCATGGCCTTTAAACTTATCAGAAAGCCAATCTAAACACGATTATGCCAATAAAAATGTCCCGTCTTGCACAGAAGTCGTAAGTGACTCAATATATCTCATTAACTTCAAAGAAGGACTACACTGTTGGTATTCTGTTACAGGCAATCTTTATTGTGCAAAACCTAAACAACTCCACCGAAAATCCCTACTAAACATGATTGTTAAAAAGAAAATTACAGTTCCCGTATTGGTTACGGTACGGAAAGCCACGAAAACTTTGAAACGGCTCATTTATTGCAATGTATGCAAACAATTATTTTTTTCAAAAGGAAAATGGAAATCCCTCATTCAATAATTAGTACCTGTTATCTGGCTTTATCAATATATAAGACACCGTTATCTGTATTTGACCCCAGTTTTATGAGCGCCATTAACCATCACGTGATGCGTCAGCCATAACGATATTGAAAGGAACATTAGATACCGCACGTGTCGCGATCAAAACACTATCAGTCTTTTTGTTTACATTTTATTTTTGTTCGTTTTCTCTTAAAAATTTAACATGAATAACAATGGGAAATATGAAAAAGGAGGTAGTCCATGTTCCGTCAATGGATGTTGAAATAAGCGTCAATGGATGTTCAAATAAGCGTCAATGGATGTTCAAATAAGCGTCAATGGATGTTCAAATAAGCGTAAATCGATTTTCAAATAAGCGTCAATCGATGTTCAAATAAGCGTCAATCGATGTTCAAATAAGCGTCAATCGATGTTCAAATAAGAGTCAATCGATGTTCAAATAAGCGTCAATGGATGTTCAAATAAGCGTCAATCGATGTTCAAATAAGCGTCAATCGATGTTCAAATAAGCGTCGCAAACACAATTTTATGGACGAAATCAATGTGTGAAATATATGGACAGGTGCATGAAAATTGTACGTGTTTGGTTCCATTTAAATTTTAGTCTATGCCGTCAGATAGACATGCAAGATTTTCAATTCTTGGATTCCAGTCTTAGCAGATAAGTAGAAATTACTGATAATATGACTTCCAAAAGAAATAATTAGAGACTGTTGCCCGCTATATTTTAGAGAAAACTACCCCACTCTACATGTATTATTGATTATGCAGAAACATTTATTCAAAAGTCAAATAATCTCAAATCTCAAAAATAGAGGCGAGACTTAGGGCAATTATAAATCGCACAACAATGCCTTATATATGATAGTAATATCTATAGATAAGAAAACAAAATTACTAGTATTCAAAAGGCAACGCAACGCTAGAATTCAAATTATAAAATCTTATCCATCCTATAGCATACATCTGGCATCGACGTTTCTACAAAGATAGGCACAAATACTGCTAATGGACTAACTATGAGAGAGAGAGAGAGAGAGAGAGAAGATATCTCATGCTATCTAATTACCTATACTACTTTCCACCCTAATCATTTTTAAACTAAGCTCTTAAAGCATACATCGTCAAATACTATGACTATTATCTCTTGAATATTATAGTTTTTGTATTTCACTGTCTATTTCATAATACCATATTAGTTACGACACGAACAGCAAGGAGCGCTTAAGAACAGCTTATTAACTGCTACACATGCAAACCTTATCCCTTTTTTACTTCTTTCTTAAACTTTTCTTTTCACTTTCCTTTTACAAGTTATTCTTCTGCACAAAAATAATTAATTCCTTTTTCGGCATTTACAAAAGTCAAAATGTACCCCCCCCCCCCCAGCCCAAACTACCCCCCCCCCCCCCTTCCTGAATATATCAAGCTGTAGGTAAGATAGTGGGATGGTAGTCGACATCACTAGCATTGGAGAATTTTGTTTTTAAATGTTGGAGAACAATCCTCTAAAACAGAATTTCGGTTTTGAAAGAAAATGTATTCTTTAGGTTCTTAAACGTACATTTTGAAACAAATTATACCTTTCTTTCTATCTAAATTCCCAACTAGAATCCTTGTATCAATTTCTTCAAGTAAAAGAACTCATTGACTACAACACATGCAGACAATTCATTTACGCCTTTACAAGAGAAACTTCCTTCGTTCGATAGCCAGTAGGTGGAAAGATTCACCGATTGTCTCCTGTCTAAATGGATCATAGTATAGATAAGAATATGTTGAATGATCTACACAAAGTAGAATGGTGAAAAAGAAACAGTGATAGCGATCAATCATTCATCACAAAACTTTAGTCAAGAATTAAAATTCGTTCTGTTAATTTCCAAGCCTGAATTAGAAGCAAAAAGTGTTCAAAGAGAGGCAGACTTACTGTTGTCAAATGAACAAATGGAAAACTGATCATACAATCTATACTTTCCAACCTACTATGTTGCTACCTAGCTAGCTTATTACCCGCATTTTGGTACAATTACGATATCTTCAAAGACAATTACGTAAGCACTAAAATTTTGACTTTCTGAAACAGGTACATGTCTACTGAAAGACTAACACGGTATAAACTCTGTTGGGTTTGCACCGAGCAAACTAAGGTCGTAAATATCGTGCGCGATCAAGACATCCACAGCTGCGTGAACACGCACCTGATTTACAATCTTTGAAGTAAAGCAAGCGATACGAAAACAATGATTTATTGAGGAGCTTGCTCTTTGACAAACAGCCACACATATGTTTTGCAGATATGAGAGATCAAAGATAGGTTAAGAATATAAAGTTTGCAAAATTTTCTTCAGTTGAATGGTTGCCATACAATATTACTATAACAACAGTAGAAGTCATTTTTAACTTTAAAAGTAATTTTTAGATTTTAATTTGGTAAAAGAACCCTTGATTTTGACCATCATCAGATAGTCCCAGAAACATTAACCGCTACAGCAAATGTGTTGCCAAGTTCTACTGTTTTATTATTTCCACCTTATCTCCTTTTCTGTCGAGCTGCTGTCGTAATGTACATATTCAGAAATCTACTTTTGACAATTGTTTTCAATCACTTAATGTTAATAGTTTGTCCTATGTAAGGAATGTTGGTTTGTTGTTATGGGTTTAACGCCATTTTTCAGCACGTGATACATGGCGGAGGAAGAACCCAAGAAACCCCGGGAAGAACCACCGAACCAAGGGAAGTTACTGGCAAACTTTCTCGGATACCCACGTTGGCTGGACCCACGCGGACAAAGGTGAGATGTCAGTAATTTGTAAAGGCGAGCGCCTTAGACCACTCGGCCACCAGGGGTCCCGTTGTAAGGAATGTAATATAAATTTTTTAATATTCCGTTGTAATATTCACCCACGTCATGACAACTGTGTATATGTATCCTCTATGTAGTTAATGCAAGAAGGGTGTATAACAGGTATATTTATGTTCACATATTTCTTTCCCTATACGAGATTGATATATACATGTATACATATTTATGTTGGTCCTGAAGATGAGAAAACGTCTAATTTTAGAGACTCAGTAATAATTAATTTATTTTACTATATGTTTATTCTTATTTAAATGTCTGTAACAAAATCATAGCATTTGTATAAATCGATAGTTCAGACAGTAAAAGAGATATTTTCTATTAAATATTTGATGTAATAGACTTATGAAAGGAATTAGTAAACTCTGTCAATGATATTTATATGACATAGATTTGAAAGTGTTAATGTTTGAGTCTTTTACAAAATTTAATTCCGTCTACATACTTAAATATCTATAACACGAAAACAAACCGCTGCTTCAAAAGTCCATTATACAGTTAATTAAGCATATATATATATATATATATATATACAAACGTTTGTGTGAATATATTATAAGATGACAGCGAAATCATTGTTCAGTAATTTTTTGAACAAATTTAAAAATGAAAGAAATCTATATTTTTTTTTCTTTGTTTTTGAGTTATGATCGATTATTCTCGTCATTTTATAGCTCTTTAGAAAATGTATACTTTTATATATTTATCAGATGAAAGAAAAGTTTAAAATACAAAAATGTTTAAAACCTCAAGTTGGCCACAATTTTTACTAAACATATGGTATGTATGTATATATATATATATATATATATATATATATATATATATATATATATATATATATGTATGTATGTATGTATGTATGTGGTTTTTAGGGCACGTCAGCACAATGCTGGCTATAATATAGTGTGGATTAAAGGTTTTGTTTTACAAATAAATATACAAATTTATAAATATATGATACCAAACTATGACATTTTTGATATTTCAACCAACTATCAAATCTTATAGGAAAAACAAAATTCGAAGATATTTACCAAACTTCTCAGTAAATATTAGTAAGAACCATTCACCGCTTACACCCTTTGTGTTCTATGAAACCTTACTTATCTTGACAATTCCTTCAAAAGGAGAAAATAGTTTTAGGTAACGGAAGTATATGCAGCAATCCTGTAAGAATAAATGCTTTCGGCTGATAGAGCTACGGAACAAAGTGTATATTTTTATATCCTCTACGATATGAAAAAGTGTTTTCTGCCCCTTTGGATACACCATTCATGTCAAAACGATTTATCTTTTTGCATCAAGTATTGGATATGTGTAGTTATTTTAAATTAGGTGCATGGACCATATTTTAATAACGCAGAAATAAAAAAGACACTTGCAAGCAGCGAGCTTTTTAATGACACAGAAATAGAAAAGACAGGTGAAACTGCGAGTTTTTAATGACACATAAATAGAAAAGACACGTGCAAACAGCGAGCATTTTAATGACACAGAAATAGAAAAGACACGTGCAAACAGCGAGCTTTTTAATGACACAGAAATAGAAAAGACTGTTACAAAAAGCGGGCTTCTTATGCTTCTTTTCATGTTAGCATGTATTCAGTGAGCCATAATTTGATAAACATTGAGTTCTTTTCATCTTTAGCTAGAACATCAGAAATCACGTTAATTTTTATGTAATGGTATGTTTGTATGATGGCAAAATTTTAGAAAGGACAATATTTGTGTCGGTCGTGCTATGGCCTTCTTCATACCGCATGTGTGTCCTTGCGTTCTAACTTGATTTAAACTTTTTATTCAAAAAAACAAAACAGAATACATAAATATCAAGGCAAATCTCTTTTGAATATGGGAAATCCGTTCCTAAAATCTGTTTTGTTTTGTTTTCTTTTTGTCCTCTCTTTTTTTTTTCTCTTCTTACCAATATACAAATAACATGTCTCTGTTAAACTTGGAGTAAGTGGTAGGAGGGAGGATCGAATCTATATAATTGTAGTTGTGCTTTCTGTCATAAACGCCAAAATCATCTTTTTTTTTTTTAGGTGTTTTTCTAGGTGTGCTTTTTTTCGGGAATTTGTCATGATCAACACTTGATCGATAGTGAAAATATTCATCTCTATATACGTTCCTTAAATATTATTGTACATTTGATTGTTAATAAATATGTACTCTTGTACGTCCTGCTATATAACACGCCTATAAAAATTGGAAATGAGTCAAAAAGACAAAAGTTACTTTTTCTCAGCTTAAATCAGCAAAAAAGACACTGTTTATTTGGATACCTTTTGTAGAGGAATGGCGTTTGGTTTGGTCCAAAATTGTGCTGATCTTACGACTGTACTTGGCAGGATAAACTAATATCCAATGTTAAAGTGGACGTAAAGAAAGCATATTAAGTCCGGCCGGATGTATTAATCCGACTAAAGCGGTGTTTTGAGAGTTTTAGATACCGCTCTGCAAGCACGTGAGATGCGTAAAAAAAACATGTACAACAGTCTTGAGGACCCAAAGTCTGACAATGTCCAAAGACAAGACTTTTGTTGCCAAACACCATGTTGCATGTGATACTTCATATGTATTCAATATTTAAGACCACGGATAAATGTGCTCAAAGACAGGTTGGTCTCTTAATTGAGCCGTTACGAATATAGAAAACTTAAAACTCCATGAAAATATCCCACAATACCGTATCTACATCAAACTTGAAACTACTGAAGTATTTCATAGCTACAGAGACTGATGTAGGAGAGATTGATGGCGCAGACGTACTATTGGACCACGCCAGCGGCAATATAGTAATCAAAATTAAACCTGACACCAGCATACATTCACCCCCAATGTCTTGTTTTTTTAATCAGAATGCTGTTGATGATTCGACAGCATTCCCGCAGATGTGCAACTTATCCTCCACCATTCTTCAAGTGAAACTCTTAAATTACCCCTACTCAATAATGCAGTTTGCAAAATACGGCCTTCTTTGCCTGGCTTTCAATTGATAGAGCCAAGTGTGAAACTGAGATCTGATCTTGAGGCTGAATATAGACTGGCACAAGGATATCGTTTTGACCTTATCTGACCCATCTGGTGAAAACTTGAACCCCGTCGATCCGAAAAAAGCCAATTAACATAATGACAATGTAAGATGATTAAAGCTGCTGAATTTCACATGTAAAAGCAATATTGAATGACTTAAATAACATATCTATTTCAAGTCAGGGGAGCAACACATAGATAAGGAGAGTAAAGGTTAGTTCCGATAGATAGATAGATCGAAAGACAGACAGACAGACAGATATATATATCTGCAAGTTGTTGACATTTTGTAAGAACAACGAAAGATTGTAATTTTTCCGTTATAGAAGACTGCCGTTACTTTGGGGAAATTACTCACGGATTTTGTTTAACAGTAACAGTTCGAATTATTTTTTCAACACCAAATGACTTTGAGCCTCAATAAGATCTTGCTTTTAATGTAATATTCCATATAGAACATATGTTTTTATTCAACATATCCTCATGTTTTGAAGATCTGTCTTCCATGGGATGTGGGCATAAACAATGATATGCTGGCATAAACAATGATAAACTTCATTAAATTACTATTTTTTGGCTTCGGTGTTTTGTGTGTTTGTTTACTTTTTTAATTTTATCTTCGTCTCACTGTGTGAGAAAAATTATGTAGGACAGTATTAGCTTTTTTTTATTTAGCTCAATTTGCTTTCATTTTTACTCTTTTTTATTGAGCTTTGTCCAATATCGTCTTCTGATAAGGATTTCACACGGAAGATTCCTTTTTATTTGGTCTTATATAACATATATTTCTAAAACATTTAACTATTTTACAAAATTATTTAATTGCCATGATGGCATGTGGATTTTCTATCTAGGTTGTGCTGATTATTTTTCAAGGATTTATTTTCAGAGCATGATTTACATTCAATGTAAATGATACACATTCCATTGCATCTTACTGAATAAATCTAAGTTTTCTAAAAATAAAAATGTAAAGGAAGGATTTAATTTTATGTAGCCGGAATGGAGGTTAGAGCGGAGGCACGTTATGTTTGCAGCTGGAGAACCGCCGAACACAAAAGTTCGAATTTTCTGCCTGTATATAGGTTTGAGCATACACTATTACCTGCAGTTGTTTTTATCTAACAGTGCGAAAATACACTGATAAATATGACTCAACTACAAAGGCGGTGACGTTCACTGTTTGCAAAGGGAGATATATTTCTCCAACGTTTTGCCAGGACTTTATAATCTTTAGCACGATGGTATTCTAATTCAGAATTCATATAATGTGAATATTCGTTGTCAGCAAAAGACTCCTATTATTAGAAAAAGACTATAATTAATAGATATTCTTCAAAAAAGAACAATGCTGAAACATACGGTAAAACGGCATTTACCTGAATGACAATTTATTGTTAAAATCGCGTACAAGGGGCTACAAATAATATCTTTATGGTTCTCGAAAAATATTTTATTCATTTATTTATTTTGTTGCCTACGGCACTGCCTAATTGAAGAAAAGAACTTGCTTTTGTGAGTCTCGTTAGTAATACGATCTAACCCTGCTTGATATACAAGTTTTATGGTACACTGTATGACTCAAGAGTCAGTCTTCTCCTACCAATTTATTCATTCAAGATTTTCTCTACAGAAGCACCCTTGATGCATATTTACCTTAGACATTATCTATTCCAATTTCTTTACAGACACACTTTATATAAACATGAACTTGAAACTCTACCACATTGTTTGATCAGTAATTTAATGTTTTAAATTGCGCGACGCGTATCTATTACCAATTCAAAATGGATGATCTCAAGGGGGAAAAATACCCTGCTTTCATGAGTTTTCCTTTGATCTTCGGGTTGTATTATTTATACAGCAGTAATCTAATGACAAATAATGCGGATTCCTTTTTATTAGCTGAAACTTCTATTGAAAAGTGTCGTCGCGGACATGGCCCTGTCGATCAGCGATGCACTTGTATAAGATGCAATATCTGCCCGAAAAGATATTCTAGCTGGAAGCGGGGAAATGTTTCCTCAATAAACATCACTAGGCCATTTCCGTCAAGTCGAGAAATAACATTGGATGTAGCTGTAGGAATACACATAAATGTGATGGGTTTGGTGATTTCGCCTTTGTTTTAGTGCACCACGTATGTTGTGACAGAAACGACCGACAATATTATGATTTTGACTTTGTCTCCTTCTGCCGCTATATTGTGCCATGTGAACAAAAGGAGTTCTGAATATAGTTCTCAATGGTGGCGAATTACATCTGACGTTTCTTATTCGACCTGACGGAAAAGGCAGAGGATGGTCCGATTGAGGTTTCCTTTCCATATCAATAATTTGCGCTAAAATATTTGAAAATGATACGGTACCAGTTTCCAAAGCCAGCCCTGCTATGCAATGGACACCTGCTATATAAGGCATCGTGGAGAACTCCATTTCTTGATTGTTATATCGTATATGGCCTCTTTGGAAATGATATATGTTCATATTAAACAACTATCTGTGATCATTTCAGTGTTCATTACAGTCAGGAACTGCATAACAGACCATGTTCACAAAGAAACACAATGAACTACTTTTATATACTTTTGTGTGAAATATAGAAACTTACTGGCGAAATAATTTTCATATTTTTTTCATTCCTATATTTTCACATGTGAAAAATATAGTCTTATATTTTCACATGTGAAAATATAAGATTTCCCATCATGTCATGCGACGCTTGATTGTGTGTGCCTACAGAAGTTATACCTGCAGCAACAAAAACAAGCATTTTGTGAGCTAGAACAAATAAATAGAAACTGCATTACATTTCAGACATGGAAATTAATATTTTTTGGACGAAATTTGAGTCGACGCCCTTCGCGTCTCTATGAAGTTATTCCCGCTTACTTCCTTGACTACAATGATAAACCCGCTGTGATGCATTGATGAATCGGACTTGCTTTGTGGTCAAATATGATAAAATAGTTTACAAAATTTCAAAAATAGAATTTACTGCGACAGATTAGGTCAACCCAATCATACTGATATCTTAAGTCACTGATATTTATATGACCAGCGTTGAAAGTGAGGTGAATTTACAAAAAAAGGGGAGGGTGGGCGGTGGAGTGTGCTGCTGAATAGTGAGTTTAATCTTCTAAGCTTCGATTCTGGAGAAACTTTGGTATATAATAAAAAGAAAATTTTCTTTTCCTGTGTCAATACCGGATATATTTCATCGTGTGGTACCAAAAATGGTATATTTTAACTCGTGGCTTCGCCACTCGTTAAAATATCACGTTTTTTGTACCACACGATGAAATATATCCGGTATTAGCACAGGAAAAGAAAATATTTTCTATATATTTTCACATTACAAAACTAAAAATATAAGTGCTAAAGAAGATCTTTGCACAAAAGATAATATTTAGAATTATCTCACCTTTATTTCTTTAGAATCAGAAATTTACTAACTTTTGGACCATTGAATATAAAGTTATCACTGATTTTCAAGTGACTGAGTCAAGTTTTAATAAAATAATGTAAAATAAAACCAAGTTTTTAAATGTTGAACATCATTCTAATTTTAAAAAGCAGGATAATACCAACTGTATTCACACATTCCATTCAAATGACTTAGTGACCATACACCTAGTAAACCAAGATGAAAGATCTGTGTTAACCTTTTTGCGTATGTCCGTCGCATGTCCACGCTGTAAAGCGAGCTCTGTCTTTAAAGTTTCTTTTTTTTTTCTTTCTTTCTTTTGAATAGAACCTGAGATGCATATTATCCGAATTTAGATTGGTAATAGAGACACGGTTTATAAACCTTGCTTTACGGAACAGAACATGTATTCTATTCCAAAATTTGAAACATACAACTTTCAGAAGATTTATATCACCGATAAATAGTGTAGTATACACAGTGCAACCTGGCTTATGCAGCCATGCTTATGAACCTTGCTTTACCATGTGTAAGGTCTCTAACAAACAAGAATGGGAGTATTGGATGTAAATATCACTTCATCCACAAACACTAGCTGCTGCTGATGATAAAACATTTTATAATAACAACATCGCCAGTTCTCTTGTATGCTCTGTATTCGCTTGCCTCATTTCATTACATGCAGATCCCCCACAAATTGGCTCTATAATACTTGCCCGACAAAAAAGGATAAAATTTCTACCGATTTCTAATAAAAGACAGACCAAAAGGACCAGTTTAATTTTTTTAAAAGTTGAAATCAAATGAAGAAGAAGAATATGTACTTAGAAGGGAAAGTCCTGACTATGCAAACAGTAACGCTTAGTACAGCAATACAAAAAAGAAAGAGAGAAAGAACCAGGTAGATGTGGCAAGAGCAATAAAGACAGAAATACTGACGTTAAGTGCTATCGAGAAGAGTGTGCTAAGGACAGAAAGAAAAAAAAACTGTATTATCGTGTTTTCCAGTGTAGAACACAGGTGGAGAACATCTGTATCTTTCATCAAGTGACTGCTGTCTTTCATCAAAGAGCCTAGTGCACACAAACCAGAAAAACTCCCCGATTTCCAACATCACATAAGCATTCTTTAATAATAATCAGCATAAACAATAATTGCGACACATTTACGTCCTAATATTAGCAGCGGATGAAGTTAGTCTCCCGCAAACATGACGTTTTGCACTGAACTACCTGTCTACATGTACAGTTTCTACAGTTCGGTTTCGAGTCGTAAAGGCCTTTGTTGCAATTATTATTTTCTTTTTATTCATATTTTCGTTGCTATTCATGAAAGGAAATTCAATTCCAGATCAAATTTGGATTGAGAACTGTATCATTATTTTTGCCTGTCTCGTTTAATCTTATGTATAAGAGTGGACTTTGTCTTTTTACCTGTTTACATTTGTATCGTTACTGAATCTATCTACAGTATACAGTTCGTAGGCTGCCTATTACCGTTACCTTAGCCTGTCTCAACAGCTGTTCTTTGAACGCTGATGTGCGTTTAAACGTCATTTAAAGTTTACACTGAAATGAAGGTTAAACCAGTATTCACAATAGGCCATTTTAACTTCGTTCCTCGTGATTCGTTCAAGAATGTGAGAAAAATAATCCTTCAGTACGCATAGGAGTTGGATGTGAAAATTCCACCATCGGGATCATAATTTGTCGTCAGGACCTCGTGTCTAAAAGAAAGGTCTGACCCTCAGGTAGAATTTTCCTATCCTACACCGATGCACATAAGAACGATTCTAATCTCGGCTACAGAGCACGAGAAGGTCATGGTACGATGACAAACGCTCACATACAATCGTCTATGCCAACGAAACTTTTAGAAGTTTGTCATCCTGTATTCCTCACGGATCTAATAAAATTCAAAAGGATCAAAATGTACTAGTATTAATTCTTGTGAAATATCTTATTTTCACGAACTGGTGCCTTTGTTCTATATGTGGAACTATTAGACACTACAAGCATTGACACGTACAATACCCAAATATTATCTTGATACAGTAAATGCGGCGTGTCAAATTTTCACAAAATACATTATTAAAGAAAACGAAGAGACAGAAAGGTGTTTTAGTGCATCGTCTGTATCTGTAATTGACATTGTCATCTTAGCAGAGCGTATATCGAGATGCTAAGTTTGATGTCGTAAATTGGCTGACATGTGACTACTCCAAGTCAAAGTATTCTTATAGGGCATGGTAATATCATTTATTCTCATAGTACACCATTTAAATATCGTTCCACCGACTTGCTTTGAATATATTTGTCACGTTATGCATACATTTGGTATTGTATGAATACACTAATATTTCTAGATGAAGAGTAATTCTAAATAAATCAATTCCAAATGTTATCTCGTTTTACCTGTGGACACATAGGGTTATTAGATCAAGGCCTGGAAGTCACAAAACTCTTGAGACTGAGTTTGATTTGATTTCAACTAATATATACAAATGACATTACTTTTGAAAGCTCGTTTCTGATTTGCTGATTATTAAAAAATAATCTCAGGCTCAGAATCGACATTCGGAACAACCTCGACTTTTTCTGCAGGGTAAAATTATGCCTCTGATGTATGTCGACCCAGTAATTTACAGAAAAATCATACATTTTGTTCGCCGGAAATTTCTCCGAAAAACAGAAACCACAATGTATCAGGACCACCTTGGCTATTTTTGTATTTTCATTGACTGTAGGATTGACCGAGATGTTACGAATGAAAAAAATAGTTCGATCAGTTGTATCTCCTCGGACAACCCTTCTTTAGTAAATGGTCCCAATGGGAACTCTCCAAATACTTTCGAATTATGATCCGCAGGATTTACCTCGAAGTTGCGAGTGCAGAATCGGATGAAGAAGGAAAGGTCTACATCATAATTAAAATATTGGCCTTGATACAGCTCTAACAGCACATATAAATAAAGAAACGAAAGAAGTGTGTGGAACAAAATGTTATAAACATTTAATGGATATATAACAAGAACGTTTCTTTGGTATGTGCAGTTGGGTATACTAAGGACTGGGATTTTTTTTTAAATAGACAAAACTGACGTGTAAGTAATTCTTCTTATTTGTTGTTATTGTTCCTGTTTTAAATAATTAATGTAAAGGAAAAAGGATTTTGTCAATGCTTATTTTGTCTTTTACCCCTACCCAATTGATTCTGTATACATGCGAAAGAAGCTTAAATTAGTTTAACAGTGAAATTTCCTTGTTTCCCTCCCACGTTAATTCTATACATGAACATTAAAAGGAAGTTGAACACTTTCTTATTCTGAGAAGCAAGTTCCTTGTGGGTGGTATAGCTCATGAGGTTATGTCCGTACCGATCTCGCGAGAAAAGACGAGTCATTGAATAAAAGCAAAACTGCGCCTCATGATTATTAACCACTTCTTTCATCTACGTTTAGTAAGCAATTGTGCAATAGGAGAGGATTTTGTTGAAGATCTTTTAACTGCTATAGACAACGTTATCTGTATTTGACCCCAGTTTCATGAGCGCAGCCATTAACCAATCACGTGATGTGTCAGCCATGACGATATTGAAAGGAACATTAGATACCCCACGTGCCGCAATCAAAACAATGTCAGTCTTTTTGATTACAATTTATCTTTGCTAGTTTTATCTTAAAAACTGACATGGATAGCGATGGAAAATATAACAAAGGTGGAGGTAGTTCATGTTTCGTCAATGGATGTTCAAATAAGCGTCGCAAACACAATTTTATGGAAGAAATCAATGTGAGAAATACACAGACATGTACGTGAAGACTGTGCGTACTTTCCATTTAAATTTCAGTCTATGCCGTCAGATAGACATGCAAGATTTTCAATTCCTGGATTCCAGTCTTTGCAGATAAGTTGAAATCACTGATAATATGACTTCCAAAAGAAATAATAAAAGACTCTTGCCCGGAATCTTTCAGAGAAAACTACCCCACACTACATGTATTAATGATTGTGCAGAAACATTTCAAAGGTCAACTAATCTCAAATCTCAAAGTAGAGGTGAGACTTACGGCAATTATAAATCGCACAACACTGCCAAATGTATGATAGGAATATCTCCGCATAGGCAAATTATGTTTATTTGAAAGGCATTTGGTGGGCGGGCAGGTGATAAATTCATACTTGAAAAAAGGTGATTTTATGTTTATATTCTAGGCCTTAAGAAACTCATGTTGTTTTCTTATGAGTTAATGTTTTTTTCACTTGACTAAAGGTGAAACTTGAACTGACACATTCAATAACTAAATTTTATTTTCCGAAATATGTAATTGATATAAATGACACATTCATTAACATCATAATATGATTAAGAACTCAGAACCAACATAAAACTATAATTATATAAATTTATAGTCACATGTTTTGACAGTCTTATTGAACTATAAGCGATCTTCAATTTCATCAACTATGTGTGATATCATTTTCCATGCATAAAATGTACTGAGGCTTGTAACATGGCCATTTACATAATTACAGCATACTTTACATTCACAAACTTGTGGTCATGTGCACTAAGCCATACAAGAAGTTTGCATTTCGTAAGACCAGTGCAAAACAGTGTATTTGCATATAGAACCCTCTAATCCCTTTCTTCTAAATAATCAGACTGTCATGGCCACGCTTTTGGACATAATATTTCTTGTTTGCAAAAAGTTCATCCAGTGTGGTCCACTTGGTAGGTATTGGACTTTTAAATTTCAAGCAGCGTGTCTTCATTTAAAATTCCATCTGGGATCACTGATAACTAGTTTTCCTGCACAGAAACACGCATTCCTTTTTCAATAACAGCAAAATTCATTATAATTTAAATCTTGTTTTGCTGCCACTTCACTTTGAAGTCCGTGGTTTGTGAATTTTTTTCTCCCTACAAATCTGGAAGGTAAATGTTCTCTTATAAAAAGTGTACAATCAGTGGAATCCTTTATGGGTATTTTACGCAGCGATTTGCTTTGTTTACAATCTATTTCACTAGTGGTATTGCGGACACTACTGTTTCGCACCTAGCCAGCAAGATCAGTACAACGGGCGATAATATGACAACCGTGTCTTTAGAATAGATGCGTCACGGGATTAAAAATGTATTCGGCTGTAACAAATTATACCATATTCCTATGGCAGAACCCCTGATCTAAATCATGATGGATAGGTCAGTAATTTTCGGTATCGCGTTTCGTTCTTACAAACTCTATATTAACCTCAGATTTATAAATGTCATTACGGACAAGGCAATTGTTGTGTTTTCTTTAAATTACTCTGAGCTCACATAAATTTGCTGCTTTGATATAATGTACTGTGACATTTACGTTCTGCGCATAAAAGTATCAGTGTCAAAGGTTGTATCCTCCTCTCACATTACCATTAGTTTAAAACTGTTAGCATATGTACATTAGTTTGTAGATGGGCTCTATTTACATCATTATTTTACTTACAATACGGCGTGAACTGAACTCTTAAATTCTGTAAGTTTCTGTCGAAAAATAACACGTATTTTCGAATACCCTTTATTCTAGTAACGAACTTAGGATTACGTTGGCACCAAACAAAACAGCATCAACTTGTCTTCTTACGTACGTTCAAGCAGATACAAATATACACAAGCATATATATATCGGGGAAGGTAGATAGATCGATAGACATATATATATATATATATATATATATATATATATATATATATATATATATATATATATATATATATATATATATATATATATATATATGTGTGTGTGTGTGTGTGTGTGTGTGTGTGTGTGTTGTTCGTCCCTTCGAGTTCGAAGATGACTATGACATCACTAACTGGTTTGATTTCTGTAAGTACGTGAGTGGCTGATCAGGCCAATTTGTGCTCTGAATTGTCTGTGGCACACTTGACAGGAAATGCCACTTGAGCTTGTTTGGTCAATAGAGGATGTGCTGCAGTTCTGAGATTTTCGCTGCTCACCCTTCTGCACTACCTCTGCAGTTCTCCTCCGTTCAAAGTCTGTAGTTCCAGTATGGATGAGACTCCGCCAGGTGGAACGATCCTGTGAGATCTTCCCAAGACTCAGGGTCAGTGTTAAATTGTTTCAATGATGACTTGAGGGAATCATTTAAGCGTTTCTTCTGACCTCCCTGATATCGATTTCCCTCTTTCAGCTCGCCGTAGAAGATCCTTTTTGGTAGTCGCTCGTCTGACATCATGGTGACGTGACCTGCCCATCTCAACTGTGATTTCATCAGCAGAGTGTAGATGCTTTGAATGCCTGGCCGTGTGAGAACCTCATTGTCTGGGACCCTGTCCTGACATCTTATCCTCATCAGGTTCCTCAGGCAGGCCATGTGAAAATGGTTCAGCTTCTTGGCATAGTGTCTGTACAACGTCCAGGTTTCACAAGCATAAAGCAGGGTCGGCAATACAATGGCTTTGTAGACCTTAAGTTTTGTTTGTAGACTGATGTTTCTGCGCTACCACATATTTGCACGTAGTCTGACAAAGGCCACACTTGTTTTAGAAATTCTGGCGTTGGTTTCATCATCGATGTGGACTGCAATTGACAGTGTGCTGCCGAGATAGGTGGACTTGTCCACTACCACCAGGGTTTGACTATTACTGTGATGGTAGGCTCTACCTAAGGCTTTCCTGATGCAGATTGGTGCATCATCTCTGTTTTCTTGATACTGATTATGAGACTGAAATTGTCACAAGCTGAAGAGAAATGGTCCATACTGTGTTGCATGTCAAACTCAAGATTTGGCATTCAAGGAACAGTCGTCAGCAAACAGGAGATCACGAACAGTCACTTCCTGTAACTTCGTCTTCGCCTGTATTCTTCTCAGATTGAACAGCTTTCCGTCAGTCTGGTATCCCAATGTCATACCCACAGAGGGCATCAGTAAGCATAGCAGAGAACATAATACTGAAGAGGATTGGGGCCAACACAGAGTCTTGCTTGACTCTTTTGGTGACTGGGAATGGTTCAGATGACTCACCGCCATCCACAACACGAGCGAGCATGCCATCATGGAATTGCCGAACCATCACGACGAATTTCTCTGGGCAACCACATTTTGCCATGATCTTCCAAAGGCTACCACGGCTGACTGTTTCAAAGGCTTTTGTCAGGTCGATGAATGTCGTGCACAGATTGGAGTTCTGTTCCTGGCATTTCTCCTGGAGTTGACGAGCTGTAAACATATATGTGGTTACTCGTCCCTTCCTGAAGCCGTACTGACTCTGGCAGGAGCCCTTGAGCGATGTGATGCACAAGACGATTCAGCAGAATTCTGCAAGGAATTTGCCGGTTATTGACAGCAAGGTGATGCCACGATGGTTGTCGCATGATTGTATGTTGCCTTTCTCCTTGTGTATATATATATATATATATATATATATATATATATATATATATATATATATATATATATATATATATATATATTATAATAATGTAGATGGTGTTCCAGTTGAACAGTTGAAAAAATGCTTTTCTATTGAGAATCTGAATTTATATTTTTATATTTTAAGGATTTTACCCTTTGTTGCCTTTATTTTTGTTTGGAATGCCTGTTTTCTTGCTTGGATACCTAAACTTATTTGTCACTATATAGCCAGGACTGACGCTGGAGCGTCCACTTTATTAGATTGGTATTTTACATACGGGTATTTTGGGGCAGTTTTTAATTTAAGAAGTATAAGAGTACTTCTTTGTTAGATTGTCTTTCTTACCTTCATACAGAAAGTTTTACCATAATAGCAGAATGGTGTATCAGGCATGTTCTGTGTAAATAGAATGGTGTGCCCGACAATATTGGACTGTCTTTCTCAACTTGATACAACATAAAATTATGTTGTAATAGAAGGTTAGTGTACCCGTCTCAAACGAAATATTAACAAAAACAGTGTACACAACACAAATCGGGTAACTTACAGTTATATTTCTTTAACAAAACGAATATGACTAATCACATTGGACCAAATGTTTTCAGACATATTCGTGTCTTTAAAGAATGTATCATAAGTAAACAGATTTCGGCATTCTTCTGCTACCATCGTATTCAACTACTGAAATAGCGTCGACCAGTCTCTAAAATAAATATCAGAGTCGACGTCTTACATTGTAGGACTGCCCCTGAGCAAGTCCCAAAATACCCCGTTTACATTATCTAATTAGGTCCCGACCTAAGTGCGGACCTTTATTAGGTCTGGACTTTTCTGATATGTAAACAGAGCCAATGTTTCCCCTTCGTTCAACTTCAACAGTCCTCCAGAAGGCGAATACCTGTGCGATGTTTGTGACAGTTTGATATTTGTATTCAGGCTATTTGACATGACATTTTTCCAGTAATGCGTCTGTAGTACAAATACTTAAAGTTGTTGGGTCAACGACTATTTTGCTTGGTTTAACCCGCCTACCGCATACATTCGTGACACAGCCTTATGTTATGACACAACATACAAATCAAAGGGTATACCGTAGTTCCTGGTATTATTGAAGTTTGTAAACGTGTATTCTAGCATGATGAGACGCATGGAACCAGGCAATGCAGGCCCTTTGAGAATTTTCTTTAAGAAAAGTAACGAAAACAATGTACATCTCTAACTTAAGTTTTTAAATGCACTATACGTTTAATAGGACATATTATTTTACTGAAGAACTAAGTACATTTGACTTTCATAAGAAAAAAGTAAACATACTAGCTTTAATTTCTGCGAAGAAGAATAACGGATTGTCGCCCGTGGCTTGTAACGATGGCTTCCACCTCGAAAAGCAGGTATTGCTGTGCGTGCATCTTGCGTCCTTGATTAGAAGTAATTCTCTCTTTCACATCCAGCATGTAAAATACATACATATAATAACTAGATCATATATATTTACTAATGAATTCACGCTAGTGCTATATCACTGTACACTTTATTTGTTAATATAGAAAAGCAGTACACGTACGTAGAAACAACATATAACAAATGAACCCCTAACAGCTTCTTATTATCCCGTGCTGTCTGACCCGACTAAGGCCTAGTCGGGGGAATGATTGAATAGGGTAACTGGTATTTCTTTCTAAGTTTTCGTTTTAGAATTACTAATCAGGTTGTTAGTTACCAACATAAAAAGTGCATTAATAATTTTTAGTGGAATTGAACAATGCAGTATCGTCATTGGTGTATATGACCGTCTTTCTGAAGCTACTGCGATATATGTTGCTTACTGAAAAGAAATATAGCATACCAACGCAAACACTGTGCAATAGTCGCTGCCACAATATGAGAACAAAAGTTTCTTCCCGATATTCAAAGTGTTTATAGTCTAGAGCATCGGCCTGAAACAGGTTGCCATGAATTCGCTGAGTGTGTTTGAGTCCGTCCATATATTAAAATTGTATCAGTCTTTGACTGACAAATAGAGTTCCAGAAATCACAACAACAACATTTCCTGGCCTAGAGATCGTCAAACTATGAGCTTAATAATGCCATAAGTTTTTGTATAACTCAACATACGCTCTTCTATTCTTGACAACAAACATGTATCTGAAGAATGTTTTTTTTCAGCGATCAGTGACACGTGCCGCTGAAAAACTGATACGATAGCGTATCACGTCATGCTAATTTATCTTTTCACTCAGTTGGAATGGGATTGGTACTGCAAACCAACCAAGCAACCAAGCGATGAACATGTTGAAAAACTAAAAATAGTAGGAACAACTTAAAGGAAACCGGATGGAATAAACTTCAACATTAAATGACTTAACTAAATCTACCAGAGGCAATAATTTAAATGTGAATTTATGGCCAGTAAGATGAAAAAAAAAATGACGAAGGGAAACCTTTCATTATAGATATGTAATCTATATTAGGATTATTTTTATTTTCCCCTTTTTTCAACACTTTCAAACAGCTTCTTCCTTTGTTATAGTCGTTTTGACTTCAACAACACAAGACGAAGCATTTATCGAGGATAAAAGTTGTTCTAAAACAGTACAATAACTACCAAATAAACGATGGCGCATCATGTTGGCCCTGACTGTGCATAGAGGGCAGTCTTGAGTATTCTCTGTCAGTGAAAGACCATCTAAAATTAGATCTTACAAAAATACACATGACCGAGCCAGCGTGAAATCAGCTAATATCAGATAACATCTGATATCTAAAATAATATCTGACATATAAAAGTCGGTGGGATTCACTAAACAAGGGCAGCATTATGAAAATTTAATACATGAAATTATTCAATGGCTAATTTAGAAATTGGTTAATGAATTAGTATTCTATAAGACCATAAATTTATGGAATAGATACAGGCTTTATTGTAAGAAGATTCATATTATATTATATATATATATATATATATATATATATATATATATATATATATATATATATATATATATAGAGAGAGAGAGAGAGAGAGAGAGAGAGAGAGAGAGAGAGAGAGAGAGAAAGAGAGAGAAATTTTCAACAAATAATGCTAAGGACCGCCATAAATTATCATAAGGCGCAAAAATAAGATAAAACTAAAATATGATTACAAATATAAGTGAAATAAAGTTACTAAAATATGATTACAAATATAAGTGAAATAAAGTTCGAGTTACAGTTCTCGAGAAAATAAAAGTTCATTTTTTTCTGTGGTGATTATTTTCAGTTCTTGTTAAATTCTCAATAATATGCAATAATTGCATACTGCAGATGTATAGAAATTACTCATTTATTTATCAACAAATCTGAACAAGGAGTCATATTAAGCATATGACTGAGAGGAAATTAGTGCGTAAATGTTGGCTTATATATCTGTAAAGTCTATTTTAACAAATAAAGTTGGCAGTCTCCTGTACCCTATGTTGTTTCAGTACATAAACTACGGCTAAATATGGCTGCCCATAGTAACTCGTTCGCAACTTCGAGGTCAACCCTACGGATCATGCCTCGAATTTATGACGATAGCTGTCATTATGCCATTAGCTGCCGTTCGGACCACCTCGGTTATTTACGAAAAAAGGGTTGACCAAGAAGTTGCGAATGCATCCAACTATTGTTTCATTCGCAACCTCTCAGTCAATCCTACGGTCAATCCAATCGTAGAAATAGCCAAGATGGTCCTTTTAACTTGCGGTTTCTTTTTTACGAATAAATTCCCGGCGAAAAAATGTATGACTTTTTTGTAAATTCCTACGCCGACATACATCCGAGGCATATTATGTCTCGCAGAAATAGCCGAGGTTGTCCGAATGATAGTAAATCGAGAGAATCTGACGCTGGAGTAGAACTATAGCTGCTTGATAGCGAAGGTGGATGTTTAGGCTGACCATGTCATATTTTGCACTTTAGATGGAGGTAAACCCTTGCAACGCGTCATAACCGTCTAGAGAAGCCTTTAACAGTGGGAATTGACCAATGTGTGGGACAGCTAAGACGCATTGCTCTTACCTTGGGGTGATGCTGCTTTCCACGCATGCATCAGCAGTTCAAATTCGAGGTCAACAACCGCTGTATACACAGGTGTTCTGCTCCGACAGAAATTAATACTAAAAAGTGAGTGTTCTAAAGGATTTAATGCTGTGGATCAATAGAAGACGGATTATACTTACCGTCTGGATACAAAGGTATATCGAAATAAATTTATTAATTAGTAGCGAGCGGCCCGATAATCAGCATGCATTACACGCGGACCTTCCAGAATGGATTATGTCTTCATATGGTTGTTCTCCGCCACCTGTCATGTCAGACAAATAAAGGCGGAGAAAAACTTGTTGGTCTATCCCCGGATAAGGCAATAATTGCCAAATATAACAAATCTATTCCGAGACTGAGAAAACTCGGTCTAGGCAGTCACCTTTATCCGCCAACTTGCTGCAATCGTACTTTGGTCGGAACAATGTCACACACTATCATAGTCACGGTCCCCAAAACGGCCGACTAATAATCAAAGTGAATCCTGGTTAGAGACCCACGGAAAAGCCGCCCAGATGATATCAAAGCGACTTCCAGTGGCATCACAGTGACATCGAGAAGTACCAAAGCTGCATCTAGTGATGGTAAAACAGCACAGTGTTGTCCAGGTCTGCTGACGTTCGATATATCTTTACAATTGTTGTCAGGTTGTGACAAGTGTTCTCGCCAGGATTGGATGATAGAGTTCTGAGATTTTTCTGATAAATATTCGTGTTTCGAACAACAACAACAACAACAACAACAACAAAATATATAAAAAGCTATATGTATTATTTTTACTCTCATTTCTGTACGAGTTGCCATCTTCAAAGAACTTCTGTCTAGACCTAACAGTATACAAAATGATTGTTAAATACACATTTCAAACTTCCTAGCAGGAAATAAAACTTAACTTTGGTAAATCTGAATATACACTCTACAGTATAAATTGCGAAATATACGAAAATAAGATTGTTCGACTGATAAAAAATCCCACAAAATAAACACAAATTCGTCCACCTGGTTAGTTTTCACAGTAGGTTTATACCTGTATGATTGCTCCATTAACTACTAGGATGATAAAGAAGCCATTAAATTGCCAACCTGGTGGTCACCTGCATTGACCTTATGGTGAGTTGTATTGAAATAAAATTGAAATAAAATCATTAAAACAGTGAATTGACGGTATTCTTCAGAACTACTGCTCTTTACTTTCATATCACTGTCTACCGCATTGTACTTTGATGAAAAAGCGTTTAAATAGATAATGCTTTTATATTGACCCGAAATGTATAGCGTGTCGTCTGATAAAATCTTATTTTAACTTTGGCATTTTTCGCGGAATTTAAATCGTAGCTTGCGGGACTTTATTTACTACTTGGTGAGAAAGTGAGTTGAACCTCGCTATGAGAGTTGCCCTAACACTCTTTCTGGACCGCGCTCATGCACGCACAAACGTACTATTTAATGCTGCGTATAACATTTTAAAAATAATAATTGAAAATAGCACGTGAAGCCTCTGCCAACTACTTAAAGTTTCGTATTATGTACATATGTCATATAGTGATACCTGACACTAACTATATGAAATATGCTACCTTTGGGATTGCCGTCATCCTTCTGGATTGGGGGTGGGGAGGGGGTGGGGGTAGAGGGCAATCCTTGAGTCTATGAGAGACAGTTCAGGGAGAAAAGAAATATGTCGTTTATTGCTGGGAATACTTCATATGAAGGCTCCCCGTGCAAACTATTTGTATATTAACGTGAACAAATATAAATATTTTTCCATTAGTTGAAATAAGAAATGTTTTAAATAATTTTTTCTTCATATGGTATGTTCAACTGACTGGTCTACCTTCTCTTTGAAAGCTCCCATATAGAGGTGTTTGAAAAGTATGTAAACGTTCCCACATTTACATCCCCTTGGAGACAATTCACGTCACTTGTCGAAGTAAACTTGTATATACTATACAGTGAAAATTGACATTATCGACATAGACCAGTATTCTGTGTCCGCATTGGATATGTGTCTTCTATTTAAAGGACAACCACGAGTGGATTTTACATGGGTAAATTCGTATCCTTTATAAACAAGCGTCCTTCAAGGCAGGTTTTACTGAGGGATGTTAAAAGTTGTTCACTTCTTGTGAACGTATTAGTTCTTGTTCACCTGGATCAGTATCAAAGTCACATCACCTTTATCTTTACCTTCTAAAATGTTATAGAATGATTCGCTTCTCAGTTGTTCTAAATTAGAGATGAGGAACGAAATTGCTGTTTCGGGTATTTAGAGTTATTTTTAGTTCATGCTTATACATCTCAATAACATATCTCACGCTTTCATAATTGAGAATGACTTACATTAGTATTCCATTAGGACAGGAATTACAGACAGTTATGCAAAACGTAACTAATGAACCCTTTGTTTGAAAATTTTTATTCCCTTTCCTTCCTTTGTCATCGCCTGTTGGTCGGTCGATATATACACTGCCCGTTGGTCAGTCTCTCTCTCTCGCTCTCTCTGTGTCTCTCTCTGTCTCTCTCTGTCTCTCTCTCTCTCTCTCTCTCTCTCTCTCTCTCTATATATATATATATATATATATAGAGAGAAAGAGAGAGAGAGAGAGAGAGAGATATGCAGAATATATATATATATATATATATATATATATATATATATATATATAGAGAGAGAGAGAGAGAGAGAGAGAGAGAGAGAGAGAGAGAGAGAGAGAGAGACAGAATATATATAGAGAGAGAGAGAGAGCGAGAGAGACAGACAGAGGGAGATTATAGTAGTTTGGTAGTATGATGAGTACGTATGCAGAGAAAAAAGTTTTAATCCTTAAATACTGTGCAGTTTCGTTAAAACTAAACAATACCAACTGAGGATTAAATACTGAGCGGAATCCACAATTTGACATCCACTTGAGGTTTCCAGCATGGCTTTTGTCTGTCTCTTAACTATGATAATTCAGCGGATGTGTATTACTCAACACACTACAACTGCCTTCCGCATCGTATTGGGCGATAACCTTTCGAAGTCAAACTTACTATAAATAATTCTTGAGTATTCACCCAAATACAGATATGAAGAGTATATCTGATGTAACTTAAATTTTGCCTGAAGCATATAACACTATCATAAGACATTTTAACCCACAATACTTTTTGAAATATAAGGCTATATAATATATTTAAATTAGGTTGAGATTATATCATTCTGAATATGAATGAAGCACATAGTAAACGTGACCTCCAGTTAAATGTTAAACGATTATACAGAGACAGAAAAAAAAATATGAAAGCGACGACTTACATATAAAACACACACTATCTCTCCTACGATTCATCGAGGCATTAAATGTATCTTATTTTTCAGGACGTTCTTGAATTTAATGGCTGTAAAAGGATGGATTGCATTTCATTATCACATTTTACTCCTTAGTCTTATGACATAAGTGTTTCCTGTTGATCAATTGAAGATATTTTAAAGTTTCAGCCATGCAGTCTAGTTTTACGTGGGAAGAAGTACCAGCACACGTATCACCTGGTACTCCTAGTGGAGAGCCACGGTTCTTTAAGCACATAAATCACAGAATAAATAAAGAATTTCCTAGAATACAATTAACGATGAAAAGAAACATACAAGTGGTCAAGTGGTTTGTCTATGTTTTCCAAAAATAAAAAAACTGAGAAGCTCTAACAAAGTCATAAAATTGGGATTTTGTAAAGAAATACAACCCGTTGTCGGAAAGTCCCAAAATAAAAATCCGTATATATTTAATGCACTCAACCAGAGTAGACACATCGTCGTTAAGAATTACCAGTCTTTCACTGTCGTTGTATGTCTGCTGAAATGGTGTTTCTGCCGCTTTAAATTCTGTGATGTCAGCCGTTTGCATGTATCTGAATAAAACAGTTTACAGTCTCGCACCGCGCATGCCTGGCGCCATATTGATTTGCGAGTGAACATATTGCCACAACTCTGGTTACACGCGAGTTGATATTGCCTCGTTTTTGAATGATCTAAATCGTCGTTCCGGGCCTGTGCAATGCGGAACTGTAAACTATCGCTTTCATGAGCCACTTGAACTTAGTTGTTGTTTTACACATGCCGGTTCAGGGCATTGTCATGCGAGAAGTAGAAGAAACATAGGTAAATATGAACGTAAGACAAGGTTTGTCCCATGTGCACATTAACAGGAATTTCCCCGAACATTATTGCTGTAAACTTTGTGCATCTAATCCGGGCGTCGAAATGGCGAGAAACTACAATTTGGATGTCAAAGGTCGCTGATTATGTAAAAACAATTTTGTATTATTAATTACGACCATACGGTGTCATTTTATTTTTCTACAATAAAGTAAACAAAGCATTGTCTTTAGTTATGGAAGGGTCGCAAGAAGCAGATGTTTGAAAAACCAGGCAAACAAATTAAAAAAGTATCAGTATAATAGCTTCTACATAGAAAGACTTAAGTCATCATTGGCCAAATGATTATAAAAAGAAAATACAGGTTATAATACGAAAACAGTGTCAAACAAACAAACAAACAAACAAACAAACAAAAGCAACAAAACATAGTATTGTTTATGAACCATGATAGACTCGATCTTTACTGTTGTGCTGACGGTGATATTAAACGAATGTAGCGAGTTTTCATTTCACTTGTCTAGACTGAGGTGTTGTTTGAATAAATCGTTTCGGAATATGTTTGGGAATTTTTAACTTTTTATTTGCATACAATATGGACAGCCGCAAATATTTCTAATCATGATGAATGCTCCATTGATAAAAACCGATATTTCCTCTCGCACAAGTGAGGGATCGTTTCAAAATACCCGGATGTAAAAGCTATTCTACATTCCCGCTAGCACAAGAAGCGACTACGTTAGAGAGAGAGAGAGAGAGAGAGAGAGAGAGAGAGAGAGAGAGAGAGAGAGAGAGAGAGAGAGAGAGAGAGAGAGAGAAGCAATTGGAACAGAATGTTGGCTTAGTAAATTTTTTTAAAAAAATTTAAAAAAAAAGCTTTGAAGAATAGAACGATACTTGCTTACACCAAGGATAAGCTTGGTAGGAATTTTATTGGAGTGAGATAAGTGAAGTTCAATTTCTATTACCTCACAAGGTATTTTTATATCTGATATGATCTTATATTCAGTAAATAGGGCAATGGCTCATATCTTTTAATTGAATTTTACAATCTGCATATCTTGTTTAATGCGCCAAGCCCTTTTTTCAGATGTAATACATACGTTGAGAGATTAGATGGAAAGTGTGCAATTACGAGTTTAGATTTTATCTATGATGCCAAAAGTTTAAAATTTTCTCTAAATCGTGACTATTTTTATTGACCTATCATTAGTCAAATATTAAACTAACTTTATTCAACACAATTTTGGCGGGACTCATCAATATGTCTTCGCAGAACAGTGATATATACTAGTATCTCTCTCTCTCTTTCTCTCTCTCTCTCTCGATCAATCGATTTATTTGCTTAATAGTTATGGTGGTCTTCAACATGATTTCTTTCGACCTTGGACTAGTGCTCATGCAGCTATCGTGTAATGGATTCATGAAATGAAATTAAATATAAAGTCTACAGCAAGGTATTCGAAATGTGTGACAATTATTACGTTTACGATGTTTCATGGATAACTGCAATATCCTGAACTGTGTTCTTAAATAGAAGTACTTACCTGCTGTAAAAACTCTGACATTACATTAATTTATGGTAATTTTCTTCTCCTCAGTAAGGATAAAAAAACCAGGTGATTTATATTACATGATTAGATTAAGGGACCCCCTACATAAAATATGTCATGAATATGCGTTTTCCGGATTCATCTCAAAATATTATCCTTATCAGATGTTACGGAGCGAAATTGCACCACGCACCTGTTACGCAAGCTCATTTCTATTATATGGCCTGTGACCTACAGCTGCGGACTGACCTACCGAAAAAGAACGAAAACAACCCATTCCTCAGTTTTTACAACTCTGGAATGGTATAGATAGAACAAAAAGAATTGTCCTTCTTCCGCGTATCGATACTTGTATGACTTTCAGATTGCAAGTGTAGGTGAGTGGAAAAATATTTATGTATGTATGTATGTATGTATGTATGTATGTATGTATGTATGTATGTATGTATGTATGTATGTATGTATGTATGTATGTATGTATGTATGTATAGCTTGACAAAGTCCCTATGCCGTAGTCGTATACACATGAATGCTATATTTGACCCTTTCTCACTTTCAAACGGGTAATTTGGAGTGTTGACATCTCTCTCCATCACCCCCCTCCTCTCTCTCTCTCTCTCTCTCTCTCTCTCTCTCTCTCTCCGTGCAATCGGTCATTATTATGTTTGTATTCCTAGCTTTTGCTCAAATGCCGATTTAATGCGAAAATAAAAAAGAGCCAAAATTTTTTTTAAAAATGGATAGTGCACTTTTTCTCGTAAACTCTTCCATCCCTAAAAGAGATAATGGAATTAGCCACATTGAATATTAAAAAACACAAGCACAACATAGCGTGTTTGCCAGGCTGTATGTATGTACGTATATATGTAATGACGATTCGGTAGATGGATGTACTGATGAAAATGGGTAGGTGTACGTAGGTACGTAAATACGCACATATACGGTTGCCTGGATGGCTGTACGTATGTATGTATCTGAAAACTAAGCTTGAACGCATTTACGTATACTATAAAATGTATCAAGTGATTGATGTGGTCAAGTTCGAATAAGTCTTGAGTAAATTTATCAGACATTTCTTTTATTTTTATGCACTATATGTTCGTGTTGAACTTCATAAATCCATAGATTTATCTATCTATCTGGTCCCTCTCTCTCTCTCTCTCTCTCTCTCTCTCTCTCTCTCTCTCTCTCTCTCTCTCTCTCTATATATATATATATATATATATATATATATATATATATATATATATATATATATATATAGTAAAGAATGACTTGTTACTTTATTTTTTATTCCTTATGCAAATTAAATTAACAATATCGATCAACCGGTGTATGGCACTGGCTTTTCCTATAACCAGTATAGCACCCTTATATATTTTGAAAGCTCGGTTGTAAAAAAAAAAAAATTGTGCAAATTGTCAGGGACTTATTTATATACAAGAAAGAGCGATATACCTTAAAATGTAGAGAGAGGAAGGGAAAGATAAACATACTCAAATGAGGGTGACTATGAGAAACTTTTATAGATAGTTTTCGTACAGGTTCAACCGAGGCGGATAGGGGTGATTGCATTCATTATATAAGTGGTCGTAGGGATGTTCAAGGCGTGGGGGTGGGTGGGTTGAAAGAGCAACAGTGAATGTTCTTTTTGCACGAAAAATAAAGACTATATTAAACGAGAAAGTCTCTGTGTAGCAATGCATGCAGTTTTGTATCCAGGACTTAAAAGGTACGCTTGATGATGCATATGCATGTGAAATCTGTAATGGAAGAATAAGTAAATGTATCTCATATAAAGCCTGAGTGTTTGACTTATATACGACATACAGTATTAAAGTTCAATTACGAAGTATATATTTTGGCAGGTAGACATCAAAAGAGTTAAGTCAAAGAAGATTGAATGTCTGACTGAAAATTATTATTTAAATCATTTATGGGGTATACTGTAACTATTATGAAAATGTATGAGTGCAAAAAGAATCATGTAACAGCCACTGCCGTAGAGAAGTTCCGCATCACAGAAACTTTAAACAAAATTATGGAAACTTATAGGGACAATTTTTGCACGACTGAAGATGAAAGATTTCATGAGAATTAACATTTGAAGACCTGAAGTCAGTATAGTTTTATTTTCATTGTCGTATAATGACCGTCTCTGAGCTTATGGACGAGCCTGTAATGACTGTCTCTGAGGTCTGAGTGCCTAGAATGACCGTCTATGAGCCTATGGACGAGTCTGAAACGACTGTCTCTGAGGTCTGAGATTCTATAATGACTGTCTATGAGCTTATGGACGAGCCTGTAATGACTGTCTCTGAGGTCTGAGTGCCTAGAATGACCGTCTATGAGCCTATGGACGAGTCTGAAACGACTGTCTCTGAGGTCTGAGATTCTATAATGACTGTCTATGAGCTTATGGACGAGTCTGTAACGACTGTCTCTGAGGTCTGAGATTCTATAATGACTGTCTATGAGCTTATGGACGAGTCTGTAACGACTCTCTCTGAGGTCTAATAGTCTACAATGACCGTCTCTGAGCTTATGGACGAGTCTGTAACAAATGTCTCTGAGGTCTGAGAGTCTATAATGACCGTCTATAAGCTTATGGGCGAGTCTGTAACGACCGTTTCTGAGTTCTGAAAATCTATAATGACCATCTCTGAGATATAAACCTCAGTCGCCCATTTGGTTAATTAGCAACGTCATAGTCTCGTTCAAACCGATCTCTCGCGTGTCTCTGTGAGATCTATTCGCTGCATACTAAAACTCACTTCTGGTGGTCATGACGCCGCAGATAGCTATTTACCGCCATCTTTCAACCAAGAACACACAATTTTTACTTTTTACCTATCACACACTGTGCCGATGTGAAACTATCAAGCAATCACTGCAGTTCATGGGGAATTTTGCAAATTATCCTTAATAGCAACGACGTAAGTGTTTTAGGGATTATGTCACCAGCAAACCAATCGGGAGACAGAGATTTTATTAGTTAATCCCTATAATATTGGTTTGCCCATTTAGGCAGGGTACCGGCGAATGAATACTAGGCAAAATGGTCCAGTATAAATGCTGATGATAGTGATATTGTGTTAGTTATTGTAATTTTTTTTATTAAATTCAGTTTGTACTACCCATAAATCTTTCCCTCTAAGGTAGCTAGCAGACGATTGTCTGCTCAATTTACCTGAATGGTGGACAAATTGATAGTCTCCCCTTTAGAAGACTACCATGATTTGCCATTTTAACATGGCATATTGAGGCTAAATCAGTACATGAATTACAAATACATATACTGCGAGAAAGCCTGCTTTGCGTTACTTCTATTTATGTATGCTTTTTAATATTTAATATTCAACTCAAAACATCAAGTAAATTCAATTGTAAATGTCTCAGTATTCTATCAATACGGCTGCCAATGACATCATAATTTAAAAGGTCTATAAACTGTCTGTGTAGTTTTTCAGGTAACTGTAGGTTACGCTGCAGATGATCCTTTAGCTCAGAACCTTCCATTGGTTGATTACATTATGGTACGACTTTGTGAAATATAAGGCTACATACCACATTTAAGTGAGGTTGAGATTATATCATTTCTGGTAGATTCTGAATATGAAATAAGCACATAGTGAACGTGGCCTCCGGTTAAATGTTAAACGATGAAATTCAAAAAAAGAAAACAAAATATGAAAGCTACGACTTATATATAAAACACACTATCTCTCTCCTGCGATTCATCGCAGCATAAAATCTATTGTCTTTCTAAGGAAGTTCTTGATATGGCACTTTACTCCTTAGTCTTATGACATAAGTGTTTCCTGTTGATAAATTGAAGATGTTTTAAAGTTTCAGCCATGCAGTCTTGTCTTAGGTTTGAAGAAATATCAGCACACGTTTCACCTGATATTCTTATGGTGAGCCACGGTTCTTTAACCACACAAATCACAGAATAAATAAAGAATTGCTTAGAACAAAAATAACGATAAAAATAATTATTCAAGTGGTTAAGTGGTTTGTCTATGTTTTCCATAAAAATAATTAAACTGAGAAGCTCTTTCAAAGTCATTAAATTGGGATGCTTTGTGAAGAAATACAAGCCGTTGTCGGAAAGTTGAGATGACTCCCAAAATAAAAACCCCTATATATTGAATACACTCAACCAGAGTAGGCACATCGTCCTTAGGAATTGCCAATCTTTCATTGTCGTTGTATATCTGCTTAAATGGTATTCCCGTCGCTTTTACACGTGTAATTCTGTGATATCAGCCGTTTTAAAGTATCTGAATAAACGACTTTACCGTCTCGCACCGCGCATGCCTGGCGCCATATTGATTTGCAAGTGAACATATCGCCATAACTTTGTTTACTCTCAAGTTGACACTGCCTCGTTTTTGAAGAACTAGATCATCGTTCTTGGCATGTGCAATGCGGAACTGTAAACTATCTCTTTCGTGAACCACTTGAACACGGTTATTGTTTTCACAAGCCCGGTCAGGGCCTTGTCATACGAGAAGCAGAAGAACATACGAATTGCCGCGAACATTATTGCTGTAAACTTCCCTTTGGAAGGCAAAGATTGTTGATTATGCAAGAATAATTTTGTATTATTTATTATGACTATACGGTGCCATTTTATTTTTTCTGCAAGAGAGTATCAAAGCATTGTCTTTAATTATGCAAGAAGCAGATGATTGAATGACCGGGCAAACAAATAAAAAAATGATCACTATAATAACATCTACATAGAAAGACATAAATATAGTCATCATTGGCCAAATGATTATAAAAAGGAAATGCAGGTTGTAATCTAAAAACAATATAAAGAAAAACGGTTCTGTTTGCTTATATCGAAAGAACATTTTCACGAGACAAGATTTTTTTTTACATGTAGTGATGTAATACTCCACATTTTTGATACAAAAGAACCCAAGATTTGAATCATGATATACTTGATCGTTTCTGTTGTGCTGACGGTGATATTAAACGTGACATTTCACTTATGTAGATTTTGTTTGAATAATTTGTTTTCGAAATATGTTTGGGAATTTTTGGGACCGCAGCAACAAAATCTAACCATGATGATTGCTCAAATGATAAAAACGGAATTTTCATCTTATACAAATGAGAGATCACTTCAGAACAACGGATGAAAAACTATACTACATTTCCGCTAGCAGAAGAAACGGACTACTCGCACGCGCGGTGAGAGAGAGAGAGAGAGAGAGAGAGAGAGAGAGAGAGAGAGAGAGAGAGAGAGAGAGAGAGAGAGAGAGAGAGAGAGAGAGAGAGAGAACGCAATTAGAACAGAATATTGGATTAGTAACTTAAAAAAAAGCATTGAAGACTAGTACGATACTTGCTTACACAAATAATAACCTTGGTACGAATTGTATCCGAGTGAGATAATTGAGGTTCAATTACTATAAACTCACAATATATTTTTATCTCTCATATGATCTTATATTCAGTAAATAGGGCAATGGCTCATATCTTATATATATATATATATATATATATATATATATATATATATATATATATATATATATATATATATATATTAATTGAATTTTAGTATCTGCATATCTTGTGTTATGCGTCAAACCCCTTTTTTAATATGCACTACATACGTTTAGAGATTAGATTGAAAGTGTACAATTACACGTTTAGATTTTATATATGATACCAAAATTTCAAATTTTCTCTAGATCATGATATATTGATACTTCGTTGGTTTACCCGGAACATATTAATCTAAATTCATTCAACACAATTTTGGTGGGACTCGTCAATATGTCTTTGCTGAACATCTCTCTCTCTCTCTCTCTCCTCTCGATTTTGTTTACTCAGTAGTTATAATGGTCTTCAAAATGATTTCCTTGGACTTTTTAGAAACTCCGAGTACGGCTTGGACTAGATCTCATGCAGCTAACGTGTAATGGATTCATGAAATAAAATTAAACATAAAGGCATCAGCACAACAAAGTTTTCTCAATGTGTGACTATATCGCAATTATTACGTCCACGATTTTTCGTGGTAAACTGCAATATTCTAAACTCCGTTTTTAAAGAGAAGTACATCCACCTGCGGTGAAGGCTCAGACATTACATTCATGGTATCTATCCAAGAGACAGAATACTTTCACCTGCTGTGAAAACTCAGATATTACATTCGTGGGATCTATCCGAGGGACAGAGCATTTATTGTTATTTTATTCCCGTCGGTGACAATAAAAAACAGATGATTTCTATTGCATAATTAGATTCAGGGACACTCAATATAAAATATGTCATGAATATGCGTTTATTGGATTTCATCTATAAGTAATATCTTTATCGGATGTTACCCAGCGAAATTGCACCACGCACCTGTTATGCAAGCTCTTTTCCATTCTACAAACTCATTCGGACCACCTCAGCTATTTCTGCGAGAAAAAAAGTATGCCTCTGGATATATGTCGGCGTAGTAATTTACAGAAAAATCATACATTTTGTTTGCCGGCAATGTCTTTGCAACAAGAAGCAACAAGAAGCCGCAATGTATTCGGACAACATCGGCTATTTCATGGATTGGATTGACCTTAGGATTGATCGAGATGTTGCGAATGAAAAAATAGTTCGATGCATTCGCAACTTCTCGGTCAAACCTTGTTTCGTAACTAGCAGAGGTGGTTCAAATGGCATCTATCGGCACACATTCGCGGCATAATCCGCAGGATTGACCTCGAAGTTGCGAATGTATACGATCCGTGACATACAGCTGCGGACTATGATATGTACATGATTGGCCTACCGAAAAAGAACGCGCAACCATTCCTCAGATTTTACAACTCTGGAATGGTGTAGATAGAAGAAAAGAATAGTTCTGCTTCCGCACATAGATACTTGTATGTCTTCAGATTGTAAGTGTAGGGGATATAAGTGGTCGTATGCTCATGACTGTATACGGTCATTATTATGATTTTAGTCCTAGCTTTTGTTCAAATGCCGATTGGATGCGGAACAAACAAAAAATGGATGTGGTCAAGTTCCATTAGGCTTTCAGTAAACTTATCTGGAACAAAATTGTATTTTTACTTAATATATGTGCGTGGGGAACTTCATATATCTATCTGTCTACCTATATATCTAGTTTCCAAGGCACATATGATGCATATAATATATATATATATATATATATATATATATATATATATATAGAGAGAGAGAGAGAGAGAGAGAGAGAGAGAAAGAGAGAGAGAATATATATATATATATATATATATATATATATATATAGAGAGAGAGAGAGAGAGAGAGAGAGAGAGAGAGAGAGAGAGAGAGAGCGATTTTCTTTTACTTTATTTTTTATTCATTATGCAAATTAAATTAACAACATTGATCAATCGGTGTATGGATTGCACTGCGTTTTCCAATAACCAGTGTAGCATCCCTAAAAACTTTGAATTCTCAGTTGTATATTTGTTTTGCAAATTGTAATGGACTTATTCATATACAAGAAAGAGCTATATACCATAAAATGCGGAGAGGAATTATTGTGATTATAAGAAACTTTGATTGATCGTTTTCGTTTAGCTTCAACCGAGAAGAGGTATATAAGTGGTGGAAGATATGTTGGGGGTGGGTGGGTTGAAAGAGCAACAGTGAATGTCCTTTTTGCACGAAAAACTTTTTTTAGATAGTTTTCGTACAGGTTCAACCGAGGCGGATAGGGGTGATTGCATTCATTATATAAGTGGTCGTAGGGATGTTCAAGGCGTGGGGGTGGGTGGGTTGAAAGAGCAACAGTGAATGTTCTTTTTGCACGAAAAATAAAGACTATATTAAACGAGAAAGTCTCTGTGTAGCAATGCATGCAGTTTTGTATCCAGGACTTAAAAGGTACGCTTGACGATGCATATGCATGTGAAATCTGTAATGGAAGAATAAGTGCATGTATCTCATATAAAGCCTGAGTGTTTGACTTATATACGACATGCAGTATTCAAATTCAATTACGAAGTATATATTTTGTCAGGTAGACATCAAAAGAGTTAAGTAAAAGAAGATTCAATGTCCGACTGAAAATTATGATTTAAATCATTTATGGGTTATACTGTATCTACTATGAAAATGTATAACTGCAAAAAGAATCATGTAACAGCCACTGCCGCAGAGGAGTTCCGTATCACAGAAACGTTAAACAAAATTATGGAAACATCTGGGGACAATCTGTGAACACCTGAAGATGAAAGATTTCATCTGAATTAACATTTGGAGACCTCAAGTCAGTATATTTATTTTCAGTACCGTTTTATTTTCATTGTGGTATAATGACCGTCTATGAGCTTATGAACTAGTCTGTAACGCACGTCTCTAAGCTCTGAGATTCTATATTGACCGTCTCTGAGCTATGCGCGTGTTTATCATAACCGTCTCTTAGATATAAGCTACCGTATATACTCGCGTATAACTCCTGTCCAAATGGAAACAACATAGATCCTGATCTGCCGTCGCATAATGCGCCAGCAGATCAGTATCTATTTTGTTTGTTCTACTGATTATTCCTTATAAACTGCATAGACCCAGATCTGCCGGCGCATTATGTGACAGCAGATCTGAGTCTATGCAGTTTGCAGTTGGTATCGCTTTCTACGCGAGTACATACGGTAATCAATAATGACAGTATATGAGCTTATGATCGAGTCTGTAACGAGTGTCTCTAAGCCACGAGAGAATCTGTATTGAACATCTCTGATGAGCTATGAGCGAGTCTGTAACAACCGTCTTGGAGTTATGAGAGAGCCTATAACAAACAGATCCCAGACTCCAGTCTCCAAACTCCACTCCAGACTCCACTCCAACACTCCACTCTGCATTTTACACTATGCCTATAATAAACGCCTCTGAACTAAACTATCAGCGAGCTTAAATGGCCGAATGGCCGCACACGTCGTTAATCCAACTAACTAACAAACGATCAGCGAGCTTTTCATAACCGTCTCTGAGCTCTGAGCGAGTCTTTAATGAACGTTTGTGAGCTATGATCAAGTGATAAACGAGTCTATAATAACCGTCTTTGAACTATGAGTTACATATATTAGCAGTGTCTATAATAGTCGTCTCTATGAGGGAGTCTATAATGACCCTTTATGAGCTATGTGCGAGTCTATATTGATCAACGAACTATGAGCTATGGTCGAGTCTATACTGAGTCATGAGCGAGTCTAAAATGACTGTCTCAGAGCTAGGATAGATTCTTGAATGGTGATCTATGAGCTGTAGACGAGCTGAACGCAAGCTGTTTGGAGCAATTAAGTAGTAAATCACTCGATCATAGTTTGAATCAACTGATCGGTGCGAAAACTGTAAGGCAAAGTTACTCATTGTAAATCATGATTTATTAAACTTTTGACACTTGTAATTTGATAAAAGTCATAAATAGGAAGTTTTACTAATTAATATGCTTCAGTTATCAAACCAAATAAGCCAAGTGCTCACTTATAACGCCAGAGCATAGACAAGCTCGTTTTCAGCGAAAAGGCAACTTAAAACACTTCTATCATGAGTAGTTAATTGTTTATCGGCTTTGTCAGGTCTGATTTGTAGAAACTGCTGCATTGAAGTTTCCGTAACACACACCTACCAGATACCTTCCGAAAACCACAATTTCCGGTATGCTACCTTTCCGAATGGGAAAGTCTAGTTTCAGGTATTAGCGTTAAACGAAATCCAAGGAACCTGGTGAAATTAGTACAATATTTAGCATCAACTGTTGGAATCGATTAGTTTCACAACGGATTTGTTCGGTTTCCGCCAAGATTCCTTGCAGTTCAGGGAGAATTATTGCAGTTTCCGCATGAAAACTAACGCTATTCTTGCAGAGTACAATTATTCGACTTTTCAACATTTAACTCATTCCGTTTGTCAAGCTAGGGCTGTAAAAATCCCTTCATATACACCATTGAAAATAAAAATGTCAACTTGTATACATTGACGTAGTCAGTCTATTATATATA
The DNA here is from genome assembly GCA_029931535.1 of Margaritifera margaritifera. NCBI lineage: Eukaryota > Metazoa > Mollusca > Bivalvia > Unionida > Margaritiferidae > Margaritifera > Margaritifera margaritifera. The sequence continues at coordinate 960,839 of JAQPZY010001008.1, forward strand.
TATATATATATATATAAAATCTTTTTATGTCGGAGCGAATATGAAATAACATTTTTGGGATGAAACATTTTCCCCCGACTTTGAGAAACTTCAGAGATTGCCACGAGCGTATCTTGTTATAACAATTCTGATGTTATCCTATTTGGAAAATTTTCACTGAAAGTTCTGCGCTAGTTTTAAATTTTTTTCGGAAATCGATTTCATTAATTAGAAAGCTGAGAATATTTTTTCAAACAATTTAATTTTAAAGGTAATGAAGATAAATACCATTGCAATATTGTGCGGCATGAGGCATACATTTCAATAGTATTCTATATAAAGTATATATTAATAAAAGAAGGAAAATAAACGCTTACCTCCAATTTTTCACCGGGTCAACTTTTCTTTTCTCTTCCGTCTCTTTCTCCACACAATGAATAATTATCCAAGTATAATTGAATAAAGTTAGACACCCATGGTGTAGCTTTAGAAACTAACCACGCTATGTCTAATGATAGGCTGCTAGCGATGTGGGACAGATTTCTGTTGCCTGAATGTACAACCCAACTTGCTGATCAGGCAGTACACCAACCGTAAGGAAAAGAGTAAAGACCTAGTTATGTCACATGACCAACGGCGGAGAATGGAAAAATAGCAAGTGGCCTAATATTTCATAAAGGTTACCGTATATATCTACAAAGCGTAAGTATTCACTGAATATACGAATAAGGGTTACTCTGTGTGTTTGTGTGTGTGTGTGTGTGTATATATATATATATATATATATATATATATATATATATATATATATATATATATATATATATATATATTTATATATAAATGTATATATATATATAAAGTGTACTTTTCACGGAATATAAAAACGGATAATTTGATGATGGATGAATGTGAGGGAAGGTCGATGAAAGATTGGCTAGCATGTTTTGTCAGTTTTTGTATCTGTATATTTGTCTATACAATATGTATGTATGTATGTATGTATGTATGTATGTATGTATGTATGTATGTATGTATGTATGTATGTATGTATGTATGTATGTATGTATGTATGTATGTATGTATGTATGTATGTATACATGCATGTATGCCTTTTTCTTGGTAAATACAAGTAATGGCACATAACGAAAAATAAATATGAACTCATTAAGTGATAGACAAACTGATTTTGTCTGTAACCAATATAATTTAAGAAAGTAACGACTGAGCTTTAAGTGCTTAAAAAGTCAGCGCTTTGTAAAAGTGTTAGATGAGAAAAGGAACTAAATTTAGGAAGATTTCTTTTCAGCTTTGCTGAAGAAACCTTTTTATTTGTTTTGTAAATGCAAAAAAGCAATCAAATACAAAAAATAAAATAATTTTGTTTTCAAGATAAGCAGCTTTAGAAGTGGTACATTGCCAGGCCATGAAAATAAGTTTTAGAAGTGGTACAGTACCAGGCCATGAGAAGATGCTTTAGAAGTGGTACATTGCCAGGCCATGCGAACTAGCTTAACAAGTGGTACATTGCCAGGCCATGAGAAGAAGCTTTACAAGTGGTACATTGCCAGGAAATAAGAAGTATCTTTAGAAGTGGTACATTGACAGGTCATGAGAAGTAGCTTTAGAAGTGGTACATTGCCAGGCCATGAGAAGAAGCTCTAGAAGCGGTACATTGCCAGACCATGAGAAGTAGCTTTATAAATGGTACATTGCCATGCCATGAAAATAAGATTTAGAAGTGGTACAGTACCAGGCCACGAGAAGATGCTTTAGAAGTGGTACATTGCCAGGCCATGAGAACTAGCTTTAGAAGTGGTACATTGCCAGGTCATGAGAAATGACTTTAGAAGTAGTACATTGCCAGGTCATGAGCACAAGCTTTAGAAGTGGTACATTGCCAGGCCATGAGATGTACCTTTAGAAGTAGTACATTGCCAGGCTATGCGAACTAGCTTTATAAGTGGTACATTGCTAGGCCATGAGATGTAGCTTTTGAAGTGGTACATTGCCAGGCCATGAAATGTAGCCTTAAAAGTCGTACATTGCCAGGCCATGAGAAGAAGCTTTAGAAGTGGTACATTGCCAGGCCATGAGATGTAGCTTTAGAAGTGATACATTGCCAGTTCATGAGATGTAGCTTTAGAAGTGGTACATTTCCAGGCCATGAGAAGTAGCTTTAGAAGTGGTACATTGACAGGCCATGCAAACTAGCTTTATAAGTGGTACATTGCCAGGCCATGAAAAGTAGCTTTAGAAGTCGTACATTGCCAGGCCATGCGAAGTAGCTTTAGAAGCAGTACATTGCCAGGCCATGAGAAGAAGCTTTAGAAGTTGTACATTGCCAGGTCATGAGATGCAGCTTTAGAAGTGGTACATTGTCAGGCCATGAGATGTAGCTTTAGAAGTGGTACATTGCCAGGCCATGAGAAGAAGCTTTAGAAGTGGTACATTGCCAGGCCATAAGATGTAGCTTTAGAAGTGGTACATTGCCAGGCCATGAGAAGAAGCTTTAGAAGTGGTACATTGACAGGTCATGAAAATATGTTTTAGAAGTGGTACATTGACAGGCCATGATAAGATTATGCAAAAAAGTATGTTTAAGGTTACACTTGTAATTTATAAAGGGCTTAAAATATTCATAGCTTATATACTTAAAATAATGCAAATTATATTATAAATTATAAGCAGTGTCTATCATCCGTCAGAGATTCTTTATAATGATTGATGATATAGGAAAACTTATTAATTTTCTTTTTTAGTAGTCGATGAATGTTATCATTATCTCAATGATTTTTAGTAATGATTACATCTATTTCAACTTTTGCATTATCTTTCTTCTAAATTGTGCTTTATTTTTTAAACTTTTTGGTTCATGATTGCCGTACCATAATGTGATCAACTGTAACGAACGGAAGGGCAGAATTTTGCGGAAATCATAGCATGTGGGCCGGATGTCGTACTAGGAGTTACGTAATTTCGGATCTCTGAATTGGCTTCAAAGGTATTTAATCCTTGTGCAGCGGGGCTATTGCCGAAGGACATATTCGGGTCGGATACCCCGTGGCGCGCCAAGAAGGTGTGAAGAAACCTGGACCCAGACGGAAAGAAAATCAAACGATTGGCGTGTCGACTAATTAGGGATGAGAGAAGCTAGATCTACCGGTGGGAGGGGCTAACCCTTTAGGCAGGAAAATGCGTCATCCTTATTCGTAAACGCACAGAGAAACATCAGTGAGCTGCTAATTCTCGTAGAGTAGAGACGTATTGTCTGAAGTAGAGCGGAAGCTTATGTGAGGAGAGAGTTCTAGCTAAAAGCCACTCCGAGACTTAACTCGTAAAAAGAAGGGAATTGAACTGGGTAAACTAGCTTCTAAAAGGAAGCTCCCAGGGTGCCCGTGAGATCGACATAAATGGCCGAATGGCCGCACACTTCGTTAATCCAACTAACGAACGAACGTGCCCGTGAGAGTCGGCGCTGAGAGATTCCCAGGGTGTACGCAGTGACGACACCGAGAGGATAAGAAGGAAGGAGTAGGGAGGTGGACAGAAGGGAGAAAGGCCGAAGGAAGCCGAGTAGACTTCCAGGGTGTACACAAGAGGCACGGTGTATAGAAGGAGGAAAGGGAAGGAAGGAGGAAGGAAGAGAAATTAGAACAGATGAGTACTTTGGACCACTCACTGAACAGAGACTCTCTCACAACAGGACAGTAATTTCCATATGACGAATTAAAGTGTAAAGGGCATTTGGTCAACCCGGCCCATTATTGTGTCAAGATATATTAAACTCAAGATTTATGTGCATGAAATTCTTGAATTAATTCGTATAGTTGATAAAATTCTTATCTATTCAACCTTGAGTTGTTATATGTTCTAAGTCGGAACTGCTGACTGGGGGCTCGTGAGTCATTAAATTTTAATGCACACCTTCTGCAGTATTATTTATAATACCATAGTAGATCTGCAGTATTATTTATAATACGGTAGCGGGGTTGTGACATCAACCAACCGAAGATTTTGAGCTAAAAGATTATCTGCAGCGTAACCAACAATTAGCTGAAAAACTACACAGATAATTTATTGACCTTCCCTCATGGTGTCCTTGGTAGCCGTATTGATAGAATACTGACACATTTTCAATTGAATTTATTTGATGTTTAGTAGCCGTATTGATAGAATACTGACACATTTTCAATTAAATTCATTTGATGTTTAGTAACCGTATTGATAGAATACTGACACATTTTCAATTGAATTCATTTGATGTTTAGTAACCGTATTGATAGAATACTGACACATTTTCAATTGAATTCATTTGATGTTTAGTAACCGTATTGATAGAATACTGACACATTTTCAATTGAATTCATTTGATGTTGAGTAGCCGTATTGATAGAATACTGACACATTTTCAATTGAATTTATTTGATGTTTAGTAGCCGTATTGATAGAATACTGACACATTTTCAATTGAATTTATTTGATGTTCAGTAGCCGTCTTGATAGAATACTGACACATTTTCAATTGAATTTATTTGATGTTTAGTAACCGTATTGATAGAATACTGACACATTTTCAATTGAATTTATTTGATGTTGAGTAGCCGTATTGATAGAATACTGACACATTTTCAATTGAATTTATTTGATGTTTAGAGCTGAAATAAATTATCTGAATCTATAGAAAATAGTAAAAAGCATAAATAAATAGAAATAACGCAAAACAGGCTTTCTCGCAGTATCTGTATTTGTAACGTATGTGCTGGTTTTGCTTCAATATGCTATGTTAAAAATGGCAAATTGTGGTAGTCTTCTATAGGAGTGACTGCCAATCTGTCCACCATTCAGGTAAATTGAGCCGAAAACCGTCTGCTAACGACCTTATTGGGAAGGGATTTTAGGTAGTACAAACTTTAATTTAACAAAAAGACATTACAATGAATAAAAGAAGATCACTATCATCAGTATTTAGTAAGGACCATATGGAGCAGATTTCATTCGCTGGTGTCCAACCTAAATGGGCAAACCAATATTATAGGCAATAACTAGTCAAATCTGTCTCCCAATTGGCTTGTTGGTGACGTCATTCGCACAACAGTGACGTTATTGTCACGTCGGCACGGTGCGTTATAAGTAAAAAGTGCAAATTTTTGTACTTGGTTCAAAGATGGCGGTTATCTCAGTTAGTAGAGTGTCTGACTTGTAATCCAAAGGTCAGGGGTTCGATACCCGCTCAGACCAGCACGGGTCTGTATATATATATATATATATATATATATATATATATAATATATATATATATATATATATTATATATATATATATATATACACAAAATTTGATTAGGGACTAACATAAGATGCAATTACAGCTCACACTCGATTGTAAAATATTCATGATACACGTCGCCTTTGCACCGTTCATGTTGCCTATAAATTATGGTTTTCAATTTGTCTACATGTTCTGTTCCCCCCCCCCCTTCTTTCTCTCTCTCTCTCTCTCTCTCTCTCTCTCTCTCTCTCTCTCTATATATATATATATATATATATATATATATATATATATATATATATATATATTAATATCTATATATGGAGAGAGAGATAAAAAATAAGGATATTTTCATTCTTCATTCTCTCTCGATTACTTGTATAATGAATCAGATATTTGTTGAAATATTAAACACATTTTATTTTTTACATGATCAGGCCAATTTTAATTCGTTCCCGTCGTACAGCCTTACTCAAACATCGGAATAGCAAAGGCTGTTCTTTTTAAACATTTTTCTTGTTTAAAAATCTTCTTGTTGTATAAATTGGGTACAGGATTCATGATTTATGCACCTGGTGATAGGGAATGTAATAATAAGGCTCATACACGATTGGCAAAGGTCCATATCCAGACACTTGAGATATCGCTGTAATTAAGCTCCTTATATTCCTTTTAGTTTCTACAGCTGTAATGCAATCCATTGTATTAGTTTACGGTTCAGATACCCCAATACTAGTTTTACCTTAGGACACAACATCTCAACAAATCAGCATAAATTATTTTGCATTTTCTGGAAAGAGTTGCATTTTAATGAAATGGCTGCAATTATTAGAGAAAGTGACCTTTGTGGAACCGGCCGAATCGCACCAGTTTGATTTGTGAGCCGACGCAAAAGCCAACAGGATGAACTCAATAAACAGATTATTTTCTGTTTAGGCCTTAATACTAGTTTCTGTTGAATGCAAGTAACATACTTCACTGCATAGCAAATCTGCATATAAAAGCAGAGAAAAAGGATTAATGATTTTTGTTGGATTTCAATAGACTGCGATAACACCTCCCTGGCTCATTTAGTGTAGTGATACCTTAAACTCTTTCCTCGTGCGCCTGCAAACGTTTTGCACATGACCAACCCAGTATGATCCCAATATCATGAACAATGACATTTATTCAAGCTTTGGTGTCAGTTTATTCCAGGCTTTACAAAATTAAAGATGTTTTGTTTCTACACGAAACATTCTTTATTGCGATATACTTTCCCGATAACAATGTTCCTAATTTTCCAAAAAATATGAAAAAGTGATTATTACTGACGTATATCCCCTGACATGGATCTTTAACATGTTCCAGTTTTAAAAAAAAGTGGCTTGTTTGACCTTTGCCTTATTGTGCCTATAATTTCTATACCAATAATTTTGAAGGCCATTGCAGCTATTTCACAGAACCCAAACCTGGTCGGTTGGAAGAAAAAAAGAAAAAAAAAACATTATATCTCTTCTATGTGTAGCTGTCAAAGGGATGACTAGGACAACATTTTTCTAAATGAAAACATTTGTATTCCTTTTTAAGGAGTTCATGCTTAATTCTCCATAGATTACATACATGCTTCATTTAAAATTATTGAACCTTGTGAAACAAAATCTTGGCGTGAAGAGCCTTTAATGTCTCCAAGGTCATGATGCTAATGAAATCTAAATTTCTGTTTATTTATCAATTATGAGATTGTGGTATGTTTAAATAAGGGACAAAACGGTGAAATCACTTAAAGGACATAGTTCTTAATATTTGTTGGGTGATATTTACGATGTCGCATTATGATTTTATTTCAAATTGATTATTTTCATACGTTTCACTTTCATGTCAAATTGGTTTTTTGGGTTGCTGTTGTTGTTGTGTTTTTTTTCTGGGGTTTTGGGGGGGTTTTTTTTCGTCTTTTCTTTTTCTCACTCTTGCCATATTCAGTTGGTCATAGCACTATTGCAGCGTTTACATGCCTTAGAACATTGTTCTTATTATTGTTCGTGTTTTGAATGGTGTCGAACACGATCTTGAAACTCAAAGTTTGATAGTTCTTTATTTGGAATATAAAAAAAACTTTCATATAGAGATGCATACATACATACATACATACATACATACATACATACATACATACATACATACATACATATACATATACATACATGGGCATGAAAGGTTCATAAAGTTACGCACATAAGTTTACGTTTTCATGTTTACGTCGCTACTTCATGTAAATAAGGCCAGATGCCCCCTCTCCCCCCCCCCCCACCTGCATATCGTAAAAGGCGATTAATGGAGGCAGAAGACACGGTAGCTCAGTGGTTACAGTAACAACTCGTGACAGAAAAAGTACGGGTTCAAATCCTACCATTAGATCAGCCCAGGTAGGCTACTGTAGTACATCCTTGTGCAAGGCACTTTACTCCAATAATCTCGACACTAAATATCTACTTGAGTTGTTGTGCCATAAAACACCAAAAAAAAACTTATTCCATAAACTTAGAATCATGGGCATGTAAGATACCAATATGCAGCTACAGCGGTATCTGAACTTGAGTTCAAATGATAATAAATTTTTAAAAAAGTAGGATTCTTAATGAACTTTATACTAAGTGTGGTAGACAACGTTTTATGCTAAGTCTGGTAGACAACGCTTATGCAAGAAATTGTTTCTTGTAATGCAAAGGACACATTACGCGTTGTTATACAACAGTACTTTGTTTGGCATCTGATCCATACTGCATGTTATACCATAGTGCTTTGTTTGGCATCTGATCCTTCTTGCATGTTATACCACAGTACCTTTTTTTAGCATCTGATCCTTCCTTCATGTTATACCACAGTACCTTGTTTGGCATCTGATCCTTCGTGCATGTTATAATACAGCACTTTGTTTGGCATTTTATACTTCCTGCATGCTATACCACAGTACTTTGATTGGCATCTGATCTTTCCTGCATGGTATATCACAGTACTTTGTTTTGGATCTGATCCTTCCTGCACGTTATACCACAGTCCCTTGTTTTGCATCTGATCCTTCCTGCATGTTATAACACTACTTTGTTTGGCATCTTATACTTCCTGCATGTTATACCACAGTACTTTGGTTGGCATCTGATCCTTCCTGCTAACACAAACAGTTTATGCTGAGATTAAATTCTCATTGATATGACTGAGATACGGAGATGCTGTATTGTAGACACGTGAAGATCTTTCTGTCTGTAAACTAAACCATTTGTGAGACAGATTTAAAGAGAGAAATTTAAATACCACCTTTTAAAGATAGAATTATCTATGACAACAAAGTACGAGAGAGAGAGAGAGAGAGAGAGAGAGAGAGAGAGAGAGAGAGAGAGAGAGAGAGAGAGTTTTTAATACAGAAATATCTACAATACATTGCATTTAAAATTGCACCATCCGTACTTCGTCAGAGAATCATATTTACAGTAATTACTAGTATTCTTCCACTTAGAGTAACTTACATTTTGAATGGTTGATTGGCTGAATTTTAAAAATATGAATAGCGTCAAATAATAATGTACGACTTTACGTACCGTCGAATGCATTGACAATGAAACATAGTTGCGTAGTAATGAGGAACAGTTCAGATTCACATGTGTGCATTTTAAAAGAACCTGTGAGAACTATCAAGTGGAAAGCGATAAATATTAGATTAAGAAAAATTCAGAGTTGCTCATGGTACCTGTCTGGCGTGCTTATGCATTCATTAGAAAGTTAGACGCGGTGCTTCTAGGCAAACTTGGAAAACCTCGGTCTAAGATAGCTATGGGTGAATATATTAAAAATAAATTGTTGGACGTACATATATGTAACTTAACTCAACCCAGAGCTTTGCAAAGACGACAACTGCTGTTTTATAATCAGCAAATAAAACTATATGTACAGTGTATGTGTGTCGTTACTTTACCACGTCATAATTCTTTGTGATTAGTTTAAAATGTAGTCACGAAATTTAGAGAACGGTAAAATAAAAATAGATATAGAGCTTAAATAGATATAGAACTTAAATAGATATAGAGCTTAAATAAATATAGAACTTAAATAGATATCGAACTTAAATAGATATCGAACTTAAATAGATATAGAGCTTAAATAGATATAGAGCTTAAATAAATATAGAACTTAAATAGATATAGAGCTTAAATAAATATAGAGCTTAAATAAATATAGAACTTAAATAGATATCGAACTTAAATAGATATAGAACTTAAATAGATATAGAGCTTAAATAAATATAGAACTTAAATAGATGTCGAACTTAAATAGATATCGAACTTAAATAGATATAGAACTTAAATAGATATAGAGCTTAAATAGATACAGAGCTTAAATAGATATAGAGCTTAAATAAATATAGAGCTTAAATAAATATAGAACTTAAATAGATATCGAACTTAAATAGATATAGAACTTAAATAGATATGGAGCTTAAATAAATATAGAACTTAAATAGATATCGAACTTAAATAGATATCGAACTTAAATAGATATAGAACTTAAATAAATATAGAACTTAAATAGATATAGAGCTTAAATAAATATAGAACTTAAATAGATATAGAACTTAAATAGATATAGAGCTTAAATAAATATAGAACTTAAATAGATATAGAACTTAAATAGATATAGAGCTTAAATAGATACAGAGCTCTTATATACGCAAGTCGTTAATGTGCAGTTTACTGCATGCTAAGTTTACACATACCAATATACTGATTTTTCTATTACCAACTGGTCTTCGTGTTTCTGGATTGATATAAATATATTAAATTATCAATCTATTATTTTAGGGAGTAGAGGTAGCTCAATTGGTAGAGCGTCGAACTCGTAATCCAAGAGTAGCGGGTTCGATACCCGCCCAGCTCGGGTCGTCTGCGTCGATGTGTCCTTGGGTACGGCAATTAGCTCTCACTTCCTCGGCATGATATAGCCAATAATGTGTTCAAAGTGCCATTAACATCCAACAAAGACAAAAAACAGATATATTATTTTTTTCCATAAAGCTAACTGTCTCCTAGTTATCTACGAAAAAGACAAAAATGTTGATGGCGAGATAATCACATAAATAATCGAAGTTTCAGAGGCAAGGATATTTCTATCAAAGATATATGGAAGGCTTTAAAAGAATTTTCAATTTAATTTATATAGAAATGGAACGTTTTAAGATCCAGTGCATCTATTCTGAAGGAAAGGATGTTTCTTTTACATATAGTACGAAATGAACATTAGTAGTGATTACATCTATAGTCTGAATGAAGCAATATCGTAGGTAGAGATACAGTAGCAACGAAAAACATCTAGGCAAAGAAGAAATAATATATTTGTGTGCATTGTTAACAAAAGTCTTCGAAATAAATTTGTGGTCACTTATATCAACATTTGTTGTGAAATTCGCGCTCGCACATAAACGCACACGTGCGCGTATTAGCAACAATTGGCAAAAGCTACAGAGTTATTGCATGTTTTTGATGCACTTCTCCTTAAATTTTGAGTATATTATATTGCATTTCCTTTCATGTTTATTAACTTATAGACTGCCTGGAAAAACGGTTTAAAAAAAAAATGTCCTTGAACATATGAATAGATACAGGTATGCATGCAGTTAATATCAAACAATTTCTGCAAAATTTGAAAGTGCTTTAAAAAGATATATTATTGATATTATTATTCCGACTAACAGATTTTATCCTTTACAGCCACGTTTAAACTATTCTCACAATATGCGGTCCGGTTCCATTAGCAATATTATAAGAACATTAGATGTTGGCACCGACTAGTCTTATTCTCACTTGTTAACGTTATCACAGTAGAACATTCTTTGCTGACTACACTCTTGAGATAAACCCCAATCACGCTATAACATGCTGTTAATGTCATTGGCATTCGCAGAATTGAATTTCGAGAGTCTGTAAATAATGATACATTATGGGTAGTTTTATAACATCAGATGTAAGATCTAATCTCAGTTGAACTTCCATCATAATAAACCTAATTATTTCGGCTTATTAAAAATATTTTACCAATCGGCAGCACATTTGTTAACTTGCTGATTTCTGACACAGGATTACCGAGTTCGAGTCCCACGCCAAGTCGTGACGGATGCATATTGTGTCTTTGGACAATACACGTTTACTCGTATTACCCAATAAAACGAACTGAAACCTATAGGCAAAATACCATAAAGCGGACTAAGCACAAACACACCAAAATGTGGTTGTGCTTACCTGATGTATTAATATCACCGTGTGGATTCTCAGGAGAACATCAGAGCATACCTTGCGTTTCGTTTCCTCCACAAAGCACGCTAATGTATTTCTCTCCGTCGATTTAAAGACGTTTTTGAAAGAAAAGAAAGAAAAAAAATTATATAATCAACAATTTATGGATAATCTGATTTGGAAATGTGTATATATGTTTCCTGAATCATCCTTATACTTGTCGTATGATCGTTATTCTCCCCAAAAGTTTTATTTCGCGTTTTTTTCTTTCCTCTGAAACTAATTAGGCACAACGAATATATATGCATGTGTGTGTATGTGTATGTGTGTTTGTCATTTTATTCCGAGTAGTTATCTTGGTGCAATCCCGAAAAAGAGCGTGGTCTAAGTTACGTATTGGCATCTGTTAGTTGATGTGTGTGTGTGTGCGTGTGTGCCAATCAGAGAGTAAAGCACTTTCTCTCAGTCCTAGATTGTATGTATGGATGCGTAATTATATAAAATATGTTTATATAGAATGAGACTAAAAATGGTCTTAGTTACGTATTGGCATATGTTAGTTAATGTGTGTGTGTGTGTGTGTGTGTGTGTGTGTGTGTGTGTGTGTGTGTGTGTGTTAATCAGAGAGTAAAGCACTTAGTCTTACATTGTATGCATGGATACGTGAGTATATAAAATAAATTTATATAGAATGAGACAAAAAAATACAAAACAGGTTAGAGAGTTATAATTCGCCTCAGTCAGGCGTGGAACCCGTGCCGTGAGTAATGGCATATGGAAGAAAATTAAGGAATATATTTATTTCCGTGTTTGTTTAAACATTTCATTACCATATGCTCTGAGAAATGGGGTCAGGCTAAAGGTGTTTCTCTGTTGACACAACATGTCAAGTACGGTGACAGCTACAAAAAATAGTGTGATAACTTCTTTATGTCGTAAGGATGCATTAATAATCTGACAAAATTCTTTGCGTGGTCTTTGGTTCACCATGAAAGTTATATTCCAGCAGAGGAAAATCATATTGTTTCCAACGAATACAACAGGCACAAATTCCAAAATAAGAATGGTTGCTACTGTACAGCGTGGTTGCTACTGTACAGCGGTTTCTTACGTAAATTACGATACACTAATAGTAATTACGAGATAACAGAAACTGGCATTAACCGGCTTCTGTAGCTTCTTAATGGATGGACAGGTCAATTCTCCAGTGATGCTCAATATCTCCAGGCACCGTAGTCACACAACGTCTTGTGCGCTTCCAAAATGTATTGGCACAACCCGGCTTTTGTAGCTTCTTAATGGACGAACATATAACTGTTTGGCCGACTCTACAGTGATGCTAACACCGTTGACAAGCAACGTCTTGTGCGCTTCCAAAATGTACTGCGAGCCCCGCCGATGCTCATTTATATCAAAAATATATTTTACAGACTTGTTGCTAGAGCTTAAAGAAGAATACATTCAAACTTTTAGCACAATCAAAACAGTATTTTTTATTTTTGTTTATTTGATTTTACTTTTTATAGATATTTTGGCTCAAAGATACTATACATTTCATATATCTTATTCCGTGTTGTAGGGATATTTCCAACATGCTGACTCACATTATGAAACATGATGGAACTAAGCACACCAGGCCTAAAGTGCCCGCCCTCCAATTGGTCATAGGTAAGTAGATAAGTAGATGCTAAGCAAAGTTGACGGACATGTCGGAAATGCTTATTTGAAGTTAGACTAAAATTTAGGATATTTCGTTAAAGATATCTTTACTTACATCAAAGGTAGATTACAATTTGTTTTTAGATGCGACTAAATATTGTCTGCTCTCGATAATTGTGAAATTTTACTGTTGTCAATGGACTTCAGGTACGGCTTCTATGTTATGTATTTATCTAACCGTTGCTTTCATTGGATACATGCAAAAACACTTTCGTTTATGATGTCATAATATTTACCCGTACGTCTTACACTGGACATGAAATAGACAGGGAAAACCTAGCAACAGAGAACAGCATAGCAACAGAGGTAGATATCACATGCATTTTAAATAAATAAATTAAATCGCCATATTCAAAGTTCAATAAAATGAGGAGAAAAAATTAAATAAAATCCTTTCACAGCAATAAAACTAAAATTTTGACAGCAATCTGTTTTTAAGTAAGAAAGATATTCATCGTTTATAAAGAAGAGTACCCAAGTGGAGTAAATCTTGCCGGAATAAATTTATATGGAATTCCTTATTTTAAAAAAAAATCACGGCTATACATATCCCATGTCGCAGACGAAATGAGACTGGAGTTTTATAAGGAATTCCTAATAAATTTATTCCAGAGAGATTCCTTTGGGTAATTGTCTGATAAGCTAAGAATAACCTTCTTTTTTTAAAGAACATATTGAAGCCAATTTCTTGTTTTATTGCTGTGAAAAGGATTCATTACTCATGTCATTGAATTTTGAATACAGTGATTGAATTTATTTTCTTTAAAATTAATTTAACGTCGACTACTGTAGTTACGTTCTTGTTTGTTGTTAGGCTTTTCCCTAACCATTTAAAGCTCGCTGTAAGTTAAAATATATGGTTTTTGATATCAAAAGATGAAATATATCCAGTATTTACGCAGGAAAAGAAAACTTTCTTTTTTTATTATAAACCAAA